>JAMXBD010001542.1:0-345150 GCA_024138025.1 Combretum micranthum
AAAAATATTTCGAAATACTTTTTTAGAACCGAAATTAATAAGGATTTCAAAATATAAGTTTTATAATTTTTTTGGTTTATAGAAATTACAGATATAACCTTTTATCTCGTATTTTCTTTACTAACCAGTAAAGTAATTCTTGTTTACTATATATACTATTCACAAGTGCAACCTACTACACTTAAGCACATACCCTAGTCTTACATCCTTACAAACACTCAAATTATATTTTCTTTTCTAAGGAATTTTTGTTTATTAACAAATTATTACACAAATTAAGACTTTTATTACATAAATTACAAAACCAAAATTTAATTAAAAATCTCTCTCTCTCCTCCATGCCCGCCCCCCGCCCCCCCCCCCCCCCCCCCCCCCCCCCCCCCCCCCCCCCCCCCCCCATTTTCACCCTCAAATTGTTTTATTTTCTTCTTTTTATAATACAAACAAACCCTAATTTTACTTAATATATATAATCTTTTACTTTCTCTCTCTTTCATCATTTTTCTTTATGCAGTGAGCTCTTCAACACACACACAAGCTCATTTCTTCTTCATTTTCCTCTTGATTCAAGCCTTAGGTGATGAATCCTAAACCTTTTCTACATTAAACCTTGTGATGTGAACGCATCAAGGCTAATTTATCAGTTAATTGTCATTTTTAATTTCTTTGTCAGTTACATATTTTTTGTCAGTTACATGTCTTTAATTTCTTTGTCAGTTACAATCAGTTACTTATTTTTGTCAGTTACATATCTTTAATTTCTTTGTATGTAAAAGGCTATATATTAAGCCTTGGTTAGAAGGTTTTAGTTGATTTCTATTTTGGTGAGTTCATGTGAGAGAGTTCTCTCTTGTAATTGACAGGATTGTCAATACATGTTATGAATATTGAGAATTATAATTTTCTTTATTCTTCTTGCTGATTGAATTTTTATATTCTTTTAGCAATTCGTGAGAGTTTTTACAAATTGTGAGTTATATCGATTTGTGATTCTATTCACAACCAGTTTGATTTTTGTTAGTCGTGGCACCTATCGACTAATAATATCATCCATATCATTTATTTCTGTTTTCCTTTAAAATCAGAAAACCAAAAAGATTGTGAAAAATTGTTAACCCCTTGGGAGCTTATCATTTGGTATCAGAGCTTTTGGTGCGACGCGCTTCAGATTGGTAAGATCGTTGAACTTTTCTTATTAGATCTAGAAATTTGGGGGTTGTGATTGTGCTGCGAAATTTCTGTTGTTGTTGAATTGTGGGATTTGGAGAATTAGGGTTCTTGGATTTGTTATTGAATTGCTTGTGTTGTCTAAAATCATGTTGAGATTCAGTCGTCCTGAAAGTTATTATAAGGATGAGATTCAAGATCAAAGAAAGGATTTTTATAAAGGTCATTCAAGGCATGTTGAAGATAATTTGAATTATCGAAGTGAGCGATCTCATAGACGTACTCATGAAGATTTGTATTATCAAAAGGAGCAATCTTATAAAAAAATGATCTGAATTATCCAGAAAAACGATCTCTAAAATATCATGATGGTACTTCAGATTACAAAAATTTGTTATTAGGTGAAATTAGACAAGCATTTAATAAACTTGAAAAGGATTTTGAGCGTTTCTTTGAAAGTTATGAAAAGAAGTTAAATCAGCAGAAGGAGGAGAAGAAAGAGTTGCAAGTGTTTTGGGTTGAACCTAGAAAATCTGCTGATGAGAAAAAGGTTGAAGTGGTGAGTGATGATAACTTGAATATAGTGAAAGAGGTGGAAGTTATTGAGGTGAAGCATAATTCAGATGTTACTGAGTTAGAAGGAATGGAGGATGATGATATGATTGAACAACCATCTGTAGAGCAGGTATTAATAGTTAAGGCTGAGAAGGAAAAAGAGGTAATTGCAGATGTCGATAATTGTTCACAGGTTAAAGAAGACCCAAGGCAAAGGGAGAATTTGTTTCATACCAGATGCTTAATTCAGGGTAAGACTTGTAAATTAACTATTGACAGTGGCAGTTATGCTAATGTAGTTTCACAGGAGTTTGTAAAGAAGATGCAACTTTTAGTGATTCCACATGCTAAGCCTTATGGGTTAAGATGGTTAAATGTGAGAGAACGTCCTGCATATTCACCAGCAAGCAAAGGTTTCTATATCCATAGGAAAGTATTGTGATACTGTGTTGTGTGATGTTGCTCCTATGGATACCACACATGTGCTTCTTGGTAGGCCTTGGCAATATGACCGCCGAGCCATATATGATGGTTACAGGAACACTTATACAATAGAAAAGAATGGCCAGTATTTTAAGATGCTTCCAATGACAAGGGCTGATGTTTTACAGGAGCAGTTTGTTCATGTGAAAACTAATTGTTAGAGAAGTTTGTTTTTGATGCCATGCAGATCATCACAAAAAAAAAAAAAAAAAAGTTACCCAAAGTTGCAGGAGCTTCAGCATGTTCCAAATGAAGATCCATCCAATTTGAATGCCAAGATTTTGGTCGAATCTTTTCCAAGAAAGGGAGAATGATGTGAACGCATCAAGGCTAATTTATCAGTTAACTGTCATTTCTAATTTCTTTGTCAATTACAGTCAGTTACATATTTTTTGTCAGTTACATGTCTTTAATTTCTTTGTCAGTTATATGTCTTTAATTTCTTTGTCAGTTACAATCAGTTACTTATTTTTGTCAGTTAATATCTTTAATTTCTTTGTATGTAAAAGGTATATATTAAGCCTGGTTAAGGTTTTAGTTGATTTCTATTTTGGTGAGTTCATGTGAGAGAGTTCTCTCTTGTAATTGACAGGATTGTCAATACATGTTATAAATATTGAGAATTATAATTTTCTTTATTCTTCTTGCTGATTGAATTTTTATATTCTTTTAGCAATTCGTGAGAGTTTTTACAAATCGTGAGTTATATCGATTTGTGATTCCATTCACAAACAGTTTGATTTTTGTTAGTCGTGGTACCTATCGACTAATTAATATCATCCATATCATTTATTTCTGTTTCCTTTAAATCAGAAAACCCAAAAAGATTGTGAAAAATTGTTAACCCCCTTGGGATCTTATCAGAACCTATATGGCTTTGTTTGATGGAAATAATTTTGGAAATGGGTAGATCTTTTCGAGTAGGTAGAAATCGGTATATTATATGCGCGATTCCGAGTTAAAATGACCAAGTTATGGCCATTTTAAGTTGGAACATTCCTTTATACGAACTTTAACGTTCTTTTGATATTGTTTTATCAAATTTCAAGAAAACCATAAAGGAATACTCATTGTGGGTATTTTCTTTGGCTAGGTGACCGAGGAAGGATTCTTTACCCGAGGATTATTACGATTAAGTGGAGTGTATGAACGACTCATCGCTTAGAGGAATAGACGACATGGCATCGTGTGAGTTTATTTCCATTAAATGTTATACTTGTTGTGCTTGTAAATTAGTTGCATTAGAGTTAGGAAAAGATAAACCAATATGTATGTAAAATAACTCTTTGAAGTAATTTCTAAGAATATCGAAGCCTGAATTGTTTTAAATGATTGTTTTAGTACAATATTGATTTGTGTGAAATTCCTTGATCGCCTTAAATTAAAAAAAAATAATTATGCTATGACTTTATAAATTAATGGATTCATGCATACCATGAAGTGAGTCACATTACATTTTGGGTTATTATCCTTGGGTGAGAAGGATAGTAAGCTCATGTTGAAAGCAACACTTGGCGGAAGATCCGAAAGCGATTGCTTGGCGGCTTAATGGAAAATGCTTGGCGGAAGATCTGAAAGCAAGGTCAATCAAGTAGATTCGAATGCTTGGCGATGAGTGCTCGCGAGCATGAAAAATTTTTAACTAAAACTTGAATTGAGGTTATGTATCACCAAACCCCGAATGGAGGGCGCAATCCATTCAACATATAGTTCCGGGAAAACTATATACTTGTTTGCCACGTGTTTGTTGCATTATATTTGTTTGATTAATCAACTTGTTTGAATCTTATTACAAGAAGTTATTTATGGAAATAGTTCTCACTAAGCCTTTAGCTTATACCCCAATAGATATCTTTTGCGATTTCCTACCTTTGGTTAAGGCCACGTGGACCCTGCGGGCAGGTAATTTCTTTTTGGGAAATAGAAAATTAGATAAAGTATAGCATTAGTAATGATGTATAAATACTCATGTAATAGATTAGTGATCAAGGGGATATGTCCCTAAGTTTGTAAAGTTATTAATTTGAATGAATGATTATTATGAGTCCTCTTTTCTTAAATGTGTTGTTTATATATTCTTAAACTTCATAATTCCATATATGGTCCTCTAAAGTTGCGAAAGTATGCCTTACACTTAATATAAAAGCTTTTGGGAATGGCTAAGGTTGTCATACTTATGCTTTAATATTGAGTGTGGCGGACTGTCACGTTTAGGGTACCCTTTGGGGCGTGACGCTCTTGGTTTCCTACGGAAGTCTAAACAAACTTGAATACAACTTTTAGATGAATGCCTAGCTCCTGTACTTGATCTGTAAGTTGCCTCAGTCTAAGCCATATGAATCGATGCTGCAATAAATAAAAACTGTAAGGACGTAAGCTATACTAGCTTAGTGAGTGAGAACTTCGAAGATCACAATTATAACACATTAAACAAACAATCAGACAAGTGATATACATCAGACATATGGAATCAACAAACATATGACCAGCCGTAAATCATATGTGGATGGAATTGCACCCTCCATCCGGAGATAGCAGATTAACGAATACTACAATACTACTCAAATATGCCGTTTAGGATCACGGTCAACCAACTTATAAATTCGTTTGTGGATCACAATTAACCAACTCATTAATTCGCTAATGCTCCGTCCCTATTTATGATATGAATGAATCCATATTTATTTTCAATTCCAAATAATCAATTATACCAATTCTTTAAGTGATCAATCAATAATCGCAGCCAGTCAATCCTAATTCATCTATACAAGCAATAGTTAATCACCCGGCTTCAATATTCTTACATTCCATTTCTCATATCAACAACCATACAGAATTCCCATTCACCCCCATCATGCATTTCCATTTTATCTTTACCAAATATCTAGTGCAACTATCATTACAACCACATACAATAATTGAAATCGGAAGTGATACTCACTCGGCCATGGATCACCGGTCTTTTAGTAAAAAATAGTATGGTAGTAGAGAATCGTCGATTTCGGGATCACCTAAAAAAGGAAGAAATACCATTATAAGTATTTCATCACTTAACTAATCCAAACTATATATCAAAACTTAGTAAATTCGTAATTCTCGTCATTTGCAAAATTCCCGACTTAAAATGGCCATAACTTGGTCATTTTAACTTGGAATTTCGCAAATTATATATCGATTTCTTTCTACTTCGAAATATCTATCTAATTCTAATATTATTTTCAAGTTTTGAAAATGTTAAGGTCACGAAACAGTAGGATCAATTCTGATCAGTAGCAATTTTCCACTTCCGAAAATAGTTTTGCTAATGTTTGAAATGTTTCTACTTTATAAATCAATTATACATGCTATATTAATGATTTCCTACCATGAATGGCATGTTATGAGTTTAATGCATGCATACGCTTGATAATATTTACTAAAAGGAATTTTTAGAAACTTTTTATCTTGCAAGACTCAAGAATATTTACTTTTAAGAAAACTAGTTTCCTAACATTGATAATCTCTTTTGTTTTGGAATTATTTCTTAGGAATTTCTAGTTATTTTGCTAGAATTGAGTCTTCATGATGTTTATTACTTAATACCTTCATTTCTACATAAAAATTCCCATTTTATACTTTGTAAACATGTTTTCTAATAGGGTTTAGTCCAAAATCCGAATTTTTGGAAATTTAGTTTTTTGAATTTTTTTTTAAGAAAAACTTGTTTAATACATTAAAAATTAAGCTTTATTATACCTATCCCTTGAGGACTTCATTCATTAAATAAAACTTTCATTTTGAGCATGGAAAATAGGTGTTTTTATGGCAATATCCCAAAATTACGAATTTCTTAAGTTGAGTAGTAACTCAAAATTTCCTATATTATTTCTACTCTTTGTGTTACAGAAGAGCCAACGGTCCAAAATTTAGATCCGAATCAACATGAAGACCAAGTGGCAACCATGGAACCTCAAAGAAATTCAAGTCCAATAAGTTTTCCTCAAGGACCAATCACAAGAGCTAGAGCTAAGAAGATTCAACAAGCCTACAATAATCACTTCCAAGGCTTATTAGAGCATGCAAGGATGAATCACAAGGTTATCAAGGCTTTGGAACAAGGATGGAGCAAGTATACTTCAATATTTTTCAAGTAATCATCAAATAGAGCCAAGGAAAGCTGATTTGTGCAGAGAAACAAGAATGGCCGCCAGCCATTATCCCATGGCCGCCGGCCATGACTCCCCTGGCCAATTTTTCGAACTTTACAATTTTGCTCCAGAATGCTCATGGCCGCCTGCCATCTTTGATTGGCCGCCAGCCAACATTTAGGACGTATTGAATTCATTGTTTTGACGTTTTGTTTTCCTTTGGTTATATAAACCTATTTGGTTGTTTGTAAAGACAGATTATTGTTGAATGAAAAACCGAAGCTTTTGCTTGAAATCTTTGTGTTCTTGATAGAATACATGCTTTAGGAACATTCAAAGAAGATCGATCACCTTCTTTGTGGAGTGTTTCGCAATTAGGGTTTGTTATCCTAATTCTTTAAGATCAACAACCTAAGACAAATCTGATATCTAATCCTTCTTAGGGATTGAAATCAAAGGCATCCGTGGGTTTTCTATTCATTGTGTTGGGGGTTCGCAATATCCAAAGGGGTTCTCACGCGTGAATACGAAGGTTCTCGTATCATTTGGTATCAGAGCCTAGGCTCTAGATCAGGTTATATCGTTCTTTCTATTAATCTTTTGTTTCTTGCTTTCAATTCTTGGATTGTTCATCAAGATCAAATCTGATTCTTGTTAGTGAAAAAAAAAAAAAAGATTGAATCTTTATTGTTCCTAGGGTTTGTTCATCAATTGAACGGACTATTAGATATCTTGTGTGTGTGATCTTTTTGTTGTTACAAGCGAAAGATTAGGGTTTGAAAATCTCTATTCTTGAGATTTGAGTTCAAAAAAAAAAAAAAAAATCACCAAAGATCAATTCTTGTCTTGAGTATTGAGTGTCTTTCCAACAATATAATTCTTGTGTAGAGTTCGTTGAGTTTTCTTCAATTCTCGTTTGTCTGATTCGAAGAGTCTTGAAATTGTCCATTGTATCACTCTAAACACCTTGGTATCGAAATTCTTGGAATTGTTCTAAGAGTGTGATTCGATTAAGAACACGAAAAGAACAGGCTCGAGAGGTGTGAGGGAAACCCTGTGTGTGGCATCTTGATTAGAGAAACACGAGTGAACACCCCCATCTTGTGAGTGATAAACACGAAAGGGAGCGCTTGTGAGGAAATTGAACTTTATTATTGCTAACGATTATTTGTTTTGCAGGAAAAGATGTCGGGTAAGGGTGTGATTGAAGGTAGGGACGGAGGTAGTAAAGAAGGGGCTTTGATGCAAGACGCTAGAGCATCTGAGTATAAGCGTCTAATCGAGATGATGGATATGAAGGAGTCTCTAGAAAATATGAATTTGAGACTACAAGCTGTTGAGAAGGAGGCGAGTCCTATGGGAGTAAATAGAGGAGTTAGTTCTACCACACCCCAGGTTGATGATGTGGGGGATGTTAATGAGTATCGGGAGGAGGAGTATGATGATAGTCCACCTATGATATTCAATAGGAGAGGTAGAGGTGGTAGAGGCGGTAGGGGTATAGGAAGAGGAAGAATGCAGGAAATTATCCCGTTGCTAGGAATAGATGGAATGATGATTATGTAGATCGAGATTTGGGGAGTATCAAGTTGAAAATTCCTATCTTTCAGGGTAAGTCTGATCCTGAAGCTTATTTGCAATGGGAAAAGCGAGTTGAGTTGATTTTTGATTGTCACCAATTTAGTGAGGAGAAAAAGGTGAAATTGGCTGTTACCCAATTTCAAGATTATGCTATATCTTGGTGGGATCAGTTGGTGACAAGTAGGAGAGGAATATGGAGTACCCTATTGATACTTGGCAGGAGCTTAGGGCTGTGATGAGGAAGCGTTTCGTTCCCAAGTACTTTCAAAGGGAATTGATTCAGCGGCTTCAAGTGTTGAGACAAGGTAGTAGGAGTGTAGAGGACTACTACAAGGAGATGGAGATGATCATGACGAGGGCTGATGTGGTTGAAGATGAAGAATCCACCATGGCACGGTTCTTGGGTGGCTTGAACAAAGAAATCGCTGATAAAGTGGAGTTGCTACCATATGTCGAGTTGGAGAGATGGTACATCTTGCCATCAAAATCGAGAAGCAACTTCATGGCAAAGGTTCAAACAGGTATGTTTCCAAATCTTCTTCAAGCTATAATAATAATTGGAAAGGATATGGAAAATCTGAATTTAAAGGTGGAAATAAGTCTACAGTTGATGTAGCAAAGAGTAAGTCTGGTGGGGTTTCATCTGAGAAACCTAAAGTAGATGATCAGAAGGGTAGAAATCGAGATATTAAATGTTGGAAGTGTCAAGGTGTTGGACACATTAGTAGGGAGTGCCCTAATAGGAGAACTATGGTGGTGAGAAATGGGGAAGTTGTCACTGATGATGAGAGAGCTGATAGTGACAAAGAGGAGGAAGCCATGCCTGAATTAGAAGACTGTAGTGATGAGGGTAGCATTGATGAGCCAGAAAAGGTTGAAATATTGGTTACTAGGCGTGCACTTAATACACAGTTGAAGGAAGATTGCCAGGAGGAGCAGCGAGAGAATTTATTCCACACTAGAGGCCTTGTGCAAGGGAGAGGTTGTAGTGTGATTGTCGATGGAGGAAGTTGTACTAATGTGGTAAGTACACTTCTAATTAACGATTGGAGTTGCCTACTGTACCCCATCCTAGACCATACAAACTACAATGGCTTAGCGATTGTGGTGAGGTTAAGGTAAATAGGCAAGCTTTAATTTCTCTAACCATTGGCAAATACCATGATGAAATATTATGTGACGTCGTTCCTATGCATGCTAGTGATCTTCTATTAGGAAGACCTTGGCAATTTGATAGACAAACAGTGCATAATGGCTACACCAATCGATACACTTTCACCAAAGATGGCAGAAAAACTACTTTAACACCATTGTCATCCAAAGAAGTGTATGAAGACCAATGTGCTTTGGAAAGATTGAGAGAAGAGGCCGAAAGAAAAGAGCGTGAGAGTAGAAAAAGCACTTTTGAGAGAGAGAAGAAAAAGAGTGAAAATAAAGAGAGTGATGAAAGTGAGTTGAGTGAAAAGAAAGAGGGGAGTGAAAAGCAAAATAAAAATCGGCCTAGAGAGAAAAAGAGTAAGAATGTGAGCTTGATTGCTAGGACGAGTGAGGTTAGATATGCTTTGCATGCCAATCGACCTATATTTGTACTATTGTACAAAGGGGCTTGTTTGGCAACTAATGAGATTAACCAATCTTTGCCTAGTGTGTTTTCTGATTTATTGCAGGAATTTGAAGACGTGTTTCCTGAAGAGATGCCTAGTGGACTTCCACCTGTGAGAGGCATTGAGCATCAGATTGACTTCATTCCTGGAGCTGTCATACCCAACCGACCTGCCTATAGAACTAATCCTAGTGAGGCGAAGGAGATCCAGAAGCAGGTTGAGGAGTTGTTAGAGAAGGGGTATGTGAGAGAAAGTCTGAGTCCTTGTTCGGTTCCTGTAATATTAGTGCCTAAGAAGGACGGGACTTGGAGAATGTGTGTAGACTGCAGAGCCATCAACAAAATCACTGTAAAGTATCGTCATCCTATACCTAGGTTAGATGATATGTTGGATGAATTGTATGGTTCATGTTTGTTTACCAAAATTGATTTAAAATCTGGTTACTATCAAATTCGCATGAAAGTAGGCGATGAATGGAAAACTGCATTTAAGACTAAGTATGGTTTGTATGAATGGCTTGTCATGCCTTTTGGTCTTACAAATGCACCTAGTACTTTTATGCGATTGATGAATCATGTGTTGCGTGACTACTTAGGTAAATTTGTTGTGGTTTACTTTGATGATATTCTGATTTACTCTAAGTGTCTGAATGATCACGTTTTGCATGTGCGACTAGTGTTAACAAAGCTAAGAGAGGAGAATTATATGCCAACCTTAAGAAGTGTAGTTTTTGCATGGATAAGGTTAATTTCCTAGGTTTTGTTGTCTCTAGTCAAGGAGTGGAGGTTGATGAGGAAAAGGTTAGGGCAATTAGGGAATGGCCTAGACCTAAGAGTGCTAGTGAAGTGCGGAGTTTTCATGGACTTGCTGGGTTTTATAGGAGATTCATCAAGGATTTTAGCACTATTGCTGCACCTTTGAATGAGTTAGTTAAGAAGAATGTTGGATTTGTATGGAGTGATACACAAGAACTTGCTTTTAATGAACTTAAAGAAAAATTGTGTAACGCACCATTGCTTGCTTTGCCTGATTTTGATAAAACTTTTGAAATTGAATGTGATGCTAGTGGTATAGGGATTGGAGCTGTTTTAATGCAGGATCACAGGCCACTAATGTACTTCAGTGAAAAGTTGAGTGGAGCGGCATTGAAGTATCCAACATATGACAAGGAGTTGTATGCCTTAGTGCGTGCATTGCAAACATGGCAGCACTACCTTTGGCCTAAGGAGTTTGTCATACATACCGATCATGAGAGTTTGAAGCATCTAAAGAGTCAAGACAAACTCAATAGGAGGCATGCGAAATGGGTAGAATTCATTGAGACTTTCCCATATGTGATCAAGTACAAGCAAGGTAAGGAGAACATTGTTGCTGATGCACTTTCAAGAAGGTACGCTTTACTAAATTCTCTTAGTACTTCTTTGCTAGGATTTGAATTGGTAAAAGCAATGTATCTTACTGATGATGATTTTTCTGGAGTATTTTCTGCTTGTGTTGATGGGACTGGAATTAATGATTACTTTGTATCCAATGGATTTCTATTTAAAAAGAATAAGTTGTGCATTCCTAAAGGATCTGTAAGGGAATTGTTGGTTAAGGAAGCACATGGAGGGGGCTTAATGGGGCATTTCGGGGTAGATAAGACCTATGATATGCTACATGAACATTTCTTTTGGCCTGGCATGAGGCATGATGTGCATAAAATTTGTAAAACTTGCATTACATGTAAAGAGGCTAAATCTAAACTGCAACCACATGGCTATATAAACCATTGCCTGTTCCTGATGAACCCTGGACTGCTGTGTCTATGGATTTCGTTCTTGGCTTGCCTAGGACTAGGAAAGGACATGATAGTATTTTTGTGGTGGTTGATAGGTTTAGTAAAATGGCTCATTTTATCCCATGTCATAAAACTGATGATGCAACATATATTGCTGATTTGTTCTTTAGAGAGGTTGTGCGATTGCATGGCATACCTAAAAGCATTGTTAGTGATAGGGATGTAAAATTTTTGAGTCATTTCTGGAGAGTTTTGTGGGGAAAGTTGGGAACTAAGCTTATGTTTTCGACTACCTGTCATCCACAAACTGATGGGCAAACGGAGGTGGTTAATAGAACTTTGGTTCAATTGTTGAGGGCAATCATAGAGAAGAACATTAGGACTTGGGAGGATTGTTTACCATTTGTGGAATTTGCATATAATAGGGCTATTCATAGCACTACTCATTGTTCTCCATTTGAGATTGTTTATGGTTTTAATCCTCTATCTCCTATTGATTTATTGCCATTACCGCCTAACAAGTTTGTTAGTTTTGATGCTGAATCTAAAGCAGATTTTGTGAGGAAGCTACATAAACAGGTGAAAGACCGGATTGAGCAACAAAATGCCAAGGTAGCTTCAAGGGTGAACAAAGGAAGGAGACCTATGATTTTTCAACCCGGAGATTGGGTTTGGGTTCATTTTCGCAAGGAGCGGTTTCCAATACAACGAAAGTCTAAATTGAGTCCAAGAGGAGATGGTCCATTTCAGATACTTGAACGGATCAATGATAATGCCTATAAAGTGGACTTACCAGGTGAGTAATGTTAGTGCAACCTTTAATGTTGCTGATCTTAGTCCTTTTGATGTAGGTGATGCTTTTGATTCGAGGACGAATCCTTTTGAGGAGAGGGGGAATGTTACAGAAGAGCCAACGGTCCAAAGTTTAGATCCGAATCAACATGAAGACCAAGTGGCAACCATGGAACCTCAAAGAAATTCAAGTCCAATAAGTTTTCCTCAAGGACCAATCACAAGAGCTAGAGCTAAGAAGATTCAACAAGCCTACAATAATCACTTCCAAGGCTTATTAGAGCATGCAAGGATGAATCACAAGGTTATCAAGGCTTTGGAACAAGGATGGAGCAAGTATACTTCAATATTTTTCAAGTAATCATCAAATAGAGCCAAGGAAAGCTGATTTGTGCAGAGAAACAAGAATGGCCGCCAGCCATTATCCCATGGCCGCCGGCCATGACTCCCCTGGCCAATTTTTCGAACTTTACAATTTTGCTCCAGAATGCTCATGGCCGCCTGCCATCTTTGATTGGCCGCCAGCCAACATTTAGGACGTATTGAATTCATTGTTTTGACGTTTTGTTTTCCTTTGTTTGGTTATATAAACCTATTTGGTTGTTTGTAAAGACAGATTATTGTTGAATGAAAAACCGAAGCTTTTGCTTGAAATCTTTGTGTTCTTGATAGAATACATGCTTTAGGAACATTCAAAGAAGATCGATCACCTTCTTTGTGGAGTGTTTCGCAATTAGGGTTTGTTATCCTAATTCTTTAGATCAACAACCTAAGACAAATCTGATATCTAATCCTTCTTAGGGATTGAAATCAAAGGCATCCGTGGGTTTTCTATTCATTGTGTTGGGGGTTCGCAATATCCAAAGGGGTTCTCACGCATGAATACGAAGGTTCTCGTATCACTTTGTTTTGCATATTTTTCTCATCAATCTCATTCCAACTTATAAAAATCATTACCTAATGATATGTATTATCTATACCCTTCATTTTTCATATAAAACATAAGTTTTAGAATTGATAAAAGAGTTTTTAAAACATGGTTTTGAAGTCATACGAATTTTTCATTTGGACATTTCAAATAAAAGTTTTCCTTTTTAAGTTTCTTTTCTCATCTAACTAAAGATCCACTAACTACCATATATATATATATACAAGACAAAACCTTTATGAGTATTAATGCATGAAAACACAAAATATTAATGAGATCATGAATGTCAAGTATAACATGAACATCTAAATGCTAGATCTACTACTCATGATGCATGAAATGAAGTTTGAAAGTATGAACATGGATTTTTATGCAATATCTCTACTTTACTCTACTATTATATGCATGAACATGAAGATAATCCAAAAAAATCACATTTAAACACAAGATTTACTCTTGTGATGGCTTGATATTCATGTAGTGGTATTTTCTTGTCCCTAACAAGTGCTCATGGGGACTTAAATGTGAAAATACCCATGAATACTCTTGCCATTACAAGGTGATGAGAATCAGATGGCATCATATCATATTTAAGTTTATGTCTTTTTAGGATATTTATTATTTCCTTAGGGATATTTATTGTATTTATTAGGGATATTTAAGTTTCTGTGTCTTTTTGAATTTCTTTTTATGTCTTTTCATATTTTCTTGTTTAATAGTTAAGTTTGTCTTTACATATTTCTAGGAGTCATTAATAGGTTGTTTATTGTCAAGTTTGTCTTTACATATTCCTATGAGTTATTAATATGTTATTTTTCCTTATTTATTGTAGTTTAGTTTTTAGGCTAATTAAGAGCCTATATAAATCTATGAGATGTAACATATATGACATATATCTTTGATAATGAAAATATGAGATTTTCTTCTCTTTGAGTTATGGAAAGAACTTATTTATGAACTTATCGGGAGTTTCCTGTGGCGTTCAATCCCTTTGACTTATCAATCGGTTTTCCATCACCGGTTGTGGCGTCTACGACTATACCAAGGTTCTTGCCTCCGTATAGGCAATGGGTCACGGTTTCCACTAGGTTTCTTAGATGATTCTTGGGGTTTAATTCCATTTGAAGAACGTTGGGTCTTAGGTTTAATATACCTAAGGTTTTTTCGTATCATTTGGTATCAGAGCTTTTGGTATTCTAAGAATCCATATCCAGTTCGACTAGAGGTAACTCAAGTCGTTCATATCCTTTGTTTGTCTTGAATTTTTTGGTCTAGCAGTTTTAGTGTCTTTATTATAAAAAAAAAAAAAAGAGAGAGAGAGAGAGAGAAAAGAAGAGTGAAAAAAAAAAGAGATTGATTTTTTTAATCAGGTTTCTTGTTTTGGGCTTGAAAACTATATAAAAAAAAAGTCATTGGGTTTAAGGTTTGTCGCTAGTCATCTGATTAGACTTTCGAGTGAGTTGTCTCCAAGCATATTGGTGTTGGGTCTCAAGGCAGGTCTCTTGTGGTTTGCATCAGTTTGGAGATTTAATGACGAATCTTTTTCGAGAAAGAGGAACGATGCTTCCAAGCGTATTGGTGTTGGGTCTCAAGGCAGGTCACTTGTGGTTCACATCAGTTTGGAGATTCGAGGACGAATCTTTTTCGAGAAGGAGGGAATGATGAGAATCAGATGGCGTCATATCATATTTAAGTTTATGTCTTTTTAGGATATTTATTATTTCCTTAGGGATATTATTGTATTTATTAGGGATATTTAAGTTTCTGTGTCTTTTTGAATTTCTTTTTATGTCTTTTCATATTTTCTTGTTTAATAGTTAAGTTTGTCTTTACATATTTCTAGGAGTCATTAATAGGTTGTTTATTGTCAAGTTTGTCTTTACATATTCCTATGGTTATTAATATGTTATTTTTCCTTATTTATTGTAGTTTAGTTTTTAGGCTAATTAAAGCCTATATAAATCTATGAGATATAACATATAGACATATATCTTTGATAATGAAAATATGAGATTTTCTTCTCTTTGAGTTCTGGAAAGAACTTATTTATGAACTTATCGGGAGTTTCCTGTGGCGTTCAATCCCTTTGACTTATCAATCGGTTCCATCACCGGTTGTGGGTCTACGACTATACCAAGGTTCTTGCCTCCGTATAGGCAATGGGTCACGGTTTCCACTAGGTTTCTTAGACGATCCTTGGGGTTCAATTCCATTTGAAGAACGTTGGGTCTTAGGTTTAATATACCTAAGGTTTTTCCGTATCAGGTTCCGAAACAGTGGCGACAAAATTCACCACGGATTTCCAAGTAAAAACAACTTTGGTTCAAGAAATCAAAACTTTGTTTGATAAATACTTAGTTATCTATATAGTTGAAAAATTCTCTTTTTATAACTATATAACTCATTTAAGCATGCTCAAGTGTTTTGTTGTCAATTATTTTTCTTAGGTAAAATAATGTTGGAAGAATATAGTTTTCAAAAATCGTTTTTGTAGATTTCTTGAAATGAATACTTTGTTTCCTCTTGTTTTCCAAAAACGCTTTATGTTGGTTTTATTACTTTTTCTAAGTAACTTTTGAAAATAAAATTTTCTACTTTCTAAGTTACACTAATACTATTTTGAAGTTCTTAGAAAATATGCTATTCTTCATATTTATTTTTCTTGTGCAAATTCCTTTGTTTATTTGTTTTTGCAAAAATCTTTACTTGAAATTTCTCATTCTTTCCTCATATCTTATGTTTTTCATAAAATCATCCATGCATGAAAATTTGTTTTCTTCATAAGAACAATGTGGCACAATTAAGAACTTTTTGTAGTAAAACTAGTTTCTAAAATCTTATTGACTTCCTCTTGTAACTTGAAAAGGAATAACGTTATTTTTTTTTCAAACCATAGATTTTCTTTACCTATTTGTTTGTAAAGGTCTTTACTTGAAAATTCCTTAGCCATTCATCTTATTTATCTTTTTATAAAAAGAACCATTTTTGTATCAATAAATATTTTCTTTTGAAAAACAAGGTGGAATAATAAAGGTTTAAGTAGCTTTTCAAAGTAAAAGTAGTTTCTAAAATTATAGTGAATTCTTTTTACAACTTGAAAAGGAATGAGTTTATTTTTGTGATCTTATAGATTTTGTACTTTACATAAACTTGTCTCTAAAAATTTTTTTTAGAAATTAAAACTTTTGGACAACAATCTAAATCAACATGATTATGAGAATAATAGTAAACAAAATAACATAAAACATAGATAATAAAGTCAAGTATTGGAGTCTTAGCTTTTTTAAGGCTCCCGAGACTAAGAAGTAGACTAGTCCCAAAATAAAATAAAATGAAAGAAAGAAAACTTGTTTTGACTTGATGAGGACAAGTCTAAGACTAGAGACTAGTCTTAAAATAACAAGGAATAAATAAATAAATTGCTTTGCATGAAATAAATAAATTGCAAGTGAGCTTATATGCTCTAAAGATTATGTATATACATACATATATAGATAATAATATATTAACAATAATAAACAACATAACATAAATGGATTGGCATGAACAAGAACAATACATGAACATAATGTAGTTTCCATAACTTGTAGCCTTTGGAAACTCACACTATGGTCATGTAAAGTTACATGATATGAAGAAGAAGAAATTAAAAGAAGGTAGTTACTTAAAGGAGACCTTGGTATGATTATGTGGTTATGGGTTTTTGTTGTTGATGGAAGTTGTTGTGGAATTTTTAAGAGAGTTTTGGGATAGTATTTGAGAGAGTTTTTGAGAGGAGATTTGGAAGAGTTTTGGTATGAATTTGTGGGTAGTGAATGTGTGAAAGAAGTGAAAGAGGAGGGGGTATTTATAGGAAATTGATGAGTGATTTTTGTGTGATTAAAATAAAAGAAAAATAAAACAAATTGAGAGGGAAAGGGGGACAAGGGGCGCCGAAGGGGGGGGGGGGGGGGGTGTTGATGTGATTTATTTTTTTGACTTTTTGATAAATGAAAGATGTAATGTATAAGGAAGATGTAATGTATAAGGAAGATGTGAAATAAAGTTATGGGAAAGGTAAAAAGTTAAGTTTATAGGTTGTGTAGAGTGTAATAATAGGTGTAAGAAAAAGTAGAGATAAAAGAATATTATAATATAAGATAGATATGACTAATAAAGTACCGGTAGTAAGAAAATACGCGTATAATGGCTATATCTGTTATTTTTACTTACCGAAAAATTACGAAACTGATAT
Source organism: Combretum micranthum (assembly GCA_024138025.1). NCBI lineage: Eukaryota > Viridiplantae > Streptophyta > Magnoliopsida > Myrtales > Combretaceae > Combretum > Combretum micranthum. Next base: position 17,252 of record JAMXBD010001542.1, read on the forward strand.
TTTTGGAAAACTTATATTTTTACGAGCCTAACAGTGTATTCGGAATATTTTTATTATTCCGGGCTCTAAGACACGCTTTTCGAGAACCGTGTCCGATCGGGTTCAAAGGACATCCGAAATTCGCAAAACTGATATTTTTATAGAACCTATGGTTATTACGAACTATTCTAGCTAATTATCTCAACTTCGTTTTCTAGGGCCAAAGAAAACGGTAATGCCGGATTTAAACGGTTACGGTAAACTAGGGTTTTGTTAACTTTTAGGGTTCCGTTTGACTTCCGGTTTAGGGTTTTATGCTAAACTAATTCCAAAAATTTGGGGGTTTACAAAGAGACTTTGGATGAATGTAAAAGACCTTTTAAATAATATTTTTTTGCGGAGGAATGCCCCTTAGATTTTGTAACTAGTTATATACGTGTTTTGGTTTATTTTCTAATGCTATTGAATGCCAAATTAAACTCTTTAACTCTATCGATTCGAGTATTCTATTGTCGTAAAGGGACGTCTTGCATCTATATAAGACTCCCAAATGACTAAGGTGGTAATTCGTGAGTCTTATATGGCATGTGGCAGACTGTTACGTTTAGGGTACCCTATGTGGCATGACAGTTTTGGTCTTAGATCTAGAGCTACTGACTTCGAGAGTAGCTTTAGTTTAACGTAGTGAATCTGATAGTAAAAATACATCAGCAGCAACTCTCTTAGAGTTTAGATTTGGATTCACAAAGCTGTCAACTTGCATTTTTACAAAATCATTTTAAGCTTTTTCCCTAAAGCTTTGTGAATATCTTTAACCTAGTATAGCTTGTTTTCTTTTATCATGTCTTGCTGAGCTCTTTTCTTGGCTAGATAATAAGTGGAATGTGAGTACAATAATTGCCACCATTCCCTTGGGATCCGACTTAATTCTTTCTATACTACTTTGGTAGGTGCGCTTGTCATGAATGTTGGAAGTTGCAAAAATGAAGTTGAAAAGAACCAATTAGATTTATAAATTTTGAAAACTTCAACCAACCCCAACAAAATACTTTAAGACTAGTAGACTTATGAACTCTTTTAAAAAGAAGACCATTTTTGTAATAGAGACTTAGTTATTGTTTTGTAATAGTATAAGTTAAGTTTTGTTTTCCTTGTAAGCTTTGTTAATGAAGCCCTGAAGACCATAGTTGTAATATTTTGTGATGACCTAGATCTGTATGTGTTTTCATTCATGGTTTACATATGTGTGTGTGTGTGCACGTGCAATATTTTTCTTACTTAAAACAACTATTGATCCTGTTTATCCATCCACTTCAAACGGGGAATGTTAGTTGTATAGTCATAATGTAACTTTTTAGAGGTCTCAATTAGTTACATAGTGCACTGCTACAACTAAGGTATCCTGTAAGGGTGTGACATAAGCTTTGTTTCATCACATGTCTAATATCAACCTATTATGCACTTGTATAATCTTGTTTCAACCCTTACCTTAGTTGAAGAATCACTAATAGACACTCTTCAAATCCGGTTAGCCACTTCTTAAGACTCTCACGAAAGTGTTTCCTTTATATTAAGCTTAAATAAGCACTACCCAGGTCACTTGATGTCACTATGAGACTAAAAACACACTTAAACTTAAATCCATTGGTTACTCATCTTAATATCGAATTTCTGTTTGAGGAAAACTCAAACATCCACTTAAGAAGCTATTTATGCTTTATTTCCTAGAGAAAAAGATGAAAAAACATTAACCTTAGCTTAATTTTACAATATACTAGCATAGACATTGGCTAAAAGTGCTTAAGAGATAGATTTAAGAGCATTTTATCTTAGATTGGTCATGGGGAGATTTAAAAGGAGAAAAAGTAAAGAAAAGAACAAGATAAGAAATATAAAATAAAAGCTGGGAGTTGCCATATAATTTTTTAAGGGAAGGGGAGGAATAGAGTTTTACCTTTTATTAGATTATGCCACCTACATGCTTACTTTTGTCATATGTGCATAAATGACTAGCTTTAGATCATTTTGTATATTTTGCTAATTTAGATATTTTAATGTGTTTTTTTTTTCTTTCTTTTGTAAACCTTAATTGGAATTTTAAAAAAATTAGGTTGTTTTTAACTTAATTGGAATTAAATTAACTTTAAACCCTTTTTTATCGACTTCTTTGACTTATAATCGGTGTTTCGATCATCTCATTTTTGGAGGAGGAAGGACCTATTAGATGTAAGAAGTTGGTTAAGGTTATCATCCGAGTTGTGCTTTAGACATTAGGGTGTACTACATTGCTTGATGTAGCCTTTGAGCTTTTAGCACTTGTGTTAAGGCTAGCTATAGATCTTTTGTCATTAGGAAAGGACAGCAAGATTGCTAAACTCATGATTCGACATATAATCATCATAAACTCTGTAGAATTAGAATAAAGAATCAAAATGTTAAAATGTTAGTTATATAGATGCTTACAGCAGTCGTAACAAAAATTGAAACGTTAGAAAATTAATGTCATTATGGATATATATATATATATATATAATAACTCTTAATCCATAATACAACATGTATAAAAAAGGATCAAGTGAAAAAGAAACTACATTCTTTTTTTTTTTTAAAGAGTTATGAATTGAAAAGAATTATACTTTTGGATTTATCTTAAATTCTTGATTATATCAATGAACTAAAAAAAGTCCTCTTGTAGACTTGGTAATTAGAAGTTGAATTTGGATTCTGGTTGAGTTCATCAATTAACTTTTGTAATGGTTAATCTAAACTTTCTTAGAGAAGCATCTAAGATGGCCCGAGTAATTTGCTAGTATAAAAGTATAATTCTAAATAATAATGTAGGTTTAAAGGCATCTACGGCTATAGTAAAGGCATTCTACTTTGTCACTCCCCTAAATATCTTTGGATGGATAATGTGGAGGTCAAGGATAATGTTAAAGTTATAAACCTACATATGAACCTATGCAATGCCTAACCCCAACATCAATGCTCACTAACCATTACTCTTACTCTCCTAACATGTAACAACATGTAAGGTTAACATCTAAAAAATGCACTAGAAAATACTCAGGGGGAAGGGTGAATCGAGTATTCAACCTAAATTGCTCAAACAATAAATTTCTGTACAATAGATCAATTTAAACTTTGATAACAATAGATATGGAAATAATATAGCACTATAAGGAATATTAAAGAGATAGGGAAAGAAGATTCAATCCAAGATATAACGTGGAGTTCGGTCCACTTCCTAATCACTATGATCACCAAATCGCCTCCAAGAGAGGACTGCATACACTTTATCAATTCAAAAACACACAAGCTCAAATAGAGTAGTACACAAATTACAACTCTCAGGAAATAAAAATTTTCCCCTCTTTTATAGATTATAGATTGCAAGAGTAGAGAATTAATTTAATTTTCTCTATCTTTATAGATTTTGTAAAATAATGAGCAAGAGAACAAAAATAATAAGACGATTTTTGATTTGTTTGTTTTTGCAAATGAAAGCTCTTCAAAACTTTTTTTTTTAATATCCCAAAGAACGTGTATTTATAGATTTCAAAAGTTTAAATGTCCATTAGAGATAACGTCTAAGATACAACAAGCATTAAATGCATGCAATGGTCATTTTATAAACCCTTTAGCTTGCTGTGTAACCTTCAATTGGCTCGCCCGTTCTGAAAATCGAACGAGCCTTAAAAAAGAAGAGTCACACCTTAGATCTTATCATGCCTTCGATTTGAACTCGTTGCATTTTAGTTGTTGTCGTGCCTTAGACATATCCCTTGATCAAGACTATGCAGATTGAACTCGTTGTGCCTCCGATGAAAGGACCAATCGAACACTTGATGAAAGAAGTGATCAAGGCTGGAGCATATTGATTTTGCCCTTGTTTTATATCTACTTTATGGTCCATTTTGCACCTACATAATCAGCAGAGAATAACACACACAATACACACAGACATATATGTATATATATTTTAGCATGTTGTCCATCCAAGTTATTTGACTAATTAAATATAATTTAACACAATTGAATAGTTAATTGTACAACTAATTTCCTTATCAAAATTCACGTTGATTGCACTGATTCAACAACATCATCAGCATAGCTTAGGGCTAACAATTTACAAATGTCCATAACAAAGACCACTATTGCATGGGTTAAGAATCCACCAGCCCCACAAAAGAAGCACTTTTATGGATGGTGATGAAGATATGGGGAAGGCTTTGTAGGTTTAGTCTAATTTTATTCACACTGATTCAACAACATCATCAACATAGCTTAAGGCTAACAATTTACAAATGTCCATGACAAAGACCGCTATTGCATGGGTTAAGAATCCACCAGCCCCACAAAAGAAGCACTTTTTGGATGGTGATGAAGATATGGGGAGGGCTTTTGTAGGTTTAGTCTAATTTTATTCCCATGCAATTCTCTTAGATCAAGACCAAAAAGTATAGTCTTAACCTTAACTTGAGATCGAGAGATTTTACAAAAATAAATTTTAAAAGAGAGTTGTGATGGTATTAAATAATTATGCTTTCCTCTTTTGTTATAATATCTTAGGCATAAATCATTATGCATATTACATTGAATTTTCTATTTGATACAATTTCTTGAATTGTTAATTTTCTTCTCAAGTATATTTACATATGCATTAGAAACTGCACAGTGAAATTCATAAGTTCTATCAAGGTTGAACTCAAGATTCCAACTACTCACTTTGAAGTCAAGGCTTCAACTCCCAGTCTCCTATGCATTATAAAAAAGGGGTTGAAGTCATGACTTTAGATTTATATGGTTACAAATGGAAAAAATTTCATGTTTAGGACTCCAATTGAAATTAATTATTTATTTAAGATCAAAATGAAAATAATTACCAATATACAATTGCTAAATTGCGTATATAAATTAGGATATACAATGAAAATATGATTAAACATATATCATGTTTGTAAAAAGCAATATATGACCATATATTGCAATTGCAACAAGCAATAAATATAGAGATATATTGCATGTAAAGATCATGGTATGCATATCACTTGTATTAATCGCGACATAAGTATGTTAGTGAAACTTTATATTGCAATTTATTCATGCGATATATGCATAAAAATTTGTATCATGTTTCCACAATTTAGCTATGGTATATTGGTAATTAATTTCATCATAGCTGTATATTGGTAATATTTTTCCACAAGAACCCTAAATATATATTGAACCAGTTACAAATGAGTTAAATTATTCATGAGCTATTCAAACTTGGCTTGCTTCAAAACTAAGCTTGAGCTTAAAATAAAGCTCATTTAGCTAAATGAGTTGAGATTGGACTATGATTTAGACTTGTAGATCGACTCGTTAATAAACCCATTTAGGATCGTAACCAGGCTTACTAGTAGGCCTGTTAACAAGCTTGTGGATAAGCTCATTAACAAATCTATGAATTTTATATTTAAGATATATTGATATATAATTTAAAAAACTAATTTCTATTTAAGATATAGTGACTCTTACAAATTACATTTAGATTCATAAAAAATGAAAAACAAGATGTTTAGACAAGTTGATTTGAGCTTACATTTTATGCTTGATAAAAATTGGTAGGCTTGGCTCGACTCAAGTTCTAAATAAAAATTATTTAACTAAACGAATCGAACTTGAACGGAAATTTCTCTGTAAAAAATTAATTTGAAATTAAACTTATTCAATTTTAAAGAAATTGAGTTCGAGTCTTTAAAATTTCTCTTTAAGAGACGAGGTTAACTTATCTAATTCTGAGATAATTTTCATCCCAATGATATTTTTATAATTTTTAAAAAAGTAATATTTTTTTCCTTTTCTCCTCATATATGTTACTTTTAGGTTTAGAAATAATGAAACATGAACTGTTTAAATGAATTGAGTTCAAGTTTTTTTTTTAGACTAAGCTCGACTTGACTTGACTCGATCTCTAAATAACGAATCATGCTTCAACCTAAATTTATCTATAAAACAATTTAGCTCGAAATTAAACTAATAAATTTTAAGCAAGATAAGTTTGGACTTTAAAAGTTTGACTCAACCAGCTCGGCTCTGCAGGTCGAATAGGCATGTAAGTAGACCAAATTTCCTTACTTTGACCATTTTTGCTCTCCAATAAATGCAGTATATTTATAAAAACCTGAGGCACGTGCCAAGCCTTGTCGTCTTCGAACCCACGCCAATAAAACAAATCAGAGATGAAAAAGGCACCACTCTCTTCAAATGTCCAAACACAAACCCCCAGCGCCACTGAACCCTCTCATACCTATTTAAATTACGACACTTGAAATCCCGACATGTTCAGCGGCGGCGGCGACGATGATGATGACACCGATACCCTTAGCCGAATCGCTTCATCTCTACTACCTCCGCCTTCTACACCACTAGTGGCGGCAGCGGCAACAACAACTCCTCCTGCTCAGTCACAGCCGCAGTGGAGCCAAGACGAGACGAGAGAGCTGATAAGAATTCGAGGAGATTTGGAGCAGGACTTCACGGTGACGAAGAGGAACAAGACGCTTTGGGAAGTAGTGAGTAAGCGTATGCATGAGAGAGGGTACCGTAGGACTCCTGGTCAATGTAAATGCAAGTGGAAGAATTTACTTAATCGATATAAGGTACTTATTAAAACCAACAATATATTTCTTATATATGCACATATATTTTTAATTAAATGACCGTTTATATTTGTTTATATATATTTATTATGAATGATCAAGATTCAAGACAAAGATGTGATCTTTTTGGAGATAGAGTAGAGGAACTAGATATTTTCTGCTATAAGATTTATGTGGAAATTTAGTAGTAGATAGGAAATTTATTGGGTTGTTTAGATATGTGTTTGGCTCTTGCAAATTCATTGTTTTCCTTCTATACCCAGTAAGATGCATCTTCTTGTTTCCGAAATTCCACACTTTCTTATTTTGAGCATTTGATCAGGAGTAGTTACACCTGTTAAAAGTTACAGAATTTAATAGTTTAAGTTTGTTAATATACTTTAGAATATTATATTTATTATATAACACTCGTACTCGTTTGATTAAGACTCGTTAAGTGGATGGAGTATACAAGATTCGAACTCAAGAACTACTCTGATTCCATATTCATGTAAGAACTATACCGAGGTGGTAGATTTATGTTTGAATAATGGCAAAATAGGAAAATAAAATAAAAGTTAAAAGATGTATGGAAAACGTCCTCCATAAAATTTGTTGCACAATCAACTTTCTTTAATCTGCCTAAGGCTAATTGTTACATGTGGTATTTAAACTTTGCTTAATTTTTCCAATCAATTACAGGAAGTTTACAAGCTGTGGTTTGATACATGAATTTTAATATAGTTTTTGTAACCAACCACTTTTACTTTGCCACAATTAACTAGCTGAATTTTGTTCATTTTTGCAATTAACTTACTATAAATGATCCAAAAAAGTTTTTAAGTTGTAGATTGACACTTTAAATTTTAAGTAGTTAATTACAACGATGGACAAAGTTTTAAGTATCAATTATTTATAATTGCCAGATCTTACTTGTTGCAAGTCCGAGATTGAGATCTAGTTATGAAACGATTTTGCTCAGATTTTTTGTAAGAATCTATTGTGGAGGAAATAGCAGACAAATGGAATAATTGACTTATTAGTTGATTTTTCTTCGTTACATTCAACTATTTAAAAAGCATTTTAGTATGTTATTTTAGGTAATATATAAAAATAATAATATTAATTTACTACTGCTGTTTATTCTATTGATCTCTAATATCAATTTATTACATTCTTAATTTTCCTTATTCTTGTCATATTTGATTTTGTCTTAATTCTCCTTTTTATGAGCATGATCTTCGTTAAATGTATTCTTCTTCCTTTTATAAATTTTCCCTAAAAGCCCTTCTAACATCACTCCCTGCCTCTAGAAAGACCTTGTCCTCAAGCTTGAAGTCAAGATAAAGCTGACGAAACTCACATAGAGGTTCCCAAGTGGCCTCCATAGACTATGCCTTAATCTTCCTTTTGCCCCGTGTCTATTTGTAACCAAAAAAGCCGTTTATATATATGATTATAAGTGTACTCTTCATCACAGTTGTAAGACAAACCCTGAGTCCGTCTTTCATCCATTTCCACTTGACTTGAACGTTTGATGAAGGGTGGTTTTTTAGTATGTCTCCTAACTTCACAATGCCATTTTGTCTTGTTTTTTTATAACCTCCTACATTATTTTTGGTATTTCTCAGTGCTGTCCAAGTATGACTATGGTGTTTTCCTTTATTAAGCTTCCTCTCAAATGCTCAAGCAAGGCGCATGGTAAATTCCAAATTTTTTGGATGATAAATTTCTACCTCGAGGCGTATGGATTCAAACAACTCCACTGTGAAAATATCCACTTATTGATTAGTGCGAATTGTAGTTTGCCATACAGTGATGAGTTCCCCAAGAGGATAGCTTCGTGTGGGCGGTCGGAATTGAAGGTGGTGTAGTTATTTAAAATTATCCCATGATATGTTTTATCGCTCTTGTGATATATTTTAAAACTAAAGCTATGCATCTTCGGTCATATGGAATTATGCAAGTTTAATCTTGTCTTCCTTCGCTGCTTGCTGGTTATGAAAGAATTGATCGCATCTATTCAGCCATCCAAGTGGGTCTTCTTTTCCCTTGTAAGAAGGGAATACCACATTTGCATATCGGGAAAAAATAATGCCTCTTGAACGTCTCTTTGATACAAAATCGGTTCGTTCAGCCCTAACTCTTGATTGCAGCTGTTTTCAGACTTGTTTTTTCTAATTTGTTAAGTTTTTATAAGTCTTTGACATGTTGTTAATTCTAGCAATAAGTGCCTCCTGATTTTCAACCCAATGTTTTTTCAACATGCGCTTCATCATCTCTATAATTTGGTTCATCTGGCTGTTTGAATCCTTCATGACTTTTGGCTCTGATACCAAGATGTTGCAAGCTCGGATTGGTATCTAGTTACGGGATGATTTTGCTTAAATTTTCTATAGGAACCTATTGTGGAGGAAATAGTAGATAAAGGAATAAATGGAGTTCGTGAGAGAGAGCTGCTTATCTCAAAATAATAGTTTTATTGCTTGATTTTTCTTTATTACATTCAACTATTTAAAAAGTATTGTTAGGATGGTATTTTAGGTAATGCATAACAATCATGATATTAATTTATTATTGCCATTTATTCCATTGAATTCTAATGTCAATTTATTGCGTCCTTAATTTTCCTTATTATTGTTATATTTGATTTTGTCTTAATTCTCCCTTTTATGAGCTTGATCTTCATTAAATGTGTTCTTCTTCCTTTTATAATATTTTCCCCAAAAAGCACTTGTAACATTACGACAAAATCTAAGTAACTGTGGTATTCAAAGGTATAAATGATATTAATAGTTAACTCTCAAGTAAAATCAAAGCAGCTTCTAGTTGTTATTTATGGAGTATCACTGTTTTCATTAGTTAATCGCCACCAAAAACCAATGGTAGTTGTTATACGTGGCTGTTAATAATAATACATTTGAACAATTTTGTAAAAGAACCACGGGCTGCAATGAGTTTTTCTTGTCCTTCACATATTCATAGATTACATGATCCACCAATGCATCATTGTTAGTCTAAACTATTGTTGAAAGCCTAAATACAACAATATACTGCATTTGTTGTTTTGGAGGGACAAAGCTCTTGAGAACTTAGACTCCACTTGTTTTCAATTAAGAATGATAACTGCATCTGTACTTAATCACGATGGTATAGAAGGACAATAAAATGTTCTTTGTAAATTCATCTATGTGCTTTGAGAATGTTTTCCAATTATCCATTGTGTGAAGCATGTTAATAGTTTGACCCATCAAGTGATTGGGCATTTTTTCATGATAATGTTGGGCATGGGTGGTAGAAGTGTGTGTGCTGAAAGCAGGTTTGATATTTACAACATAGTTCATTTTGCAACATGGATCTCAGACTATGCAAGATATTTCTCCCAAAATTTTTCATCTTTCTTTGTTATTTAGTAAGTTGATAGGAGGATTTTTATCCCTTTTTTGTTAGCATCGCATCTTCAGCTACTTCGAGATGGCCTCTCTCTCTCTATATATATATATATGTGCATGGACTGTAATATGAGGAAATTGTTTGGCTAATGCATCTATTCTCAAACTTCTTCATCTTCTTCTTCTTCCTTTTTAATTTATTATTTCTTTTTTAAATTACATGGCATGTCCGTTATGTTAAATATTATAACCCCTACTATATTCATAAGTTTAAATTTTAAAATTAGATGACTGTGGTGTTAGCCAATAGCAACCACGAAATGGTTTTGGGATTAAATGTTGAAAGGGCACGTTTGGTACTAGTTTGAAAAGGGGCATGGGTTTTGACATCTGATTCTCAAGCTTTTCATCCTTGGTGGAAAAAAAAAATATATATATATATATATAATATATATTTATATGTATGTATGTATATCCTCTTCAGTATGCTAGTTAGTGTTCATGCCTTCTTTTGACCCTTTATGAGAATTCGCTTGTAGTTATTCTTTGACATTCTCAAATGCCCCCGATATATTATAAGGAATAGAAATCGGTTTTCATATAGTCCAACTTTCATTTTAACATGGTAGCATTTGTTTATATATGTATATTGCGGGTTCAAATCTCATGGCTCACAAAATAATGAGCATGTTTTCTGCCACTTATGTGTCTAGAGAGGGAAACGGTAATAGAATACCAGTCCTTCCAAACACACACACCCACCCACCCACAACCCCACCCCCACACCCCCCTCCTCTCGCTCTTTTTTTTTTTTTTTTTTTTGGAGTTTAAATCGAGGGACAGCTCCTCTTCTGCTTTTGTTAGTTAATGTTGTTCAGTACAATCTTTTCTTTCTATGTTTGTCAGTGCTTGAATTCCCAGTTGTTACTGTTGATTCAGTTTGTTGTATTTGTTTTTGATTTCACTCATTGCTTAGTAATCATAATAATGACTGCCTATGATATATGTAGCTTATAGATTAACCATCATTTGCATTGAGTGAAACCTTAAAACATCAATTGTGATTTCTCTAAAGGATAAGGAGATGTCTGATCCAGACGAGAGTCGACACTGCCCATTCTTTGATGAGCTGCATGCATTGTTTAGTGGAAGAGCAAAGAACTTACAGAAGACACAGTTGGATTCTGGAGGAATTTCTGTTCATGGAAAGAAAAAACTAAAAAGCATCAGTCAAGACCAATCCTCTGATGAACATTCAGAAGAAGAAGGTGATGAGGACTATGTTGCTAGTGATGAAGAGAGGCCAGGTAGTTCCAGGAAGAGGAAGGGTCAAAACTTTGGGTTTGAAAAGCCTTCAAGATCAGCGGGTGGAGCATATGCAAGCAAAAGCATAAATAATGATGTTTTCCAATTGCTGAAGGATTTTCTTCAGCAGCAACAAATGATGGACTTGCAATGGAAGGAATTGATGGAAAGGCGTGCCCACGAACGCCTCTCTTTTGAACAGGAATGGCGGCAGTCAATGGAGAAACTTGAGAGAGAGAGGTTAATGAATGAGCAGGCTTGGCGAGAGAGGAAGAACAGAGGAGGCTTAGAGAAGACAGCCGGGCTGAAAAGAGGGATGCTCTATTAACCACCCTTCTAAATAAGATGCTTCACGAAAGGAACTTGTAGCGTGGATTGATGGTAGTGTTTATCAGAAATCATCTCAAGTTGCATAAACTTTTGCTTACATGAATATACTGTGAATCTGCCTGTTGACGTGGATTAGAAGACAGTAAGCTGGATCAAGGGAGCAAACTATAAATTATGCATATCAATTCTACAATGTAAAAAAAAAAAAAAAAAAAAAAGCATTTTATCAAAGCTTTTTGACAGGAAATTACTAGAACTGCTTGGAAAAACGAAGGGACTCACTACGTTGTGTCGCAGCTGTTTTTTTCTTTTTGCTAGGATGGGGAGATTATTTCGTATTTAATCATTATTTAAAAAAATATTACGTAAATATAACTCGGATAAAAATAACTACATAATTATCATCATTGTATGGTATGTATGGTATGTTGAATATGTTATATAAGATATATATATATTTTTTTTTTTTGTATTGTATGTTGAACATGTGACACGTGTAATCATTAAACGTGATCAAAGTGCGATACCAATTTAGACCTATATCTCCTCTTTAGCATGTGATATAATTATTTTTATTAATATGATTTCATACTGTTACTATATCTCTTTTCCAACACATGATAAATATACAAGCTTTTATATCTCTTACTTTAACATGTGATATATTGTTTGGTCAAAAAAAAAAAAAACATGTGATATATTGGTTGTAATTGGATAATTCTTTTCTATGATTTGTAATTTTGTAAATGTTTTTTACTGGAATGATAGCCACATGTTTTACCTCTATGGGAGATCAGAAGCTGTTATTTGGGTATTGGTCCTAAATTTTTCCTCCTGCGTTAGTATGGTGAAACCATAACTTTGATCTGTGAGACCATAATATAGTCTTATAGGTTTTAATCCATGTTGTAATATTATAAAAATGAATGTTTCCGGTATTAAATTTTGAGTTTAAAAAATGGGAATTACTAAAGATTGTAAACTTTCATGCATAAACATTTTGAGTCTCTTCGACTTGATCTATATTTGAAGGCTTATTCTTGTGGAAACCTTTTAGGCATTGTTTGACTTCTAATGTTGAAATCCAACTCAAGGGTTCAATTAATAACCATGCATTCTTCTTCTTATTTCTTTATTTTTTAATTTATAAAGAGTGGATGTAAAATAAACTATTTTATTTAGATGTAAAATAATACTATTTTATTTAGTGGACATAAAGTGAATATTCGAATTAAAAGTAAAAGAGATAAGCAGACACACAAAGAGAAAGATGGAGGGGTAGAGAGAGAGAAAATGGAGTTTGAAAATAAGAGTAGAATAATAGTCTCCTAAAATCTCTATATTCTAAATTCTCAATCCCCTAAAATTTTTAAGCGATGATGTCAACTCTGAGGATGAAACAATCTCTATATATTATATTCACATATGCTACTTTTCCCCACCCACCCCACCACATCCCCCCCCCCTTCTCCTTAGTATACAATCAACGTATTGCATTGCAGGAAGCTAACAAAAGCCATCTTAGTAAAACAAAGACTATTTACTCACAGCCTAATCAAGAGAATTCTAAATTCTGTAATATTTACCAAACACTAGTTTTTCATTATTAATTTAAAAATATCTGAAGTCGCACAAAATAAATCAAATCTTTCATGGAAAAATTTAACCATTTAAATACTTATTATACTATTAGCAATGATCATTTTAATGATTAGAAGATAGATTGAATAATCCTATTTAAAACCATAAAAATTCCATGAAACTGCACTTCCCACATTGCTTCACATCCCATGTATCCAAGTCAACTTATCACAAAGCTGGAAAATTTTTCTAAAGAAACATTAATTAAATATATAAATATGTTAATATAATCTGCTCAGACTTAAGAAGGAATACAACAATTTAGAGTCCATATTAATTTCAACCTTCTTCATTCCATGTAATCTTCTTAGGTTTACATTAAGATAACCCGTCACGCCCTAAGGATACCTTGGTAGTAACACGCATATATAATAATATCTAATGTCTGAAAACTTATATTAGAAAGACTGGACAACATTAAAGGGTCATACATGCATTCTATTAAAGTTATACCTTGAAAAATGACATAATTTAACAAAACAAGATTTTTGTGGTTGCTTGATAAGAATGATGGATACATATAAGATACAACATCATAATTAATACTTTCTCAATAATTGTCTGAGTGTATGATATTACTGACCAAACTAGTACGTAAGATTCTCAAACATAAATTGATGTCTGAACATCATTTGATACATCACTAGATAGAAATGTCCCATCTAACTCATAATCCTTCTAGCTTTGAAACCTTACCAGTGCTAAACTTTAGGAAGATACCAGCGATGGACGAAGGATCATCTTATAAAACTATAGAGGTGTGAGCATAAACTGCGTGCTCAGTGAATAACCAGAACATATCACATATCAAACAAATTCTCGAACAGTTTATTGTTAACTATATGTAATGCATCAATCAATTATATGCTCAAATACAAGTTTGGATAACTCAAAATCCAAATGGGATAGAGATTTACACCCTCGTGATAGTGTTTAAAGGAATCGAGTCTTAATGACCCACTTATCTAGAAGAAATTAATTATACATGAAAGACAACAATACTCACTTTACTTATTAGTTTACCTTTATATGTCTAATGCTCATTTTGTGTTCAAGCTTTAAAACTCCATTAAGTGTTAATCCTTTCAATCGATACCATTGGAGATGTCTTCACTTATCAGTTAGTTCCCATGAAAGCGAATGAACAAAAGGTAATCTTACGTAGAACTAGAAAATTTCATCTAGAAAAACCAAACATACTAGAAAACTGAAATATTAACATGTAGCAGGCTGTCACATTTATTTTATGCAATTATGCAAATTGACCATTTCATATATGGTACCAATAGTTTTTAATCAGTTCAAGGTTATCATACATCACACAAGCAATCATCATGCTATACACTCAGTTATCAAGATAGACTATTATCTCTTTCTTTAATATAATTTAGCAATACAAACATACATCACATGGCATGCACAATACCCAAACCCACATTCACAATATTTCCATTATTAAATCTTCGTTACAAATGTAGCTAAGCTACAAACACAACAATGTAATGAGTCTAAGTTATGCACCTGTTCATATTGGCTAATCATAATAATTGTCTGAAATATCCACAAACTGATTAGAATCACCTAATGACTAAAACATTCATTAATTAGTTATTTAATTATAAATTAATTCCTATGAGTGCCTAAGTGTCCAAAATCGTTTTTCTTTCTTGTTAGGCTCGTTTTTCTCGTTTCTAAGCCAAATTTGACTTATAGAGTTGTTTTGAAGCTCCTAAAATCCTTTATTTTATAATATAACTACTAAGTTCGAGTAAATGGATTTTTCTTATGAAAAGTGATCTAAATGATTTTGAATGTTTCGCGTATCATCAACTATGCTTATAATATTCATTTTAACTCAAATTCTTACATATGAATAGTGTTAGAAATCTCGCTTCAAGTATTATATGATTTTTACTTAATTTATTCAATTTGTGGATTTTCCTATTCTAGGAATGCCAATAGGTACAATAAGGCATTCTTAAGTCTTATTTTCTTAATAGCCTTATTATTAAGCTTTTAACATTTATATAGGTCTTTTAGCATGACAATTCTACATTAATCGATATTTGTTATTTATTTCTGTTGTGTTTCTCTTGATTCTATTTCATGTTTACATTTTTATTGATGTTAATCTGATATGATCCAGATAGCATCATCAATTGAGCCCATCAAGTTCAAGATCAATAATCCAGTTAAAGGAAAAGAAGGCTTGTTAACGGGAGTTATGATCATTAAATCACAAGTCAAAGTTTGGGATACAAGAGATTAAAGGATTTTTAGGGATATTTATTGATAGTTTAAATGTTTCAAGTTAAATAGTATATTTCAAAATATTGTAACTGTTTTAGGTGTGCTTTAATGCACGTAACTGTTTTAGGTTATCAGTTACGTAACTGCCACAATTATGATTTTTCAGTTACGTAACTGCCTTGTAATAGCCTATATATTAAGGCTAGTATGAAATATAGAAATAAGACTTTGACAATATTGAATTGAAATTAATCTTCTTTGAGGGAAAACTCTCTCTTGGTTCTTTGCAAAAGAACTCTCTTTGATTTCTTCAATCTAAACGGTTGAGGGAATTCTTCTTTGATAACTTAGGTTTCAATTGACAGGTTCGATTGGGGTCTAGTTCCGGTGAATGATTGCTTATTCAAGACGGTCCTTTGGGGATTTGATTCCCTTACGGTTATAGGGTTCTAGGTTTAATATACCTAGGGTTCTATAGTTCCTATCATTTGGTATCAGAGCTTCGGCTTCTTGAATCAAGTAAATCCATATCCCAGTTCGATTAGAGGTAACACTTTAATCGTTCATATCCCTCGGTTATGTCTTTTGATTTGTTAGATTTATCTTATTAGGATTAGATATAAAAAAAAAAAAAACAAAGATTTGATTTTGATTGGTCTGTTGTTAGGGTTCTTTTATGAAAAGTTGTGATCTTTAGATCTAGGGTATTAAAAAAAAAAAAGAGAGAGAAATTAGTGATAAAAAAAAAAAGAAGCCATAATGAGAGTGAATGCAAATCTGTTGAGGATTGATGAATTCTCATTTGATTCTGAATTTTATACTCGATGCCATGTGAATGATGTGAGTGGCGTGGTATGCAGTTTGAGGATTGATAGTGGGTGTTGTAAAAATTTTATTAGTACTTTGTTAGTGGAGAAATTGAGTCCACAAACTTTGGATCTTCAAACACCATATAAATTACAATTGACAAAAGAGTATGAAGAAATTCAGGTGACTAAGCAGGTTCTATTGTCTTTTTCCATTGGAAAGTATCAAGATAAAGTATTGTGTGATGTGGTACCAATGGAAACATGTCATATTCTTTTGGGGCAGTCATGGCATTTGGATAGGAAGGCCAAGTTTGATGAAATCAAGAATCGCTATACTCTTGTTCTAAACCAAGACGTGTGAACTTAACATTTCTCAATTCCTTGCAAGTGTATGAGGATTTGATGAAACTTAGGCAATCTTTTGCAAAACACAGGGAGAGTGAAAAATTAAGAGAAAATGAGAGAACAAAACAAAGAGAAAAAGAAAAGATTGCTTTAGAAAAGATTGAGAGTGAAGAAAGGAGTGAGACTTTGAAAAAAAATGATAACAACACACTAGTGAGCTGAGGAAAAAAAGCAAATAAATCTGATTGATGAAAATGCAAAAAGTGAAAGAGATAAAAAAGAGAGATTAAGAGTGAAAATTGTTTTTCAACTAATGACCTTAATTGTTCTTTTCCCAGTAAAATTGCTTCACAACTGCAGGAAACCAAAGATGGGTTTTATCTGAAACTTCCAAATGGAATTAAACATCAATCTAAATTCCATCCATGCCATTTAGAAGAGTCCAAGAATGAAGATTCGAGGTCGAATCTTTTTGAAAAAGGAGGGAATTATGTGATCCAGATAGCATCATCAATTGAGCCCATCAAGTTCAAGATCAATAATCCAGTTAAAGGAAAAGAAGGCTTGTTGACGGGAGTTATGATCATTAAATCACAAGTCAAAGTTTGGGATACAAGAGATTAAAGAATTTTTAGGGATATTTGTTGATAGTTTAAATGTTTCAAGTTAAATAGTATATTTCAAAATATTGTAACTGTTTTAGGTGTGCTTTAATGCACGTAACTGTTTTAGGTTATCAGTTACGTAACTGCCACAATTATGATTTTTCAGTTACGTAACTGCCTTGTAATAGCCTATATATTAAGGCTAGTATGAAATATAGAAATAAGACTTTGACAATATTGAATTGAAATTAATCTTCTTTGAGGGAAAACTCTCTCTTGGTTCTTTGCAAAAGAACTCTTTGATTTCTTCAATCTAAACGGTTGAGGGAATTCTTCTTTGATAACTTAGGTTTCAATTGACAGGTTCAATTGGGGTCTAGTTCCGGTGAATGATTGCTTGTTCAAGACGGTCCTTTGGGGATTTGATTCCCTTACGGTTATAGGGTTCTAGGTTTAATATATCTAGGGTTCTATAGTTCCTATCATAATCCCACTATCCTAGATTTCCTTCATTTTAAATTCTACATTCATTAGTGCCTACTTTAATAGTGTGATTTCTAATATTATTTAATTTATTTGTCAACCTTATCTGTATATGGAGGTTAAAATTTCTATTATTTAGAGGGTCTTATTTTGTAATTTGATCACTTTTTCAACTTTTTAATAATGTGTAAGTTCATATAGATCTTATCATTCATTTAAAAATATTCTATTCCTATGAATTCTTAGGTGGTTGATTCTCTAGGGTTTTCATCCTTATGGTTGTTTTAGCTAGTCTTTTCCTCATTTTTCATTTTTCTTGATATTTCTTATATGTTTATGGGACTAAGTAGACATCAAATGTGTATTAAACTTAAATTTTACCTTTAATGTACATGTAGGACTGTGGTATGTGGAGTATAGCTTCTAGGGTTTATTTTGATGTATATAGCCTCTCAATCCCATTTTCATGCATGTATCTATATTGTATTGTATCTTGATTACATTATTATATAATGTACAATATATTAGCTTTATGGCCAAGATTACTATAGGTAGTGCTAGGGTTTCTTTCAGTTGAATCTCACTTCATGAATAATTTTATACGTGTATCCTACTACATGTTAGATTGGTTTTGCTATTGCATATGCATGGGAAATCCATTTTTATTATAAATCAAATTTTCTAGGGTTTAATGGTCTAAATGTACATGTTGGGTTTCTCATGGCACTTACTACTACTAACTGCTTAACTAGGGTAGAGCATGACTCAAGTGAAGATATATGAGTCTAATATTAGCACTTCCAACTCCTAGGGAAATTGAAACATATGAGGTTCTCAAGGCACTTCAGTTTCATGTTTTTCTTAGTTTTATAAGCATAAATGGAATATAAGCTACAAGATAGGATAGAAGTTACCTTGTTTAGATAGATGGAAAAGTGATAAACTCTCCCTTCTATAAATGACCGAATCCTAAGATTAAAGAATAGGATAGTGAGTAGTTGAAGTTTTTAAGAATAAATTATCTTAGTTAAGGCAATTCTTACCTTTAGTATTTGACTTTTGAAGCTTGAATTTCTTTTAGGCTAGATAAGTCTTTTTCCCTTGAGAGTCCATGGTTGAAGGTGTATTTTAAGTGTTGGAACTTGTCTGTGTTCTGTTGGTCTTGGAAGTAGGGTTCACGATTTGGCTTTGGAGAGAAAGTGATGTTTTGTATTTTATCTCAAAGAGGAATGAGCTTAAGGTTGAAAGAGATGGAAAAGTGAAATTGTTCTCTTTTGATTTTTGTTTTGTTTATATAGAAAGAGAGAGATGGTAGACAGTTTTGATCTTTGTGAATAAGAGCTTTGTTTGTTTGTTTATGAACTCTATTTGTCAAGTTGTAAATGAGTTGGTTGATATTAGTGTTTGTTTGGTGTTGGAGATGTTTCCACATGGCATTTAGCAAGTGGGATTGATTTTTTTTGTTATTCTTGAATGTCCTTAATACTGATATCAGGTTGGGTAGGTTTGTAGCACACAGTTTGGCTTGTCCAATAGGTAAATTTCTACGTCAACAACTTGCTATCTAGACATCTATCTGGTTGATTTTGATTAGAGTCTTGTGAGTCAATTTGTTTAAGTTTGTTGACTAAGTTTATTGGACATGCATAATCCTAGAAAATTCTATGAAATTCACAGTCAGAAACATGAGTGAAATGAATTGTTTTCTTGTTTAATTCCTTATGTGAATTCACAGTGGAAGTGGCCAAGAATGTCGGTTTCATAAGCAAGGTTTTGAGTCATATGATTCATTTAATATGTTGATTTTTTGGTAGCTTATAATTTGTTAAGGGGTCTGTAAACCCCGGTATTCTCAGTAGTCAAGAAACCCTGGGAGTTGGAAGCAAAACCCTAATCCGGCCCAATGTGAGTCTAGTGAGTGAAGCCTAGGAACCCTAAATCCGGCTTTCCTTCGGTTTCATCTTTTTGGATTAAGGATCTTTTGAAGAAGTCGGGACTGTAAGCCTCGAAAAATTTCAGTAAATAATTCCAAGATGCACTTCGAAAATAAACCCTAAAAATCACTCCAAATTAAAACCGAACTTCGACTAGTCTTAAATCACGAACGAATCCAGTAATTCTTAATCTTGAGAAAATGAGATTTCTTAAAAATAAAATAAAAACT
Source organism: Combretum micranthum (assembly GCA_024138025.1). Lineage (NCBI taxonomy): Eukaryota > Viridiplantae > Streptophyta > Magnoliopsida > Myrtales > Combretaceae > Combretum > Combretum micranthum. Next base: position 37,181 of record JAMXBD010001542.1, read on the forward strand.
CAATAGTCTTCAAATCCAAAACCACTACGTACGATAAATTCCATACTAAACTTTGAATTATAAAATCGAGTGACATATAACCCGAAAACAAATTATTAAAAAGTAAATAACGATTAACTATCGGAAATAAAACTCCATTCAAGAATTCCGAAAACATTAAGAGATATTAAATTCTTACAAAAATCAAATTGAAAATAAATATCTCAAATCAAATATGTTGTATAAATATAAAATATCAGTTTCCAAATTGGCAAAGATCCAAATCGGAAAATCACCCAGAAACCCTAAGTGGAATACAGAAGTTTAAGTCCGGCAATTTAATGCCCTTAACCCTAGAGGCCGAGGTGTAGGTTAAGTGTGTAGAATAGCTCGTAGTAATATGAGTTCGCTTAAAAATATCAGATTAGTAAGTTTTTGACATATTTCGAACCCATTCAGATACAGACTTTGAAAAGCGTGTCATGGGGCTCGAGATATAAAAAATATACCATTAATACCGTTAGACTCGTATTTTCATAAGGATTTCAAAACTATAAGTTTTATAATTTTTTGATAACTAGAAATATCTGATTTTACAATTATATTCGTATTTCATTACTATCGGTAATTAATTGGTCTTTTGCACTATTCATGTAAACCCCGGTATTTTTAGTAGTCAAGTAAACTCCGAGAATCGAAAAGCAAAACCCCAAATTGGTTTGGTTCAAGCTTTGTGAGAGAAGCTTAGAAACCCTAAATCCGGCTTTCCTTCGTTTTCATAACAAAAGAAGTTTTATAAAATAAATGAATATGAATTATTTTTTTAAAGTATATTTTAAACCTCATAAAGTTTTAAATTCGGGAAATTTTCTATTTCAAGCCTTCTCGAGCTCAATTATGGAAAAACGTGTACTGGGACCAGAAACTCAAAAAAATATTCCGAAATATTCATTAAAATCGAAATTTTATAAGGATTTCAAAAATATAAATTTTATAATTTTCTGGGCTATAAAAATTACAATGATAGCCTTTTTCCCTTATTTTCTTAACTACCGATAAAGTAGATGTCTTGTCTACTATTTACCACTATTCACAAGTACCACCTACACTACACACTACCTATACCCTATTCTTATATCCTTACAACCACTCATCACATTTACTTTTCAAAGAAAATTTTATTTCCTAATTAATTATTACATTTTATTACTTAAATTACAAATTTTATCAAAAATTCAAATCTCTCTCTCTTCCTCTCATCTTGGCCGGTGTACCCCCTCACCAATTTCCCTCTTTTTGTTTTATTTTTTCTTCTTTTATTATAATTAAACCCTAGTTCCTCTAATATATAAGCTCATTTTCTCTCTCTCTCCTCATTTTCACTCATTCCAAATTTTTACAAAGGTTAAAACTCTCTCTTTTTCCCTTCCTAGTGCCGTGACACTACACACACACACACTCACAAACTCATTTCATTTTCTTTTCTACTCCAAATCTCCATTTAGATGATGATTCCAAGCTTTGATATTACATAATCTTGTAATGGCAAGACCATTCCTGTGTGTTTTCTACCTTAAACCCCAATGAGCAAATGCTAGGGATGAGAAAACACTAATACAAGAATATCAAGCCATCACAAGAAGTAGATCTTGTGTTTAATGAGTTTTGTTGGAATAATATCATGTTCATGCATATAAAGTAGAGATCTTGCATGAAAAATTTATGTTCATGTCTTTAAACTCATGTTCATGCACTATGAGTTGTAGATCTAGTGTTTAGACATTCATATCTTTATTGACATTCATGTTCATATGAATATTTTGTATTTATATGCATTAATGATCATAAAAGCTTAGTCCTGTATGTATAAATGTGTAAGTTGATAGATCTTCATGAGTATAAGGCAAAGAACTTGAAAAGAAAAGATTTTTGTTAGAAAAGTTCAAAGGAAAAATTCGGATGATTTATGGAACCTATTTTAAAAACCCTTGAAACCGCTTTGAAACTCATATTTTACATGAAAAATGAAAGGTATCTGTAATAGGTAACTCTAAGGAATGATTTTTACAAGTTGAAATGAGTTTAGGCATGAATAATGTGTGAAACAAGTAGTGGAATTAAGATGAAAAATTTTGAGTTAGTGATCAAATTGTTAAATTCGTAATTTGAAGTGATGCCTACATAAACATCTAGTATTTAAGCTCAAATTGCAAGTTTTATGTGTTAAATGAAGTCCTTAGACAATAGATATAGTAAAGCTTTAAATTTTGATGCATTAAACAAGTTTTCTCATAGGAAATATGCAATAAATGAGATTTTCCAAAATTCGGATTTTTGTGAAAAGTTTGTTTAAAAACATATTTGCAAGGTGAAAAATGTGAATTTCTATGTAAAAATGAAGGTCTTGGGTAGTATAGATGTAAAATCCTAAAACACTAGGAGATGCAAAATTTGGAAAAATGGATTTTTAAGGAATGACTATTGTGGAATCCTGTAATAATTAGGAGTTCTTAAAAGTTTCATTATCAAAAATCATCAAGACCATGCATATATTGAACTCATTACATTTCATTCATATTAGGAATTCATTCATATTCCATCTATACATGAATCATCAACTAGGAACATTGTGATTAAGTGCAAAACAATTTTTTGGAAATGAAAAAGTTACAGAACAGATCTGATCCCTCTGTTCCGTGGCCTTAATGTTTTCAAAACTTGAAATTAATATTAGAATTAGATAGATATTTCGAAGTAGATAGAAATTGATATAAAATTTGCGAAATTCCAAGTTAAAATGACCATGATATGGCCATTTTAATTTGGAACTTCTGTAAATAGCGAGAATTACGATTTTGTCTAGCTTAGATGCATAGCTTGAATTAGTTAAGTGATGAAATTCTCATTAGGTTATTCTTATTTGGTAGGTGATCCCGAGAACGACGATACCCTACCACCCGACTGCTACTATTAAGAGACCGACGTACCATGGCCGAGTGAGTATTACTTCCAATTTCAATTATTGCTTGTGTTGTAATGATAGTTGCATTAGTTGCTTAGGCAAAGATAAAAATGAATATGCATGATGGGGTATTTAGGAATTATATTTGACTGCTGTTGATATGTGAAGTTGGAATTAAAGAATATCGAAGCCGGGTGATAATTCATTGTTTGTATAGAGAGGAGCTATAATTGATTGTCTGCAAAGATTGTCTGGTCACCTAAAAGAATTTGATTAATTGACTATTGAGCATTAAATGTACTTTGAACTCATTCATATCACGATGATGATGGAGCATTAGCATTTGTTGGTTTTTCGTGATCCATAAAATGAATATGTTGGTTAATCGTGATCCATAAAACGAATATGTTGGTTAATCGTGATCCATAAAACAAATTATTATTCAGTTGACCGTGAGCTTAAACGGCGTCGTACCGCAAGATTCGTCAATCTGCTAACCCGGGATGGCGGGCGCAAGTCCATCCACATATGATTTCTAGCTGGTCATATGTTTGCTAAATTTACTTGTTTGATGCATTTCACTTGATTGAATAATCACTTGCTTGAATGTTATGTCTTAATTGCGATATGGAAGTTTTCACTCACTAAGCTAGTTAGCTTACGCCCCTATAGTTTTTACTTGTTGCAGCACGAATTCATTTGGCTTAAGCCAAGGCAGACTATAGCTCAGGTACCGGAGCTAGGAGTTTCCCTTAGAAGTTTATTTCGATTTTATTTAGACTTCCATAGGAAACCAAAAGACTCTAGATGACAGTAATGGACTTAATATTCTTTTGCGGGGGAATACCCCTTAGACTTTGTAATTTGTGTATGTGTTTTGGTTTATTATCTATGGCTATCGAATGCCACATTAAACTTTTAACTCCATTGATAGAGTATTCCATTATCGTAAAGGGACGCTTTACATCTATACGAGACTCCCAAAAGGCTCGGGTAGAAATTTGAGAGTCTTATATAGTATGTGGCGGACTGTTACGTTTAAGATACCCCTATGGGGCGTGACAGTTTAAGTTGGTATCAGAGCACTAGATTATAAAACAAGACAATATAATTAAAAGAAACCGAACTTAGAAAATTAACTAATAGGTTAAAATGGAGTTGAAAATATCTTTCTTTGTTAAGTTTAATTAGGAGTCTTATCTTGTTGTAGGTCTCCTTGGGTGAGACCAGGGAACGAGCTAGAAATTTTAGCAAAAGAACAGATGAGACCATGGTGGAATACAGATTGAGATTAAGAGAGCTATGTGAGGATTTTGCTCTAGCAAGAAACCCTCATACTATAGGGGAGATGTTCAGATTATGGAGGGAAGGACTAAGATATACTAGATGGGCAGCTGTGGTTGACCAACTGAGATATGATCCTATGGGGAGAAGGAATTGGACCAAGTTGGAGACAATCTATACCCTAGAACGAATCATGGTAGAATATGGGCATGAGCCCATGACTAAAGAAGCCACTTTTATTTTGAAGAATGAGGGAAACCCGACCCCTCTAGACTTTAGAGTATGGATCCCTATAGGTCCTTTATATGTTTATGCTCATGATAACTTGTATGACCACCATGATTGGAACATAGCAGATGCATGGAACCATATTACATGGCATGCAATTTACTTAGACATTCTTCCACCACGTGTGATCATTCCACCTCCACCAGCTAGTGACATGGCATGCAATTAAATGATGCACCTGTGATTGGAGTGAATAATGAAGCTGATGAGGAAGTGGAGGAGGAAGAGGAAAAAGAGGACCCCGAGGAGGATCCTAATTGGGAGGAGAATGTAGTACCCAGAACCCCTCCCCCACGCATAGAGCCGGAAGTGGAAGTAAATCCGGAACCTAATCAAATTATGTGGGATTTTAACCAAGTATTGGAGATTCCTGATAGTGGAAGGATAGAGCCTGAAATAAATCCCATGTTATGGAGGGATGTTTACATTGAGGGTAAATATCCACCTGTGCTTGATTTGGCAGTATTAGAACCCGTGGCTCCCGGGCCCATGGAAGTGGAAAATGTGGGTGAAGAACTTAGGAGGGAATCCGAGATATTAGAGAACCAAGTGGATGACCCTGAAGTAAGAGGTGAAGAGGAAAGTGAAGAGCAAGACCAAGAGCCTTTAGTCCGACCCGCTAGGAGGCGGAGGATGAATGTAAGGGAATACCTTAGTTTGTTTGTCCGATAGGACGATGGTGGTTCTTCTAGTAGGGGACGACCCTCTAGTTCGACCTCTGATGATGCTAGTGATGAATGAAGGTTGAGATGATAGCTAATCCATGAAGTCCAAGTGAAGTTTTTCTTTCTTTATTTTATAGTAGGCAATGCGGAATGCTAAATTGCCTTCGGATTTCTAGATAGTTTAGTATTTTGTTCTTTCTTCTCCTTGTATTTTGTTTTGTTTCCGGAAATAGGGAAAAATGTTTAGAATCGGAACTAGAATGTAGCTAGCCAAATTTTGTGGACAAATCTCCAATGTAAAATTTTTATGGTTCTCTAAAGCAATGAAAGATCATGTTTAGTTCAAAAGAAGGAAGTTATGGGAATCAAGCATACTAGGCATTAAACGTAAAGAGCATTAACCACATATAAACTGCATGAGCATTCATTCATTCATGTTATTATTTTGAGATCGCAACTTGTTTCCTTATGTATGAATTCTTTTGTTTTCCTTATGATTATATGAAGTTATGAAATTCAATTCCTTTTAGAAAAAAAATTGATTTCTGAATTCTCACAAAGTTGTGAACCTTGCTTGACAAACTAACTTCTTCAAAGTTTGAAACCTTTAAAAAGACACTAAAATTTATTAAACAATGTGTAAACAGAAAAAACCGACGGATTCGGAATCGGGAGCAAGAATCTCTCCCGAACGAAGCCGACCAACCGGCCGTACCTCAACCAGATCCGTAAGGATTAGCACCCCAGAACCAGCAGGGTGATGTGTTGAATGCGATTGGACAATTGGCCAATTTCTTGAATACATTCATCTAGAACCAAAACCCAAATCAGAAGCCGTACCAAGGATAAAGTGTCCGGGATTCTGCTCCGCATCCACCACCACCTGCAGATCACCGGGAAGTGACTGCTGAAGCACCTACTCCACAAGAGGAGCATTCCTACAATGTGCCCTTGCCACCACCTTCACCATACAGAAGGACTCATCGAAGCTCCTTACCAGACTTCATTAAAAGTAACCGATATTTTGATGGGGCGTTTGGTAAACCTGAAGAGGCCGACGACTGGTTAGCTCAAATTGAGCGATCTTTTGCTGCTTATGAGATTCCACCTTATTTGCAACTGGAGTATGGAACTTATATGTTGAGATACAATGCGAGGGTTTGGTGGAACTCTAAGAGAAGAAGCTTGGCTTCCCCGGTTACATGGGAATCTTTTCACCGGGAATTCTTGGACAACTATTTTCCCTCCAGCTTAAGAGTGAAGTGTAGTGCTGACTTCCTCCATGTTAAGCAAAAAGGAAGGACCGTGGAACAATATGAAACTGAGTTTGTCCACTTGTTGCAATATGCACCTGAGTCTTTCAGGGATAGTGAGGGCTTGAAGAAACAGGTATTTTTGGGAGGCCTGGATGAGGAATTACGGATTAAATTGGAAGAATTTGGAGTAAGGACCTACCCTAAGTTGGTGGAAAAGGCTCGAGTGATTGAAGGAGCCAGGAAAAGGAAATACCAAGAACCCGACAAAAGAGTATTCGGGAAAAGGCCGTTTGACGCCTCAAGTTCAGGATTGTACTAGGGATTTAAGGATGACGCTAGTGGGAAGCCGACCCAGTTTAAGGCCAATGTCACTTGTTGGAAATGCAAGGGGACTCATGTTCCTAGGCAATGCCCACTGTTGAGAAACAAATGTTATTATTGTGGCAATGCTGGCCATATGGTTTATACGTGCTCGATGAAGGGGCACTTGGCCTCTGAATGTTCCCAACGAAAAGGTGTGGCCGCTCGACCCTTTGGGACTTTGAGCAATACCAATCCTATGAGGTCAGGAAGTAAAAGTAGGAGTCGTGCAGCTTCGGCGATGATGGAATGAGGCTTTATAACTTCGAAGGCCAATGGATGGTAGAGGAAGAGGAGGATGAGGAAGTGGAATTGGCGGCCATGGATCAAAATGATAGCGCGGATAGCGGTCTGGTGTCAGGTTAGTAATAAAAACCCTCTTAAGTTGAAAGTTATTTGATTTATTTAAATTGTTTTCTGAATTAAATTGAAATATGTTTATGGGAAAGCTGGAAGTTAAGGACCCCACATCGGTAGCTATGAGAGTGTTTTAGGGTTGCGAAGTGATGGATGTTTGTTGACCACATGACACATACAGGTGAATAAAGTAGAGGCTTATGTTTTGTTTGACACGGGAGCAACACATTCGTTCATCACCACTAGTTTGGCTAATCAACTTGGATTACCCATAACCATAACTACTATTAGCCTGAGGATTAAGACACCTACCGGAAGTGTCGTGTCAACTCGAGAATTAATAGAGGATTGTCCATTGGAGATTCACAAACGCCACTCCAAAAGTGATTTAATAATATTGGAGATGAGTAGATACGAAGTTATTCTTTGAATGAATTGGCTAAGTAGGGTAAAAGCTGTAGTGGATTGCCAAAGGAGGACGGTGTGTTTCTATGATCAATTGGGAGGAGAAGTGGAGTTTGTGGGAGAAACTCTAGTTCCAAGAAGGTTTGGGTTAAACTCTTTTGAATTGATGATGGAAGATGAGGAGATAGTGCCTATCGAAGGTATCCTGGATGGAGAGGAAACTCGAGAGAAAGAGGATATACCGGTGGTAAGTGAATATTTGGATGTGTTTCCAAAGATTTTGCCAAGGTTACCACCAAAGAGGGAAATCGATTTTGAGATTGTTTTAGCTCCAAACACCGAACCGATCTCCAAAGCACCATACTGGATGGCACCGGTCGAGTTAAAGAAGTTAAAGACACAATTGCAAGAACTTTTGGATCAGAAATTCATAAGACCAAGTATGTCGCCATGGGGCGCACTTGTCCTGTTTGTAAAGAAAAAGGACGGATTTTTGAGGTTGTGTATCGATTACCGTGAGTTAAATAAATTGACTATCAAGAATCAATATCCTTTACCAAGAATCGATGATTTGTTTGATCAATTGCAAGGGACTTGCGTGTTCTCATGCATTGATTTGCGTTCAGGATACCATCAATTAAGAATAAAGCCTAAGGATGTACCAAAGACAGCTTTTCACACTCGTTATGGACACTACGAGTTTTTGGTGATGTCATTTGGGTTGACTAATGCACCAGCTGCATTTATGGATCTCATGAACAGAGTTTACAAACACTTTTGGTTAAGTGTGTAATAGTTTTCATAGACGATATCCTGATATATTCTAAGACCAAGGAACAACATGAAAAACATCTTCGATTGGCGTTGCAAACCTTAAGGAAAATAAGTTGTACACCAAATTGTCCAAATGTGGTTTTTGGTTGGATAGAATATCTTTTCTTGGACATGTGGTGACTAGGAAGAAACAGTTGAAATAAAGATTAAAAAAAAGGCTGTAGTAGAATGGAACACAACCGCAAATGGTTACGGAAGTGAGAAGTTTCTTGGGATTGGCCGGCTACTATCGCAAGTTTGTGAAGGATTTCTCGAAAATAGCCAAGCCACTGACTCAGTTAACCCAAAAGAATCAGAAGTTTGTGTGGACAGATAAGAGGGAACAGAGTTTCCAGGAGTTGAAACAGCGACTGGAATCAGCATCGATTTTAGTTTTACCGAACCCGAAAAAGTCCTATACGGTATATAGTGACGCCTCAAGGAATGGCCTTGGATACGTATTAATGCAAGAAGGGAAAGTTATTGCATATTCCTCTCGACAATTGAGACCCTACGAGCAAAACTACCCCACTCATGATCTAGAGCTGGCCGCGGTTGTCTTCGCTTTGAAACTTTGGAGACACTATTTATATAGACAGCGGTGTGAGATATACAAGGATTATAAGAGCCTTAAGTATCTGTTCACGCAAAAGGAGTTAAACATGAGACAAAGGAGATGGTTGGAACTAATAAAGGATTATGATTTGGGAATAAATTACTGTCCAGGAAAGGTTAATGCAGTTGCGGACGCCTTAAGTTGGAAAAATTATGGGGAGGTAGTTGCCTTGATCACAAGTCAGAGAGATTTGATTAGGGATTTTGAGAGATTGAAATAGCTAATCTAGCATTGGAGCCAACTCTAATAGAAAGAATCAAGGAAGCCCAAAGGTATGACGAGGTGATACAAAAGATTAAGAAGCAAACCCAACTAGGGAAATACCTGGACTTTACCGTAGACGACGAGGATTGATCAGAATAAAGGGAAGGTTGTGTGTGGAAGATAAGGACTTGAGAAAGGAAAATAATGAGTAAAGCCCATAACTCCGGTTATACCATGAATCCAGGAGGTACCAAGATGTACCAAGATTTGAAAAGCCACTATTGATGAACGACATGAAAAGAGATGTAGCAGATTATGTAATGAAATGTCCGGTTTGCCAATAAGAGAAAGTAGAGCACCAAAGGCCGGCGGATTATTAAAGCCTTTACCTGTTCCGATGGAAGTGGGATCAGATATTTGGATTTTGTGTGTGGTTTTCCAAAGACTTCTTCTGGTTGCGATGCTGTATGGGTAATAGTGGATCGGTTAACCAAGTCAGCACACTTCTTACACATAACATGACTTATTCAATGGAAAAGCTAGCTAAGATCTACATCCGGGAAATTGTGCGATTACATGGCATACCAGTAGGGATTATTTTGGATAAAGACCCAAGATTTGTGTCTAAGTTTTGGACAAGCTTGAAAAAGAGTTTGGGTACCAAATTGCACCTCAGTACAGCATATCACCCTCAGACCGATGGACAGTCTGAGCGGACGATCCAAACCCTGGATGACATGTTGAAAGCTTGTGCTTTGGAATTCAAAGGGAGTTGGGATAGTCATGTACACCTCATTGAGTTTGCTTACAATAACAGCTACCACTCAACTATTCAAATGCTACCCTATGAAGCTTTGTACGGACGACACTGTAGATCCCCTCTGTTTTGGGACGAAGTGGAAAAGATAGCTATCGGGCCATAATTGGTACAAGAAGCGGCCGATAAAGTGAGGGTAATCCAGCGGAAAATGAAAGAGGCTCAAGATAGACGAAAGAGCTGGGCAGATTTGAAAAGAAGGGAACTCGAATTTAAAGTAGGTGACCATGTGTACCTAAAGATAAGTCCGATTAAAAATATTAAAAGAATGCATACACAAGGAAAGCTAAGCCCGAGATATATTGGACCCTTCGAAATTTTGGAAAGAGTCGGAGATCTGGCGTATTGGCTAGCTTTACCACCAAATCTATCCGGGATTCACAACGTGTTCCATGTGTCAGTTTTGAGAAAGTATGTGCCCGACCCCGAAAGGATTTTGGAATTGGAACATATTCAATTAAAGGAAAACCTGACATATGAAGAACACCCCATAAGGATATTGGATAAGAAAACCCAAAGGCTACGAAGCAAGGACATTCACTATGTTAAAGTATTATGGAGGAATCATGCCTTTGAGGAAGCAACTTGGGAAGCTGAGGAAGAGATCCGAAGGAAGTACCCTGAGTTATTTGAAGGACAAGGTACGTCAGTTCAATTTTGAGGAAAAAACTCTGTTCAAGGTGGGGAGGTTGTAAACCCCGGTATTTTTAGTAGTCAAGTAAACTCCAAGAATCGAAAAGCAAAACCCCAAATTAGTTTGGTTCGAGCTTAGTGAGAGAAGCTTAGAAACCCTAAATCCGGCTTTCCTTCTTTCATAACAAAAGAAGTTTTATAAAATAAATGAATATGAATTATTGTTTTAAAGTATATTTTAAACCTTAGAAAGTTTTAAATTCGAAAAATTTTCTATTTCGGACCTTCCCGAGCTCAATTATGGAAAACGTGCCCCAGGACTAGAAACTCAAAAAAATATTCCGGAATATTCATCAAAACCAAAATTTTAAGGATTTCAAAAATATAAATTTTATAATTTTTTCGGGTTATAAACCAGCCAGATCATCGCCAAGCCAACCAACCTGGAGCTGCTCAGCTCAATCCTCAAGTAGCTATGATGAATGCAATTGGACAATTGACAAACATGCTTACTGCATTCATTCAAAACCAAAATCAAAACCAACCCCAGAATCCCGAACCGAGTATAAGGGATTTAGCACCTCTGCCACTACCTCCACCACCCCCGCTATATAGGGGAATGCAAGTAGAGATTCCCTTACCACCTGAGGAGCAATCTTACAATGCTCGCCATCCACCCCCTCCACCGCAAAGAGGATATGAAAGGAGTTCTCTCCCCGACCTTATAAAGAGCAATCGTTACTTTGAAGGGGCATTTGGAAGGCCCGACATATCTCCGATTGGAGTATGGCACCTACATGCTGAGATATAATGCCCGAGTATGGTGGGAGTCAAAATGGAGAAGTTTGGCACCCTCGATTAGTTGGGAGATCTTTCGTAGGGAATTCCTGGAGAACTATTTTCCTGCCAGCCTCCGAGTGAGATATAGTGCAGATTTCTTGCATGTGAAGCAGAGAGGTAGAACAATCGAGCATGATGAGACATAATTTAACCACCTGCTACAGTATGCTCCCGAGTCTTACAAAAACAATGAGGAGCTACAAAAACAAGTTTTTTTAGAAGGTCTCGATGAAGACCTAAGGGTAAAGTTAGAGGAATCAGGTTTGCCAACTTACTATGAGGTAATTGAGAAAGCACGGTTGATTGAAGGGGCTAAAAAGAGGAAGCATGTCGAGCCTGACAAGAGAGTGTTTGGAAAAAGGTAATTTGATGCCTCTGGCTCAAGCTATAAAGGAAAGAGGTTTTAGCCTTACCATGGGTTTAAGAATAACAACGGTGGAAAGTCCAACCAAACCAGGCCCAACGTTACTTGTTAGAAGTATAAAGGAAACCACTACCCAAGACAGTGCCACAGCTGAAGGGCAAGTGCTTTTTTTGTGGCGAGGCAGGCCATCTAGTCCATGCTTGCCCAAAGAAGATGACGATAACTTGCTTCCTTTGCAAGGAAAAGGGACACGTAGCCTCTGAGTGCTCCTAAAGGAAAGGTGTGGCTACCTGGCCTTATGGAAATCCAGGAAATGATAACACCCTACGATCTAGTAGCAAGGGTGGAAGCCGTGCAGCTTCGGCCATGCACGGGATGCGGCTATACAGCTTTGAAGGCCAATGGATGATTGAAGAAGAGAGGAAGGTGTAGAGCTGGCCGCTTTAGACCAAGGTGATGATGTAGATGGCGGCTTGGTGATAGGTCAATAACAAGTTCCTTTTAAGATAAAAGTTCTTTGTTTTCTTAACAATTTTAAAAAGAATTAAAACTATGAAAGTGGAAGAGTTGAAATCTGGAAATCTTGGAATAGATAGCTGTTTAGTGCTTAGTACCAAGTAGTGATAAATGCTTATGGTAACAGGACGCATAACAGTGAATGGGAGCGAAGCTTATGTGTTGTTTGTCACGGGAGCAACCCACTCCTTTATCACTACTAGCTTGGCTAAGCAGCTTGGACTACCCATAGCCATGACAACCAACAGCTTAAGGATTAAGACACCCACAAGTAGTGTCGTATCGACCAGGGAAGTAATAAGAGATTGCTTACTAGAAATCCAAAGTTATATCTCAACAAGCGACTTGATAGTTTTGGAAATGAGTAAGTACGAAGTCATCTTCGGGATGAATTGGCTAAGTAAGGTTAAAGCCATTGTGGATTGTCAACGGAAAACGATAAGTTTTGACGACCACAAGAAGAAGAGAGTAGATTTCCTCGGGGAAACCACAATACAAAGGATTTCGGGTTAAGCTCTTTTGAGCTAATGATGGAAGATGAGGAATTGTGCCAATAGAGGATGCTTGGGTTAGAGAGGAAAAAGGAGAAAGAAAGACATACCCGTGAAATGAGTTTGAGGATGTATTTCCCGAAGTCTTACCCGGTTTGCCACCAAAAAGAGATAGACTTTGAAATCACTCTAGCCCCGGGTACAGAACCAATATTGAAGGCACCATACCGGATGGCCTCGGTGGAATTAAAAGAATTGAAAACCTAATTGCAAGAGCTTTTGGATCAAGGATTCATGAGACCCAGCGTGTCGCCAAGTGTTGTTTGTAAAGAAGAAGGACGGGTCTATGAGGTTATGTATCGATTGTCGGGAATTGAATAAAGTCACAATCAAGAATCGATACCTCTTCTAAGGATCGATGACCTCTTCGACCAGCTTCAAGGGCGAGTGTGTTCTCGTGCATTGATTTGCGCTCGGGTTATCACTAGTTGAGAATAAAGCCGGAAGATGTGCCTAAGACAGCCTTCTGTACGCGGTACGGCATTATGATTTTTGGTTATGCCATTTGGGTTAACCAATGCACCGACTGCATTTATGGACCTCATGAACCGAGTTTACAAACCACTCTTGGGATTGTGTGATCGTGTTCATAATGATATTCTGATCTATTCAAAAACCAGGGAACAACATGAGGAGCACCTAAGAATGGCGTTACAAACTGTAAGAGAAAATAAATTGTATGCCAAGCTATCCAAGTGTGATTTCTGGTTGGATAGGATATCTTTTCTTGGGCATGTGGTGACAGGAGAAGGAATATCAGTAGATCCTGAAAAGATTAAGGCTGTGGTGGAATGGAAACAACCCGATGCGTGACTGAAGTGAGAAGCTTCCTAGGTTTGGCCGGTTACTATCGCAAATTTGTGAAGGATTTCTCTAAAATCACCAAACCTCTTACACAACTGACACAAAAGAATGAGAAGTTTGTGTGGACAGATAAGAGGGAGCAAAGTTTCCAAGAGTTGAAACAACGCTTAGTGTCAGCTCCAATTCTGGTATTGCTTGACCCCGAAAAACCTTACACGGTGCATAGTGACGCCTCCAGGAATGGCCTTGGATGTGTGTTGATACAAGAAGGAAAGGTTATTGCTTATGCCTCCAGACAACTAAGGCCTCATGAGCAGAATTATCCTAGCATGACTTGGAATTAGCCGCTATAGTTTTTGCCCTAAAGCTTTAGAGACACTACTTGTATGGACAAAGGTGCGAAGTGTACACGGATCATAAGAGTCTCAAGTATTTGTTCACTCAAAAAGAATTGAACATGAGGCAGAGACGGTGGTTGGAACTCATAAAGGACTATGACTTGGGAATCAATTACTGCTTGGGAAAAGTAAATGCCGTTGCCGATGCCTTGAGCAGAAAGAGTTACGGGGAAGTAGCAGCCCTAATCACAGAACAAAAAGAGCTGATAAGAGAATTTGAAAGGTTAAGAATTGAGTTTGTAGGGCAAGCTGTTGAAATGGAAATCGCAAATTTGGTCATGGAACCCACCTTGATCGACAGGATCAAGGAAGCTCAAAGATATGATGAAATAATAAAGAAGATCAAGGAAAAAGTAAACAAAGGGAAGTATAATGACTTTACCCTAGATGATGAAGAGGTAGTTAGGATGAAGGGGAGATTGTGTGTACCGAAGATGAAGAACTGAGAAAGGAAATCATGAGTGAAGCTCACAACTCCTGTTACACCGTGCATCCGGGAGGTACAAAAATGTATCAAGACATAAAAAGCCACTATTGGTGGAATGGTTTGAAGAGGGATGTGGCGGATTACGTCATGAAGTGTGCCGTGTGTCAACAAGTTAAAGTGGAACACCAACGGCCAGGAGGATTATTAAAGCCACTACCTATCCCCGAATGGAAATGGGATCAGATCTCAATGGACTTTGTATGTGGATTTCCGAGAACCTCCACTGGATGTGATGCAGTCTGGGTAATAGTGGATCGCTTGACAAACTCAGCACACTTCCTACCAATCAATATGACCTATTCACTGGACAAGTTGGCTAAGATCTACATCAGAGAGATTGTACGACTTCATGGTATACCAGCGGGATCGTTTCAGATCGGGATCCAAGGTTTGTTTCGAAGTTCTGGACGAGCTTACAAAAGAGCCTAGGCATCAAGTTACATTTCAGTACTGCCTACCATCCTCAGACAGATGGACAGTTGAGCGAACCATTCAGACCTTAGAGGATATGTTAAGAGCATGCATTTTGGAATTTAAAGGAAGTTGGGATAATCACATACCTCTAATTGAGTTTGCCTATAACAATAGCTACCACTCAACCATTCAGATGCCACCCTATGAAGCCTTATATGGACGGCGTTGTAGGTCCCCTCTGTTTTGGGATGATGTGGAAAAGCTTGCTATTGGGCAATTGGTTCAGGAAGCAGCTAATAAAGTCGGGTTATTCAACAAAAGATGAAAGAAGCTCAAGACAACAAAAGAGTTGGGCTGATCTGAAGAAAAGAACTTGAATTCCAAGTGAGCGATCATGTCTATCTAAAGATAAACCCGATCAAAGCATAAAGAGGATGTGGGCTCAAGGGAAATTAAGCCCAAGGTATATTGGACCCTTTGAGATTTTGGGGAAAGTGGGAGATTTAGCCTATCGACTAGCCTTACCGCCAAGCTTGTTGGGAGTCCATAATGTGTTCCACGTGTCAGTATTAAGGAAGTATGTGCCTGACCCTGAGCGGATATTGGAGTTGGAACCCATTCGATTAAAAGAGAATCTCACATATGAAGAGCATCCAGTAAAAATCTTGGATAAGAAAACTCAGAAGCTTCGGAATAAAGAGATCCGATATGTCAAAGTATTGTGGAGAAACCACGCTTTTGAGGAAGCAACTTGGGAAGCTGAAGAGGATTCGAAGAAAATATATCGAGTTGTTTGAGGAACAAGATACGTCATTTCAGTTTTGAGGACAAAACTCTTTTTAAGGTGGGTAGGTTGTAAACCCTAGTTTTTCAAGTAACCAAAATAACTCAAGATCTGGAACCAAAACCCTAAACTGGAATAGATTAAGACTGGAGTGAGAACTAGGAACCCTAATTCCGGCTTTTCCTCGGTTTCCAATCAAGAAACTTTTATAAGAAAATTTAATTTTGAATATAGTTCTTGATTATATTTCAAACCAAGAAAAGATCAGATTTTAAGAAAATTTCAATTCCAGGTCATCCCAAGACCCATTATAGAAAAGCGTGCCCCAAAACTAGAATTTCAAAAATTTACTTGTGAATACTCATTTGAATCGAAATAAAATAAGGATTTCAAAATATAAATTTCATAATTTTTCGGCTTATGAAAAATACAATTATAACCTTCTTATTCGTATTTTCTTACTACCAGTAATTAAGTTGTCTTGATTACTATTCATTACTATTCACAAGTACAACCTATGACTACTTATTTGTACACCCTATACTTGTAACCCTTACCATCGCTCAATCACTTCATTTTCCAAAGACTTTTTGTCTCTTATTTATTACTACAATTTATGACATGTGATGTAGAAAGCTATCAAGACAAATCAATCCAAAAAATCAAAATTTCCCCTCCCCTTCGAATTTTTTTGGCCGGCGTGAAACCCCCCCAACCCCCCCCCCCCCCCCCCAAACAGCTCCATTTTGCAATTTTTTAAAAATTATTTTAGTCCCATTTAACCTAATTTCATTTTATATATATAAGCTACACTTTCTTTCTCTCACTTCATTCTTCACTTTTTCAAAATTTCCAAAAGGTAAAAGCTCTCAAAATCCTCTCCCCCTCCACACTCCTTGCCGTGAGCTTTGATGCCCACACACACACACAACTTGTTTCTTCTCCTTTTTTCTTCTATTTTACCTTAAGTAAATGAATCTTGCTTCATATATCCTTAGATCCTTATAATGGCAAGGATGTTCTTGGATATTTCCAACCAAAGGTCCCCATGATCTTGTGCTAGGGACTAGGAAATATCAATACAAGAATACCAAACCATCACAAAGTGAATCTAGCATTTAAAGGAGCTTTCATGCCATAAGCTTTATGATTTTTCATCAAAAAGTGTTTTGAACAAAAGATCTTTTATAAAAATGTAGTTTTTATGTTTTCAAAACCTATTCAAACACTTGACATAGTAGATCTATCATTTTACTACTCATATCCATGTAGGCATTTAAGATCTCATCATTATTTTGAGTTTATGTGCATTAACGGTCTTCAATGCTTTTGTCCTTAGTAAATAACCTTTCTAGTATATAGATCTATAGGTAGATGAGTTAATAAAACCAAAACGGAAAACACTTTTCAAGAAATGAGTTAGTGTAAATTCGGATAACTTGGAAACCCTAGTTGAAAAACCCTTTTACCAACTTCTAAACATATATTTTACAAGAAAAATGAAGCCTATAGGTGATAGATAACGTTTGATGATGCTTTTCATGAGTTTAAATGAGTTTTATTAAAGAAAATATTTAAAACAAGAGATGAAGTCTAATAGAAGTGTTGAGTTGAAAGTCTTGAAAGCCAAATTCGTAATAATGGGTAGATGGTTAGAAAACACTAGTTTTCCAACTTAAAAAATGGTATTTTCTTAAATAAATGAAGTCTTTAGGGTATAGGTAAAAATAAATACTTAAAGTTCTAAGTATAAAATACATTTTTTCTAAAAGAATCAACTTGGAAATGAAATTTTCTAAATTCGGATTTTTGAGACCACCCTAGTATAAGACCCACTTAAAAAGTTATAAATGAAGATTTTATTAAAGAAATAAAGGCCTTAGGATATAGTTAATATTAGAGTCAAATTTTCCTTAAAATAAATAGGAATTTCCTAAGAAAAATCCTTGGAATATATGAGTGTGACCAAGTGTAGTAAAACTATTAGTTAAGTAATGGTATGGAATGGTTTCTTTATAAAAAGGTTATTCAAATTCTTTAAATCTAAATTTATGAGAACTTAGGCTCATTAGAGTTCACATCATGACATTCATGATAGGGAAAATCATTACCATGACATTTAGTTTCAATTTGTACTTAGGAACCTCAAGTGCATTCATGAAAACCGCATTTTCGGAATCAACATGACCGCTGTACAGATCTGATCCCTCATTTCTGAGGCTTAGATATTTTCAAAACTTGATTTAAACTTCATATTTAGAATACTCTTCCGAAGTAGATAGAAATAGATATAAAATTTACGAAATTTCGATTAAAACGACAAAGTTATGGCCATTTTAAATCGGGACTTCGAAAGTGATGCGAATTTCGATTTCACTAAGTCTTCTTAGAGTCTTAGTATCCTTAGATGATAGAATACTTATTAGGGTATTTCTTATGTGATTAGGTGAACCCGAGGACGTTGAATCTTTACCTCCAGATTATTATTACTAGAAGACAGGCGAACCTATGGTGGAGTGAGTTTCTCTTCCCAATTCATTTATTGTATGTGCTTGTAAATTATTGCACTAGAATGTAGGCCAAATGAATAGAATATGAATGATGGGGAATAATGGGAAATTGTATGTTGATGATGATGTGAGAACTCAAAATAAAATATCGAAATCGGGTGACAAATTCTGGTTGTGTATTTAGTTATGATGGATTGTTTGAGAAATTGTTTGATCGCCTAACTAAAATGAGTTAATCAACTATCCGGACTAATGCCAAATTTGACATATGCATATCATAATGGGAAGGAGCATTAGCATTGGTAGGTTAATCGTGATCTATAAACGATATCAAATTTATAGGTTAATTGTGATCCATAAACGATATAAAATTGGTAGGTTAATCGTGATCCATAAACGAAATAATTGTAGGTTGACTGTGAACCATAAACGACATAAAGTTAGTACCGCAGTATTCATTAATCTGCTAACCCGGATGGAGGGCGCAAGTCCATCCACATATGATTTCCGCTGGTCATATGTTTATTGAACTCATGTGTTTGGTGCATTCACTTGCTTGCTTAATCACTTGGTTGAATTGTGGTGACGTGAATGTTATTGTGGAAGATTACACTCACTAAGCTAGTTAGCTTACGTCCCTACAGTTCCTTCCTTTTGCAGCTACCCCATTTGTGGCTTAGGCAGCGTCACCCGGCTGTACAGGTACAGGAACTAGGAGTTTCCCTTAGAAGTTGAATTTCTGTTTAGGCTTCCATAGGAAACTTTTAAGACTTTGGATAACTGTATAAGGCCTTTGAATATTCTTTTGCGAGAGAATGCCCCTTAGTAAATGTAATATTTATCTATGTTTCATGAGTTATATCCTACTGCTAATGCATGCCAAATTAACCTTTTATCTCCATTTGGACTTGTACTCTATTATTGTAAAGGTACCTTACATCTATATGAGGCTCTCGAAGACTAAGGCGGTAATTCGGGAATCTTATATGGTATGTGGCGGACTGTTATGTTTAGGGTACCCTATGGGGCGTGACAACACGGCCCTGAGCACGGCCGTGCAGACCCTCTATGCACAGATGACTTTTCCCTATACTATAAATAGCCGCCTTATTGATATATTTGGGAATCTTGAGCTGTACATTGGGAACCTTAGGAGAGAAAAGACACATTTGGAAGAGAAAGGTTGCTTGAACATCATAGATTATCACAAGATTATTCAAGGGTTGTATTTCTACATCATGTTTATATTCTACTTCTCTAGATAATGTGTTTTTCTTGTAAACTCTATGGAGGAGTAGATTCCTAACCCTAAATCTTGTGAAACCCTAAACCTAATATGAATTGAATTGCCTTGATTAATGAAAAGTTTATACCTTTGCATCTATTCATGTATTATAATTGTTTTGTGATTGATTTATGCGCAAAGTTAATTACATGTATGATTCTTATTAGATGAAAGAGGTTTTATCTAGTAAGTTGGATCTTCATGAATAGGAAAATCACATGTTTCGTCTAGAATAGAGAAACTTTGATTTGCAGCGATAAAGATTTGATCTTTGTTTATGAACTAGGATCTTTAATGCAATCTTGCATTGATATTAGTTAGGAAGAGGTTTCTATTAATTCATGCAAGATTAGGAATTGATTAACTCAAGGGAGTAATTAGTTTAAAAGGAAGTTCATGCAGTGCAAAGTATGAATGAGCAATTAATCAATATATCTTTATATGAAAAGTTAGGGCTTAGGGTGGAACAAGATGAGGGGTATTTTGCATATCTTGTGATTAATTATAATTCTTGAAAGTTTTCATAAGGATCTTAGGGTTAATTAGATCAATTAATTAGTAGTTGATGATAATACATATCAATTTAAGAATAACTAAATAGTGGAGAAAGGGTAACACTAGTAATTGTTTCTTAGATTCCTGAGGATGATACCTAATTTTAATAATATACTATTTCAAAAAGGTATACTTACCTTTGCTCGATCGTAGGATTAATTCTAGGTTTATAAATTTTAAAGTTTGATACGATCGGTTTGAGTGCATTAAGTTTTTGGTGCCGTTGCCGAGGAATCTATCAATATTAGGACAACCTGAATAACTACTAATTTAGTCATTTATCTTCTTTTGCAATTTAATTACCTTTCTTCTTAGATATTTCATAAACTTTAATCTGCTTTCATCTTTTACAGTTTATGCCAAGAAGTTCCTCATCGGAATATATTGACCTTGATCCTAAGATTGAACAAACACTTCGTAGAAGATTGAGAGCTAGGAGAAACAATCCAATTCAAGTTGCTGCAAATAATCTTCATCGACCTATGTGTGAGTTGTTTATGCCCACAATCGATGGAGTTACACCACCTATTGCAATGCCTACAATTCAGGCAAACAATTTTGAGTTGAAACCTGCCTTAATCTAGATGGTGCAAGTAAACCAATTTGTTGGGGGAACTACAGAAAATCCACATGCTCACTTAAAAAGTTTCCTGCAGATTTGTAGTACTATCAAAAGCAATGGAGTTCTGAGGATGCTATATGCCTTAGATTATTCCCTTTTTCTCTTAGGGATAAGGCAAGTAGTTGGTTGAATTCCTTACCTCCTCATTCGTTGTCCAGTTGGGCTCAAGTAGCACATAAATTTATGGAGCAATTATTTCCACCTAACAAGACAGTCCATTTGAGGAATGAGATATTTTCTTTCAGCCAATTTGAGGGAGAATCACTGTATAAAGTCTGGGAACGATTCAAGGAACTCCTTCAGCATTGTCCTCACCATGGGATTTCCTTGCATGATTTAATTCGGATATTTTATATGTCTCTTGGTGATCAATTGAAAACAATGATTGACACCGTGGTGGTGGAGGTTTGATGAAAAAGAGTGCTCCTGAAGCTTATGATTTAATTGATGATATGGTAATACATTATTGGCACAGTGAGAGGACCAAACCAAGACATGTTGCTGCCATGCATGAGTCAGATGAGATTGCTAAACTTCAAGCACAAGTGGCATCACTTACAGCTCAAATGGGTAGAATGCAACCTATGTCAAGTGCAGGATCAAGCTATATACCGAATGTAGAAATTTTGTCTTAAATGGGGCTTCTATGAGTTCCATAGGGACTATGATGTTTCTAGTGTTGTTTCTAGCATTGAGGATGTCAACTTTATGAATAATTTGATAGAACTTCGGGGAATTATAATCCCTATAGTAATACCTATAACCCTGGCTGGAGGAATCACCCTAATTTTTCATGGAGCAATCAAAATGCTCAAAGATCAAACAATCCACCAGGATTTCAGAGGCAACAACCGCAACAATTACCAGCATCTCAACAACCCTCTGCTTTACCACCACCTAAAAAGAAGCCGAATGTTAAATGCTGCATAATTTATTCAAAATTCTGATGCTCGTCATAGAAATTAAGAGGCTTCCATTCATAATCTTGAGAAGCAAATTGGCCAATTGGCTAAGTTGATGTCTAAGAGACCTCAAGGTTCACTCCCCAGCAATACTGAACCCAATCTTAGGGAGCATGTAAAGGCTATTAATTTGAGAAGCGGGAAGGAGTTACATGCCACCTTACCAAAGGAGCAGATGGCGAAGAGTCAAAATCCTATTGGCGAAGAAGTAGAATTTGAGAGACCAAAGAAGGAACAAAAATCATCATCACCAGCTGTGAAAGAGTACAAGCCACGGATTCCATATCCAGCTTGCCTCAATCAGACAAAAGACAAGGAACAATTTGGTAAATTCTTGAACTTATTTAAGCAGTTACACATTAACATTCCTTTTGTTGAGGCGCTTTCATAGATGCCGAAGTATACAAATTTCTTGAAAGAACTTTTATCTAACAAGCGAAAATTAGAGGATGTTTCTATAGTGGAAGTTGGGGAAAATTGCTCATCTATCATTCAAAATAGACTTCCTCCAAAGCTGAAAGACCCTGGTAGTTTTACAATCCCTTGTGTGGTTGGTGATATCAATGTTGAAAAAGCTTTAGCAGATGTGGGAGCAAGTATTAACTTGATGCCCTATCTAACAGTTGAACGTTGTAATAGTTTTATGTAGTGAAATCTTTTGATTGTAATTGAAGTATAATGCTTTGTATTTGGAGTATAGTAAATTGAAATTCCTTTACATTGTTACTGAAGTTATATCGACATAAATGTATCACTCCGATGTGTCTCCTCCATGTGTTAGACGCCTTGTACATAGTATGGAAGCCTTCGTGTGACTGAGGTAGTTATTCTTAGGCCTTAATATTGTGTATGGCGGACTGCCACGTTTAGGATACCCTCCGGGGCGTGACAGGGACCTAGCTATAGGCGTGTACTTCTAGAAAAATCTCTTTAACATAAAATTTAATGTTTGTAAGATGGATTTTGAGTGGATAGACTTCTATTATTTTGGTCGAGGTATGCCTCCTTAACTTTTGTAAAGACTTAACTTATTTATCTTGTTGTGATTTCTATTCTTAATGCTATTGTATGCCTTCTTAAGACTATTCGGTTCAAAGTGTGATCCTAAAAATTGTACAATTATACCTTACACCTGGTATGTAAACTTATAGGATGACTAAGGTTGTCATACTTAAGTTTAAATATCGAGTGTGGTGGACTATCGCGTTTTGGGTACCCCTTAGGGCGTGACAAGTGGGTTGATTCTTATCTTAACTTTGAAAAACAGTTTAGTTCTTTGTTTTTACTATGGAGTTAGTGAAAATCTTATAAGTAAGCTTATATGGAAAAATTTGTTTTTCAAAGAATTATTAACACTAAGTTTTAATAAACATCTTATTATTTATCATAAAAAGATAGTGTTTATTTTCTTAGTTAATTTCTTTGGTTAAAATCATCTTTATTGTCATTAAAGAAAATTTATGATGGGTTTGTCTAAATTTTTTAAAGAATTTATAAAAAAAAATGCTTTTTTCTATTTTTTTAATGGCAAAATCTTTATTTAAGTTCAAAGTTATATAATAAAAGAGTTTGATTCCATTTTTCCTTTATAAAAAAAATTTTTCTTTAATTTTGTTGGGACAATATCATTATAAAAATGCATGCACATGATTATGTAGTATGAAAAAGATGAAAATATCATATAATAATATAAGAAAGATTATAAGAAGCAAAAATAAGCAAAATAATAAAATCAAGTATTGAGAACCTTAGCTTTATCAAGATATCCCAAACTTAGTCATGGGCAAGTCTATAATGAGAAAAACAAAGAAATAAGAAAATCGTTTTGACTTGATAATGACAAATCTAAGACTAGAAAGACTAGTCTTAATGAAATTGCATGAAATGATTAAATAAATTGCAAGAAGGAAATAAATAAATTACATGAGCATAAACAAATGTTATGTTAGTGAGCTTATATACTCTAAGAAATATAGATAGACATATAAATAATATTGTATATACAAATTTAAGGTAGGAGCATAATAACAATATCAACATAATATCATCATAATAACAAAATAATAAAATCAGAATTCTTGGCATGTGCAAGAACAAAACATAAACATGTTGTTACTTCTACAACTCACATGAGTTTTTAAGAAACAACACCATGGTCATGCTAAGTTACATGATATGTGAAATTAATTGTAGAAAATCTTTATCTAAAGATGTGTATGTGTTGAAGAAAGAAGGTGATGGTTATAAGAATATGTGGGTAGTAATATGTAGAAGATGGTTTTTGTCTAGAGGAAAGAAAGTTAGAAAGAATTGTTTAGAGAGGATTTTTGGTAGAGAGAAATTTTGTGGAGAAATTTTGGTAGAGTTTTGTTATGTAAAAGTGAATGTATGGAAGAAGGGAGGGAAATGGGTATTTATAGTTAAAGATGGAGAGAAATTAAGAGTTAATTAAATAAATGAAAAAGAAAAGAAATTGATGGCATGAAGAAGAAGTGTAATTAAAAATTAATTTTAGAAGAAAAGTGTAAGAGAAGTTTAATAATGTATAGTGTAGAATTTTTAAGGGAAAAGAAAATTGTAAGAAATAGGTATGTAGGTTGTAAGAATAGGTAGTACAAAAAGCAGAGATAGATGAATAGTTATGAATAGTAAGAATAGGATAATAAATAGTAAACAAGACTAATAATTTATCTATAGTAAAGAAAATACACATAAAAATATGATATTTGATATTTTTAATGATCGAAAAATTACAAAACTGATATTTTTGAAATTCTCGTATTCTTACGAATCTAACGGTGTCATCAAAATATTTTTACTATCTGGTATACTGAGGCATGGTTTTCGAAAATTGATCCCATTTGGATCCAAAATACATTAGAAATTAGCGAATTTTATATTTTTAAGCTTCCTTCTATTACTACAAACTATTATCAACAATTATTTTAGTTCCATTATTTAAGGTTTAAGAGCGTGGGATTGCCGGATCTAAATACTAGGGTTTATTGTAGACTTTGTTGACTTTTAGGGTTTTAGTTTGACTTTTTAGCTTTTTGATTTATTCGTAAGATCATAAAATTTTGGGGTTTTTGGCTGCATTATATTTTTTGTTCAACATTTATGTTTTATTCCTGATTTTTTTAATATTTTTCAATTCCCAGGATTGTTTAACCGAGTCTAGGGAAATGGGTTGACTCCGTTTGACTTTTGGTGCTAATGGAAATTTTTATGCTAAAATTCACCAAATGATTTAAGGTTTTAGTCTCTTGTCGTTGAGTGTTGTTTGGATATATCATCTTGATTTACGTATTAGGGATCAAATAGCTGGTTTGATTGGCGTACGGATGTTGAAAGAAACAATTGTTGGATTTTCCATTTTGTTTTGAGGGTTCTCTTTTTCTCAGGGTTGAAAATTTTTTGTATTTGATCTTATTTAGAATTCGATTGTTAACTTAAGTCGGTTTTTAAGGTCTCGGTTTTGTTGTTTAACTTCTAGGATTATTTTATAAGAATTATGAAAAATTCAGGTGTTTACACTCTTTCCTTGGAACCCTTGGGATAACAAACATTAATAGCCATAAGGTAATGAATGCTACAAGTTCAAACTTGGATAAAACTATATCTCGAGTTAATATTGCAAATGTAATAAACAAGATATGTATTTGAGAATTCAAAAAAAAAAAAAAGAAAAGAAAAGAAAATCATACTTACTTGCTGTCATAGTGAAACCCCTTAGTAGTATGTTGCTTCCCTTGTTTGCTTCTAAAGAAGTATCGAATCCATGATGAGAAGGTAGGTCTTTTTAACTTTTTGATTTCATGGTAGGCTCCCATTACAATCAATTGCTAAATTTTTTATTTGAAAAAAAAAAAAGGAATGGACACAAAATCTGATAACATTAGAGACCACAATTAAAAATAGGATTATACATTCAAATCAAACGAACAAGAATAATCACAAATCTTTATATGAAATCGACCAAAGGATCACCTACTATGACTATAACAAAAACTCATATGATTAATAATTTTTCTTTTCTTTTATGATCACATTATAAAGATGTCTCAAGCACACACAAAAATTGGGAAAAAAAAAACAATAAAGTAGCAATGATGCCTTAGCTATCACATTGTGGTTATGGTGTAATCGCCTAGATTTTATGCTATGATTTATATTTAAACCCTAAACCGAAAGTCAATTGGAAACCTTAAGGTCAACAAATATACATCAAACCCTAGTAGATTAGATCCGGCAATTCCATGTTCTTAATCGCGAAACAATGAAATTGATATAGTAATGTATAAGAGTTCATAATAATATAAGGAACCATAAAAATGTCATATTCGATAATTTTTATTGTCCTTCAGATCCGAACAGAATCAGTTTTCAAAAATTGTGCCTCAGTATCCCCGACGGTAAAAATATTTTGATAATACCAATAAACTCGTAAAAATACAATGATTTCAAAAATATCAGTTTTATAATTTTTCGGTATCTAAAAATATCATATATAACTTAATTACGTATATTTTCATTACTACTGGTATTAAATTGTTATATCTACTATTCATAGTATTATTCTACACTATCCATTACTATTCACCTATGTCTACTTTTCTACACCTATTTTTACACTCTACCATATCTATTTCTACTTTTTACTTTTCTCGTACATCTTCATTTATATCAAACCTTATATCTTACTACTTTTAATTAACAAAACAAAACTCACTCCTCTCTCCCCTAAGCAGCACGTCGGCCACTAAACCCACCCCCCCCACCAATCACACACACACATTTATTTTTCTTTTTCGATTTATTTAATTCATACAATTTTCACTCTAAAAATTCTATAAATACTCCATCTCCCTCCATTTCTTTCACACATTCATTTATTGTACTAAAACTCTCTCAAAATCACTCCCCAAATTTTCTCATAAAAACCTCTCTTTTCTTTTCCTCTACTACCCATTTTTCCTACACACTTTCTACATACATACACTACCCAAACCTTTCCTACACTACCACTTCATATTTTTCTCTTTAGGTAAATGATCTTACCCATATCCTTCTACCATGTCATGTAACTTAACACGACCATGATGTATGTTTCTTAAACGTTCAAATGTTATAGAAGCAACACTATGTTCATGTTTTGTTCTTGTTTATGAATAAATTTCATATTATGTTGTTTTACTATTATGTTGTTTTGCTTATGTACATATTATTATTGTTGTTGTTATTATGCTTCTAACTTAACCATATATATATATATATATATATATATACTATCTATATGTATATCTATATATATTCTAGAGCCTAAATGCTCATTAACTCACACTAACAAGCTTATTACTATATTTGCTCTTATTATTGCTTTTTCTTTTTCTTTCTTTTTCTTTTTCTTTTTGGGACATAGTCCCGAGTTGCTTTGATGAAGCTAAGGCTTCCAATACTTGATCGGGTTATCTTGAAGAAGCTAAGATTCCTAATACTTGACTATACTATCTTGCTTTTTATCTTATATTTTCATCATCTTCATACTACATGCTCATGTATATGCATTTTCATAATGATATTGTCTGAACAATATTTAAAGTGCAATTTTTCTTTAACAAAAGAACTTGAAACTAAACTTTTTACTATGTAACTAGTCACTAAATAAAGGAGTTGTCATTAACAACTTAGAGAATGGATTTTTGCAACATTTTCTCAAGCTTTTTTAAAATTTTCTCAAATGACAACAAGGATGGTTTTACGAAGGAAATAAAGGAAATAAACACCTCCTTTTCATAATATGATAACCTAAGGCTTAGTAAAAATAATTTGTTGGTATACAAAATTTTCACAAAAAGCTTAAAATTAAAGTCTTTTCAACTTCATAATAAAAATCAAGAAGTAAACTAGTTTTTAAAGTTAAGATAAAATCAACTCATTAATTTATAAACCCATGAAGGAAAATAATGATTTTCGAGTTTATAAAGAAGGAACCTACTTTCAAGGAAAGTAAAAGAATATGAATATAATAAGTTCAAAAACAATGGATTTTATCAATAACTTAAAAAGATGATTTATAAAATCGATAAAAGATCAAGTTTTAGAAATAAAATTTGTTTTTAAATAAGTTAATAAAAAATATAAGAGGAAAAAGACTCATTTATTAAAACCATACTAAAGGGAAATCTATAAATAGGTTATCAATAACTTAATGAAAACTTTTGAAAACTTTATTTTTATCACTAGAAGCAAAATTTTAAAAGAACAAAGTTAAAGGAAAAGAATTAAATTGTTTTAGAAAAGAAGTGGGAAAACAAAATGAGAATATACTCATTTATAATAATTTAAGGAATTATAAAGTTTCCTCAAAATACTTAGAAAAGAATTTGTTAAGTTTAAGGTTCAACACATTAAGATGAATTGTTTTACAAAAAATAATAGTTAAGACAACACCATTAGAATTTTTGCATATAATATGAGTCTATATATATATATATATATATATATATATATACTCTCAGGATTTTTCAATCGTATACATATCTATATTTTTGCTAAAGGATTTTGGAATGAAGTTGAGTTTGGAAATTGTTTTCCAAAAGTTGAGATTTTTCGTTTTGAATATGTACCGTGACATTTAGAAACCTAAATGACCTTGTATGTAGGAAATAGCCTTAGAAATGAATAGATCTTTTTGAATAAATAGAAATAGGTATATAATATGCGAAATTTCGAGTTAAAATGAGCAAGTTATTACCATTTAAGTTTGAAATTTCACTTTATGCAAATTTTTGACGAACTCAGTAGAATAGAGTTGCAAGTTTAAGTAGATCTTTCAAGAAATGCTCATTTCGAGTATTTCTTTTGTATAAATTATGTGTCGTCTGAGCTACCATACCCGGAGGACTATTTCGACTAAGGAGCTTCTGCTGATATGGCCGAGTAAGTTTAATTCTCGCAACTGTACTTATATGATTGAAATTATGATAAGAATATCAAGGTAGGAATTGTTAACTAATCCGTGTATGCTTTAGTATAGGAATGTTTTGTCTACAAAATCTATGATCACCTATAAAATGTTTAAATATCATGCCATGATAACTTAAATAAAATTATTCATGCATGACACGTAATGAGTCACATTGCATTCATTACTATACCCTTGGTGGGACAAGGGTATAGCAATGAGGTTGAGGGCCTGAAAATATAACCTATGGCTTTGATTCCCTGTAATTAAATGGTGAGTGGGCACCTGAATCAACTACATTTTAGCGATTAGTAGGAATTTCACGTCCCAAAGGGTATCCTAAACGCGACAGTTCACTACACTCGATATTTAAACTCAAGTATGACAACCTTAGTCTCTCCATGAGTTTGAACACCGGGTGTAAGCCTCACGTTCAACATATAAGGAACCATACTTTGATTCGAAATAGTTTAAGGAGACATACATAGCAACAAGAATGTGAATCATAACAGTTATATCTAGATTTAATCTATTACATGATCTAAGGGGCATACCCCCACCAAAAATATTAAGAGTTCTTAAGTTCTCAAAAGTCTCTTACAATAACCATCATATATCAATTTAGAAGATTCAACTAGAAGTCTATGCCAACATCTAGGTCCAGACTTCTTCAGAAAGCTCCTTAGAGTCCAAAAGCTATAATGAGGAAAGTGGCTTCTCGGAGATAGCCATAAATATTCATATTGCAACAGGAAACCATTGGGGTATAAGCATATGAGCTCAGTGAGTCTCACTTCCCAAATAACAACTCATTCAAGATATTTATACAAGCAAGTTATAGTTAATCAATCATATGAATGCACAAGCAAATGAGCATACAAGCATATGACTTTCCGGTAGCCATATGTGAATGGATTTATGCCCTCCATTCGGGGTTGGGGTGGTCCATAAGTCATGCAACCATAATCCCAATCTCTTTCTCTTAGTTATACAACATCTGTTGTTTTATGTGGTAGTTTCAAGTGCCTACTGATGTGAACGCATCAAGGCCAATTTATCAGTTAATTGTCATTTTTAATTTCTTTGTCAGTTACAGTCAGTTACTTATTTTTGTCAGTTACATGTCTTTAATTTCTTTGTCAGTTATATGTCTTTAATTTCTTTGTCAGTTACAGTCAGCTATTTATTTTTGTCAGTTACATATCTTTAATTTCTTTGTATGTAAAAGACTATATATTAAGCCTTGGTTATGAGAATTAAAAAGGTTTTAGTTGATTTCTATTTTAGTGAGTTCATGTGAGAGAGTTCTCTCTTGTAATTAACAGGATTGTCAATACATGTTATGAATATTGAGAATCATAATTTTCTTTATTCTTCTTGCTGATTGAATTTTTATATTCCTTTAGCAATTCGTGAGAGTTTTTACAAATCGTGAGTTATATCAATTTGTGATTCCATTCACAAACCAGTTTGATTTTTGTTAGTCGTGGTACCTATCGACTAATAATATCATCCATATCATTTATTTTTGTTTTCCTTTAAAATCAGAAAACCCAAAAAGATTGTGAAAAATTGTTAACCCCCTTGGGAGCTTATCATTGGTTTAGGTGTGCTTTAATGCACGTAACTGTTTTAGGTTTTTTTTCAGTTTATTCTTCATTTGTATATATTATGGGCTTTGTATAGAGAAAACAAGACGATTTATATGAATGTTATTCATTCTCTTTGAGAGAAAACTCCATCTTGTTCCTTGTGAACGAATTTCCATTTGATTTTCTTGATCTAAACACTCAAGGAGGTCGACGTGATAACTAGGTTGCGATCAACAGGTTTGTTCGAGGTCTAGTTCCATTCCATTCATTGATAATTAGGTTGCAATCAACAGGTTTGATTGAGGTCTAATTCCATCCTACGACAACTTGTTTCAAGACGATCCTCGAGTTCCAATTCCAATCAACGATTTGGGGGTTCTAGGTTTAATATACCTAGGGTTACCATATCATTTGGTATCAGAGCTATGGTTTCTTGTCACAAGTAATCTATCCTTTTATCTTTATTTAATCTTGCTATCTATTTGTTGTTGTTCTTGATTAGGGTTCTTGAGTAAAAAAAAAAATAAATTGTTATCAATATTATCTTGGGATCTTGTCATAGATCTAAGTTTCTGTTTCGTCCTTTCAATTCTCAGAAATTGCGGTATATACGTTCTTGAGATTGGATCTTTGATTCCGACCAATTTGTTGTTGAAATTTTCTGGTTGTTGCGTGAGTGATTTATTTTGAGAAAATCATTGAGAGAATTCCGAACAAGGGATTGTGAGATTGAGTTGTGAGGAACATTATTTTCTTGAGCGAAAAGACACGAGTGTGAGTGTCATTTGTTGAGTGGAAACACGTGAGGGAGCGAATTGTGAGGATTATTATTTTTCTTATTTGATTATTACTAACCAATTTTCTGCAAGTGTTAAGATATGGGTAGTGACGGAGAAAGTGATAAGATTGATATGAAATTGTTCGTCAAATCGATACAGGATCAGTTTAGGATGATGAATGCAAGGCTTGACAATATAGAATCCGCAAGTAAGACTAAGAGCAGTAGAGGAATGAGACGTAATGAAGAAGAGATTGATGAATCTTAGTCTGAAGGATCCGGAGTTATAAGAAGGTGGAGGAATGCTCCACAACAAGATAATTCCTTAGGGAATATCAAATTAAAGATACCTCCTTTTCAAGGTAAGAATGAGCCGGGATTATTTTTAGAATGGGTGAGAAAGGTGGATCATATCTTTGATTGCCATAATTACTCCGAAGACAAAAATCAAGTTGGCTTCTGTTGAGTTTTTCGACTATGCTAGTGTATGGTGGGATCAACTTGTGCGAAATAGGAGGAGAAATTAGGAGAGACCCATTAGTACTTGGGATGAAATGAAGGCGGTGATGCGAAAAAGATTTATCCCTGGTCACTATTATAGGGATTTACATAGAAAATTACAAGGTTTGACACAAGGGTCAAGAAGTGTAGAGGATTATTACAAGGAAATGGAAGTAGCTATGATCCGGGCTGATGTGAAAGAGGATGATGAAGCTACTATGGCTAGATTTCTCAATGGATTGAACCGTGAGATTGTTAATGTGGTAGAACTCCGTCCTTATCTTGATATTGAGGAGTTGTTACACAATGCCATAAAAGTGGAGCAACAATTAAAGTTTAAAGGGTCTTCTCGATTTGGTTCTAATTCTAATTCTTCATGGAAGTCCACTTGGAAGAAGAACAATTCAGATTTGAAGTCCAAAGAGGATTCCAAGGCCAAAAGTCCTGTTACTCCATACAAAGGTAAATCTGAAACTAAGACTTATGGTAAATCTCGTGATATTCAATGTTTCAAGTGTAAAGGATTTGGACATATTGCTTCTCAATGTTCGAATCAAAGGGCTATGGTTATTTTGGATAATGGCGATGTTGAAAGTGTGAGTTCAGAAGATGATCCTGATATGCCAGCTTTGGAAGACTGTAGTGATGTAGATGTAGAAGGTCCTGTGAAAGGAGATTTATTGGTTACTAGGCGAGTCCTTAGTACTCAACCTAAGGATGAGTGAAAGTGAAGAGGTACAGCATGAGCATATTTTTCATACCCGGTGTCATGTGCAGAAGAAGGTATGTACACTGATTATTGATAGTGGTAGCTGCACTAACGCTGCGAGTACCTTGCTAGTTGATAAATTGAAGTTAAAATCTATGAAACATCTAAAGCCCTACAGATTATAATGGTTGAATGAATGTGGGGAGATCAAGGCTAGTCACTTACTGCTATGCCGACCTTGGCAGTTTGATAGGAAAGTGACATATGATGGGTACAAGAACCAATATTCTTTTGTTCTAAATAAAAGAACTGTGATTCTCACTCCTCAGAAACCATGTGAAGCATGTGAAGATCAAGTGAGGGTAGCGAGAGAGTTTCGAGAGAAACACATGAGTGAACAAGATAAGAGTGCCAATGAGAGAAAAAGTGAGAAACAAACACTTGTGAGTTATGATAGAGGAGAGTTAAACACATTGAGTGGAGAGGAAGTTGCAAGAAAAAGTGAGGTTAAAGTGCAATCATGGCAAGGAAACAACTACTTGTACTCATTACAAGGATGTTTTATTTTACTACTTCTGACCTTAACTTTTCGTTGAAGTGTGGTGGTTTCTCTTTTGCAGGAATATGAGGATTTATTTCCTGAAGAAGTTACCAAAATTGATAAGGCCCTAGGGGGTTAACAATTTTAACCATAATATGGAATTTATTCTCCATTGCCCCAAATTCACAAAAATTCACAACAAACACTAATCTTTCAACACAACCAAACAAATTGCGTCGAACAACAACTACGCAACTATCAAAGCAGCAATCACAACCCCCAAATCTAAACAAATACCAATCAAGATGAAATGACGACTTACCGGAATGAAGCGCGTCGAACCAAAAGCTCTGATACCAAATGATACGGAAAAACCTTAGGTATTATAACTTAAGACCCAACTTTCGTCAAATGGAATTGAACCCCAAGGATCGTCTAAGAAACCTGGTGGAAACCGCGACCCATTGCCTATATGGAGGCAAGAACCTTGGTATAGTGGTAGACGCCACAACCGGTGATGGCAAACCAATTGATAAGTCAAAGGGTTGAACGCCACGGGAAACTCCCGATAAGTTCATAAATAAGTTCTTTCCAAAACTCAAAGAGAAGAAAATCTCATATTTTCATTATCAAAGATATATGTCATATATGTTACATCTCATAGATTTATATAGACTTTTAATTAGCCTAAAAACTAAGCTACAATAAATAACCTATTAATGACTCATAGGAATATGTAAAGACAAACTTGACAATAAACAACCTATTAATGACTCCTAGAAATATGTAAAGACAAACTTGACAATTAAACAAGAAAATAGAAAAGACATCGAAAAGACATAGAAACTTAAATATCCCTAAGAAAATAATAAATATCCTAAAAAGACATAAACTTAAATATGATATGATGCCATCTGATTCTCATCATTTAATGATACGGAAAACCTTAGGTATATTAAACCTAAGACCCAACGTTCGTCAAATGGAATTGAACCCCAAGGATCGTCTAAGAAACCTGGTGGAAACCGCGACCCATTGCCTATATGGAGGCAAGAACCTTGGTATAGTGGTAGACGCCACAACCGGTGATGGCAAACCAATTGATAAGTCAAAGGGTTGAACGCCACGGGAAACTCCCGATAAGTTCATAAATAAGTTCTTTCCAAAACTCAAAGAAAAGAAAATCTCATATTTTCATTATCAAAGATATATGTCATATATGTTACATCTCATAGATTTATATAGGCTTTTAATTAGCCTAAAAACTAAGCTACAATAAATAACCTATTAATGACTCATAGGAATATGTAAAGACAAACTTGACAATAAACAACCTATTAATGACTCCTAGAAATATGTAAAGACAAACTTGACAATTAAACAAGAAAATATGAAAAGACATCGAAAAGACATAGAAACTTAAATATCCCTAATAATTACAATAAATATCCCTAAGAAAATAATAAATATCCTAAAAAGACATAAACTTAAATATGATATGATGCCATCTGATTCTCATCATTCCCTCCTTCTCGAAAAAGATTCGTCCTCGAATCTCCAAACTGATGCGAACCATAAGCGACCTGCCTTGAGACCCAACATCAATATGCTTGAAAACATCGTTCCTCTTTCTCGAAAAAAAAAAGTTTCATCGTTGAATCTCCAAACTGATGTAAACCACAAGCGACCTGCCTTGAGACCCAACACCAATATGCTTGGAAACAACTCAAAAGTCTGATCAGATGATAAGCAACAAAAACTTAAACCCAATGACTTTTCTTTTCTTTTTTTTTTTTTTTTTAGTTTCAAGCCCTAAACAAGAAACCTAATTAAAAGAAATCAGTTCTTTTTTTTTTATTATTATTATACTCTTCTTCTTCTTCTTCTTCTTTTAATATAATAAACACACTAAAACTACTAGACCTAAAATCAAGACAAATAAAGGATATGAACGACTTGAGTTATCTCTAGTCGAACTGGATATGGATTCTTAGAATACCAAAAGCTCTGATACCAAATGTTAAGAATCCAAGGGGGTTAACAATTTTTCACAATCTTTTTGGTTTTTTTCAAATTTTAAAGGAAAAACAGAAATAAATGATATGGATGATATTATTAGTCAATAAATACCACGACTAACAAAAATCAAACTGGTTTGTGAATGGAATCACAAATCGATATAACTCACGATTTGTAAAAACTCTCACGAATTGCTAAAGGAATATAAAAATTCAATCAGCAAGAAGAATAAATAAAATTATAATTCTCAATATTTATAACATGTATTGACAATCCTGTCAATTACAAGAGAGAACTCTCTCACATGAACTCACTAAAATAGAAATCAACTAAAACTTTTTTAATTCTCATAACCAAGGCTTAATATATAGTCTTTTTCATACAAAGAAATTAAAGATATGTAACTGACAAAAATAAGTAGCTGACTGTAACTGACAAAGAAATTAAAGACATATAACTGACAAAGAAATTAAAGACATGTAACTAGCAAAAAATAAGTAACTGACTGTAACTGACAAAGAAATTAAAAATGACAATTAACTGATAAATTGGCCTTGATGCGTTCACATCATATAGGGTTCTAGGTTTAATATACCTAGGGTTCTATAGGGCCTTATCATTTGGTATCAGAGCTTTTGGTGCGACGCGCTTCAGATTGGTAAGATCGTTGAACTTTTCTTGTTAGATCTGGAAATTTGGGGGTTGTGATTGTGCTGCGAAATTTCTGTTGTTGTTGAATTGTGGGATTTGGAGAATTAGGGTTCTTGGATTTGTTATTGAATTGCTTGTGTTGTCTAAAATCATGTTGAGATTCAGTCGTCCTGAAAGTTATTATAAAGATGAGATTCAACATGAAAGAAAGGATTTTTATAAAGGTCGTTCAAGGCATGTTGAAGACAATTTAAATTATCGAAGTGAGCGATCTCATAGAAGTACTCATGAAGATTTGTATTATCGAAAGGAGCAATCTTATAAACAAAATGATCTGAATTATCCAAAAAAACGATCTCTAAAATATCATGATGGTACTTCAGATTACAAAAATTTGTTATTGGGTGAAATTAGACAAGCATTTAATAAACTTGAAAAGGATTTTGAGCGTTTCTTTAAAAGTTATGAAAAGAAGTTAAATCAGCAGAAGAAGGAGAAGAAAGAGTTGCAAGTGGTTTGGGTTGAACCTAAAAAATCTGCTGATGAGAAAAAGGTTTTAGTGGATTTCTATTTTGGTGAGTTCATGTGAGAGAGTTCTCTCTTGCAATTGACAGGATTGTCAATACATATTATGAATATTGAGAATTATAATTTTCTTTATTCTTCTTGCTGATTGAATTTTTATATTCCTTTAGCAATTCGTGAGAGTTTTTACAAATCGTGAGTTATATCGATTTGTGATTCCATTCACAAACCAGTTTGATTTTTGTTAGTCGTGGCACCTATCGACTAATAATATCATCCATATCATTTATTTTTGTTTTCCTTTAAAATCAGAAAACCCAAAAAGATTATGAAAAATTGTTAACCCCTTGGGATCTTATCATTTGGTATCGGTTACGTTATCGGTTACGTAACTGCCGTAATTATGTTTTTTCTTCAGTTACGTTATCAGTTACGTAACTGCCACAATTATGATTTTTCAGTTACGTAACTGCCTTATAATAGCCTATATATTAAGGCTAGTATGAAATATAGAAATGAGACTTTGACAATATTGAATTGAAATTAATCTTCTTTGAGGGAAAACTCTCTCTTTGGTTCTTTGCAAAAGAACTCTCTTTGATTTCTTCAATCTAAACGGTTGAGGGAATTCTTCTTTGATAACTTAGGTTTCAATTGACAGGTTCGATTGGGGTCAAGTTCCGGTGAATGATTGCTTGTTCAAGACGGTCCTTTGGGGATTTGATTCCCTTACGGTTATAGGGTTCTAGGTTTAATATACCTAGGGTTCTATAGATCGCATCATTTGGTATCAGAGCTTCGGCTTCTTGAATCAAGTAAATCCATATCCTAGTTTGATTAGAGGTAACACTTTAATCGTTCATATCCCTCGGTTATGTCTTTTGATTTGTTAGATTTATCTTATTAGGATTAGATAAAAAAAAAAAAAACAAAGATTTGATTTTGATTGGTCTGTTGTTAGGGTTCTTTTATGAAAAGTTGTGATCTTTAGATCTAGGGTATAAAAAAAAAAAAAGCTTTGATTTTTAGGGTTCGATTTGGATTTGGAAAAAAAAGAAGAAAAGAAAGAAAGAACCATCTTTATATTGTTTCATATTTCAACAGAGAGAGAGAGAGAGAGAGAGAGAGAGAGAGAGAGAGAGAGAGAAAGGGAGAAATTCAAAATTTTTTAAAAAAAATAGAGAGAAATTAGTGATATATAAAAAAAAAAAAAGAAGCCATAATGAGAGTGAATGCAAATCCGTTGAGGATTGATGAATTCTCATTTGATTCTGAATTTTATACTCGATGCCATGTGAATGATGTGAGTGGCGTGGTAAGCAGTTTGAGGATTGATAGTGGGTGTTGTGAAAATTTTATTAGTACTTTGTTAGTGGAGAAATTGAGTCCACAAACTTTCGATCTTCAAACACCATATAAATTACAGTTGACAAAAGAGTATGAAGAAATTCAGGTGACTAAGCAGGTGCTATTGTCTTTTTCCATTGGAAAGTATCAGATGAAGCATTGTGTGATGTGGTACCAATGGAAACATGTCATATTCTCTTGGGGCAGCCATGGCATTTGGATAGGAAGCCAAGTTGATGAAATCAAAACGCTATACTCTTGTTCTAAACCAAAGACGTGTGAACTTAACATTTCTCAATTCCTTGCAAGTGTATGAGGATTTGATGAAACTTAGGCAATCTTTTGCAAAACACAGGGAGAGTGAAAAATTAAGAGAAAATGAGAGAACAAAACAAAGAGAAAAAGAAAAGATTGAGAGTGAAGAAAGGAGTGAGACTTTGAAAAAAAATGATAACAACACACTAGTGAGCACTGAGAAGAGCGAAAAGCAAATAAATCTGATTGATGAAAATGCAAAAAGTGAAAGAGATAAAAAAAGAGAGATTCAGAGTGAAAATTGTTTTTCAACTAATGACCTTAATTGTTCTTTTCCTAGTAAAATTGCTTCACAACTGCAGGAAACCAAAGATGGGTTTTATCTGAAACTTCCAAATGGAATTAAACATCAATCTAAATTCCATCCATGCCATTTAGAAGAGTTCAAGAATGAAGATTCGAGGTCGAATCTTTTCGAAGAAGGAGGGAATGATGTGATCCAGATAGCATCATCAATTGAGCCCATCAAGTTCAAGATCAATAATCCAGTTAAAGGAAAAGAAGGCTTGTTGACGGGAGTTATGATCATTAAATCACAAGTCAAAGTTTGGGATACAAGAGATTAAAGGATTTTTAGGGATATTTTTTTGATAGTTTAAATGTTTTAAGTTAAATAGTATATTCAAATATTGTAACTGTTTTAGGTTTTTTTCAGTTACGTTATCGGTTACGTAACTGCCGTAATTATGTTTTTCTTTAGTTACGTTATCAGTTACGTAACTGCCACAATTATGATTTTTCAGTTACGTAACTGCCTTGTAATAGCCTATATATTAAGGCTAGTATGAAATATAGAAATGAGACTTTGACAATATTGAATTGAAATTAATCTTCTTTGAGGGAAAACTCTCTCTTTGGTTCTTTGCAAAAGAACTCTCTTTGATTTCTTCAATCTAAACGGTTGAGGGAATTCTTCTTTGATAACTTAGGTTTCAATTGACAGGTTCGATTGGGGTCTAGTTCCGGTGAATGATTGCTTGTTCAAGACGGTCCTTTGGGGATTTGATTCCCTTACGGTTATAGGGTTCTAGGTTTAATATACCTAGGGTTCTATAGATCGCATCAGATTGCCTCCACTAAGGGGGATTGAGCACCAAATTGACTTTATTCCAGGTGCTTCTATTCCTAACCGGCCAGCTTATAGGGCCAATCCCGAGGAGACAAAGGAGATTCAAAGGCAAGTTGATGATTTGTTAGAAAAGGGGTTTGTAAGGGAGAGCCTCAGTCCATGTTCAGTTCCTGTTATTTTGGTTCCAAAGAAAGATAGAACATGGAGAATGTGTGTTGACTGTCGAGCTATCAACAAGATTACAGTGTTCATTCATTTGAAGATGCCAAAGTTATTACTTGATATAGATCATAGCTTGCAGATTCTTTATCCTTTAGATTCGAGGACGAATCTTCTTGAGGAAAGGGGGAATGATGTGATCCATATAGCATCATCAATTGAGCCCATCAAGTTCAAGATCAGTAATCCAGTTAAAGGAAAAGAAGGCTTGTTGACGAGAGTTATGATCATTAAATCACAAGTCAAAGTTTGGGATACAAAGATTAAAGGATTTTTAGGGATATTTATTGATAGTTTAAATGTTTCAAGTTAAATAGTATATTTCAAAATATTGTAACTGTTTTAGGTTTAAAGTATTTTTAATATTGTAACTGTTTTAGGTTTAAAGTGTTTTTCAAAATAGTGTAACTGTTTTAGGTGTGCTTTAATGCACGTAACTATTTTAGGTTTTTCTCAGTTTATTCTTCATTTGTATATATTATGGGCTTTGTATAGAGAAAACAAGACGATTTATATAAATGTTATTCATTCTCTTTGAGAGAAAACTCCATCTTGTTCCTTGTGAACGAATTTCCATTTGATTTTCTTGATCTAAACACTTAAGAAGGTCGACGTGATAACTAGGTTGCGATCAACAGGTTTGTTCGAGGTCTAGTTCCATTCCATTCATTGATAATTAGGTTGCAATCAACAGGTTTGGTTGAGGTCTAATTCCATCCTACGACAACTTGTTTCAAGACGATCCTCGGGTTCCAATTCCAATCAACGATTTGGGGGTTCTAGGTTTAATATACCTAGGGTTAATATCACCTACCCTGTAAGCCCCTAGATTTTTCGATAATATAAGCAAACCCTAGAACTGGAAGTCAAACCGGAACCCTAAAAGTAACTTAGTTCTATATTTAGTCTAATGAATCTAGGTCCGGCAATCCCGTGTTCTTAAACCTTAGAAAACGAAATTGAGATAAAGGAGGAATATGGTTTGTAATAATATAGGAAAGCTTAAAAATATCAGATTCTTAATTTTCTAGTATCTTTCAGATCCGAAAGGGATCAGTTTTCAAAAATCGTGCCCTGGTGCATCGGATAGTGAAAATATTCCGACAACACCAATAGATTCGTAAAAATATAAGGATTTCAAAAATATCAGTTTTAAAATTTTTCAGTAACTAAAAATATCTGATATAGGCCGTTTACGTGTGTTTTCTTTACTACCGGTGTTTTAATTTTTTAGTCTACTATTCATTACTATTCATCTATCTCTATTTTTTCTTACACTCTTACACTCTACCATATCTATGCCTTACAATTTACCTTCCCCATACAACTTTAATCACATCACACTTTACATATTACTTCTTTTATTACAAAACAAACAAAATAAATCAATTTCTCCCCCTATACTAAGCAAAACCGGTGCCCCCTCTCTCCTCATACATCTCAATTTATTTTCTTTTCCATTTTATTTAATTACATCTAATTTCCACTTCAAAAATCTATAAGTACCCCCTTCCTCCTTCATTCTTTCACACAACACAATTCATACTAAAACCCTCCAAAATCACTCCATAAAACCTCTCTCTCAAAATCTCTCTGAAGTTCTCTCTTTTCCTTATAAAACCAAGTCCCACATAATACCACAACCCATTCTTTTATTCTTCAACAAATACATAAACCTTAGGTAAAATTTCTCATATTCACTCATAATGTTTATACAACTTAATATGAGTTTAGTGTATGTTTCTTAGACTCATGAGAGTTAAAAAAGCAACAATATATTCATGTTTTATTCTTGTTCATGTTCTTATTTTCTTTATGTTACTAATATGTTGTTGTTATTATTTTTGTTTCTAATCTAACTTATATTAAGTATTATGTATATTATGTATATATATTTATTTAGAGCATATAAGCTCATTTGTTATTTATTTACTTTCAAGTTATGCAATTTATTTATTTCATGTAATTATTAAGACTAGTCTTTCTAGTCTTAGACTTATCCATATCAAGTCAAAACAATTTTCTTTCTTTGCTTTTCTTTTCTTTTGAGGACTAGTCTATTCTTAGTCTCGGGATATCTTGATAAAGCTAAGATTCCCAATACTTGACTTTACTTTTATGCTCTTATTTTATTCATCTTATTATGTTGTTTTATTACATTTCTCATAGTTACATATTCTCATTCAAGAATAAACATGTTGATATTATCTCAATCATAATTTAAATGAGTTTTCTTAAGTAATAAAAATGAACTCTCTTTAAAAATAAATTTTGTCACATAAGGAATAATTTCTATCTAAATAACTATTTTCTAAGATTAGATAAGTTTAGCTTAAGTTTTAGTAATAACACTATATGTGATTTTATTAAGAAATACATAAAGTAAAGTTATTACAAACTCTCTTTTCAAACTAATAAAATAAGAAAGTTTCTTTAAACAAAAGTTTTCCTAAACTTATTTATCAAAGTTTTCTACCAACACTCTAAAATACTAAGGTCTACATTAGTTTTTCAAAATTAACTTATAAGATCATTGATATTATTCTTTTAAAGTGGATCTAACATTAGAAAAGCTTTAGAACACATAACCATGAAATATTTAGAAAAACTATGTTTTCCAAAACACTAGAAATAAATTTATGGGAATCCTAAAAGATTAAAAATTTCTTTTTGAAAATGTAATTATTCTCAAAGTTAAGAAATGGAGTTAAAAGAAGGAAATACTTACTAATAAATTTTCCAAAAAAAATTAAAAAGGAGATTTTCAAAGTCTTAGCTTTTCTCACTTTTAAGACATTTTGTTTTACAAAATCATTGTTGAGGACCAAGATCTTTTCTTCCCGAGGATTACTTTGACTCCTAGAAGAACGCTATGGACGAGTGAGTTTCCTTTTATGTTTATGTATTCGAGCATATGCTTGTAGAATAGAACACTAGATGTTAGGAAAAGATAAAATTGATATACATGCGGGTTATCATGGGAATTATGTATGTGAATTGTTGTGTGCGATTAATGAACAATAAGTATATTGGAACCCGATTTGTGATTGATATAAATGTTTCTATGTATGTATTGCTATGTGTGCAAATATTACTTGATCGCTTTAAATGATTTTATGTCATATTGGAATTCCCATATAATAAATTGCTCATGCATATCACTTAGAATATCATTTCGAAATTTTGCTACTACTCCTCAGCGTGGAACCAGAAATGTAAGCTGCCTTGCTACAATCTTGAGAGTTTAGGATGTTCGGGGAATACGGTCTGAAGTTGTAGCCGAGCCGGATCGATCACTTTGGGTAAAGAAAGCCTAGGGACTAGTAGTATGGTTCGTTGGAACCTCAAGACGCGTGCAACTTTAAGGAGGTCGTTTGAGACCTAGTTCA
Source organism: Combretum micranthum (assembly GCA_024138025.1). Classification (NCBI taxonomy): domain Eukaryota; kingdom Viridiplantae; phylum Streptophyta; class Magnoliopsida; order Myrtales; family Combretaceae; genus Combretum; species Combretum micranthum. The sequence goes on from JAMXBD010001542.1 coordinate 79,534, forward strand.
AAACATTCCCTAACCACTGATGGAGGGGTAAATCCATTACACTTACGAAACCGGATAGTCGTATGTAATGTTTGATCATATGGTTGTTGCATTTCATATGCTTGATTAATAAGCTTGGTTGGTTGCCTGTTATGAGTACTTTTGCGTAAGGAATATCTCACTAAGCTAGTGATGCTTATACTCCTATAGACTTTTGATATTGCAGGATTGTCCTTTTTGTACCTAAGATCATCCTGACCACTCGGGTAGAACCTTTATTTTGAAAAGCTTTAGGAGGAATTCTGTTTTGAAGTCATAGAGTAGATTTATTCTAAAATCTTCTAGCTGTAGTTATTTTATCTATAGTAGAACCATGTTGTTATGGAAATTATCGGGGGAATACCCCTAGAAGTTGTAAGACTTTATATTTCAATGCTATATATTAAGTGTCATTTTGTATGTTCCGCTATCAATATCTTAAAATGCATTACTTCACCGGTCTCCCTTTGATGTGAATGTACTCCTTGTACCGATATAGAAGCTTTTGAGTGACTGAGATAGTCATTCTTAAGTTTTAATATTGTGTACGATGGGCTGTCACATCTAGGGTACTCGTGGGCATGATATACTCCACTTTCGTTAACTTAAGCGATTTGCATCCTTAATATTAACATGAGCCTCCATGCCTCTGCAAATATACCTTTGTCCCACCAAAGGTATACTTGCTAATGCAATGTGACTCACTACGTAATATCATGTACAGTTTATTCATATAATCGTGGCATGTTAATTATGTAGGTTAAGAGCGATCATAGAGAATTTCAGACAATTCAAATCTATACTAGCTCATATAGTGTTTTTACAACAAGTCTCGTTGATATATATCATTCATTCAACCAGATTAGATCACAACTCACACAATTTTATCTTTTCCTAATTTAATGCCACTACGGTTACAAGCACATACATGAGCACAACTTTTTAAGAAATGAACTCACTCGGCCATGGAGAGAAATCCATAGTCATAGTAGTCCTCGGGGAGTGGAAATCCGTCCTCCAAATCACCTAAGTACAAGGAATACCCTCAATGAGTTTTCTTATGAACTTATAATGAACTTATAAATTTTATTCTATCAAGTTCGTCAAATTTTGTCTAAGAGGAAATTCAACTTAAAACGGCCGTAATTGGTCATTTTAACTTGGAATTTTGCATATTATACACGATTTCTACCTTTTCAACGAGAACTATCTATTTATAGAGCTATTTTCAAAAAATGAGATCAGTTGTCCATGAAAAGCAGGGTACAGAATACCGTACGAATTTCCCATTCCATAATTCAACTTCTAACCTCAAAACAAACATCATATTAAAGCTTGATAGTACTTAGCTATTATTATATCTTGTAAGACGCTATATATATAGTAACTCAATACCTCAAAACAACCATGAGTGTTGGAAATTTCTAATTTTCATGTACTTAGATAATGCAACAAGAAGTATGTGGTTACTTTTCTAAGTTTGTTTCTACAAATGCATCATGTATATATGTAATACTATAAGTATTGTCATGAAGGTTATGAGATGATCTATCTATATGTATACATATAGTAAAGAATTCTTTTTGAAAAATTTTACCTTGCAAAACTTTGAAATTTACTAGACTTAAGAAAAATAGTTTTTTTCTTGTAAAATCATACTTGTTTTTCAAAACAACCTTGATGCTATATAGCCGTCATTCATGATTTTAATAAAACCTCTATTTTAGGATTAGAAAATAGATTGTTTTAATGGTGACTTTGCTAATTACGAATTTTACAAAGCTCAAACCATTTCTTAATCAAACCTACCCCTTAAGGCTTCCATTTCTTAATAAAACATTGTTTGAAGTTGAAAATGGCGTTTACATTTGAGCTTCTTTTATTACGAATTTAAAACTTATTTTTGAGATTGAAATAACTTTCGTAAACTTGCTTTTGTTTTGAAAATATTTAGTAGTAGATCCAAACTTTACTCATCAAGATCACTCATTTATGATATCTATTCCATAAGCCCTTCATTTTTTTTTATGTAAAATATACATTTTGAAGTTGAAAAAATTTTTTTTTTTTTAAATATGGTTCCTTTTTATCCGAATTTTCAAAAGTTATTTTTGTTGAAAACCAAAATGGATCTTGAGCTTTCTAATACTTTCTACTATCATCAAGTATTACAAGTTATTTAAGAACATATAACAAAAGTCTAATGTATTTATGAACTTAAAAACTAGATCTAGTTTACTATACTAGTTATAAATGCATGAACACTTGATGGTTATGTGAATATGAATAGATGTGAACATATGCACAAATCAGTAATTATAATAATAAAAATAATAATAAAACAAGATAATAGGAAATAACTCAAATAACAATATCTAAAACATCGTGATGGCAAGGATCTCATGTTCAAGTGTTTCTACATCCTTAGCTTGAAGCTCATGGGGATTCTTGAGTGGAATCACACATGAATGAACTTGTCATTATATGTTTTTAAGGTAATAAATATAGATCTATTACCTATTGGTTGTGTGAAGTAAGAAACTTGAAAGAAAAATCAAAGTGGTGTGTATAGAGAGAAAGAGAGGTCACGGTTTTGGAGAGGAAGAGAAGAGAGTTTTTGCAAAAGTTTTCCAAAGTAAGAAGGAAAGAAGAAGGAAAATGAAATGAAGGTGGTATAAAGGGATTTATATAGACTTGTGGATTAAGGTTTATGTAATAAAAGAAAATAAAATAAAACAAATTGGAGAGAGAAAAGAGGAAGGGGAGTTGCACCGGTTTCAAGAGGAAGAGAGGGGGTTTGTTTGTGTTGTGTTGTGCAAAATTCAAAATTAATTAAGTAATAAAGTTATATTGGAAAAGTAAATTATAAGGAAAATGATGAAATTGTAAGAGTAGGATGTAAGAAACAGGTTATGAATAGTTGTACTTGTGAATAGTATAGAAAAAAATCAAAAAGTAGATTAGACATTTAAAGTACCAGTAGTAATGAAAATACGATAAAAAGGATATAACTGTAACTTTTATAACCCAAAAAATTATATAACTGATATATTTGGAAATCTTATGAAATTGCAAGTCTAACGATGTTAATATCATATATTTAATATTTTGAGCCCTGGGACACACTTTTTCGAAGTATGTACCCAATCGGGTTCGAAATAGATCGAAAATTCGCTAATCTTATCTTTTAAAGCATCTTAGTATTGTTACAAACCAAACTATACCCTTTAATCATAATTCGACTTCTTGGTTTAGGAATACGGGATTGCCGGATCCAAACTAATAGGGTTTCCAGGAAATTTGTTGACTTAAGTTTTCTGATTAACGGTTTAGGGTTTGAACTTGATATTACCCTAAAAATTAAGGTTTTACAAGGGATCTATCACAAACTTCAAAAACATCATTTGCAAACTATGGCCTCGTTGCCCGGAACACCTAACCACTGAATGGAGGAGTAAATCCATTCAAACGTATGACTCGTAGAAAATCGTATGTATTGTTTGCTCACGTGATTGATTACATCTCATATGTTTGATTAAATAACTTGATTGATTATTGATTATTGATTGTTGAATACTTTACTTGTGGATTTAATTCTCACTAAGCAAGAAGCTAACCCCCTTATAAATACCTTTTACAGTTTCCCTATTTATGGTTGAAGCCCCAGAGGTATTTCTCACAGGTATTACCTTTTTGGCCTAAGGAGTTTTTGGAAGAAGTCAAAGGCTAGATGTAGACTTAGATTTCTAAGTAAATCTCCATGTAATTATTTTGATTAGGCTTCATTAGACCTTGATGAACTATATCTTTTAACGTGGAATGCCCCCTTTGTCGAATTGTAAGACCTTTATATATTTCCCTATTTCAAATATTATATTATGATTTTCATTCTTAAACTGCTATATGAATGTCTTTTTAAACAACTTATTTCAAAGTTGGTCCTCTATGATCTTGAACATATGCCTTGCACCCAGTATCGAAGCTTATGGGATGATTAAGGTCGTCATATTTAAACTTTAATATTGAGTGTGGCGGACTATCGTATTTGGGGTATCCTTTTAGGGAATGACATATGGGCTTGGCCTAAACTTTTGTCATATGTCACCTTTTCCAAAGGCTTCATGATATCATCACTTCTCATAACATCATCCATCTTTTGGTCTTCCATACTTCCAAAAGCACAAGTATCATCCCCAATAGTGCCTCTAGAAGCTTCCGCTTGTCAATCAGGACTCTTTGTATTCCTATTGGTCTCTGAGCATGATATTTGCAAGTAACCAACATACCCACAAGTTATGCACCAATTTAGGATGCCCTCATATTGCACTTTATACATCTAATTATTAATAACAATAGTGTGTATAAGGGGTTGGTCATACTTCACTTTGGACACATAATTGAGCATATTTTCCTTTTTCCATACATGCCATGTATGTGTTGTCATGCCCCAAAAGGTACCCTAAACACGACAATCCACTACACTCAATATTAAAGCTTAAGTATGACTACCTCTGTCATCCCATAAGGTTCGACACCGGGTGTAAGGCGTATGTTCACGATCATAGCGGACCAACTTTGAAACAAGTTGTTTAAGAAGATGTTCATATAGCATTTTAAGAATAGAAATCATAACATAATAACTTGCAATAAGAAATTATATAAAGGTCTTACAAACATCAAAGGGGCATTCCCCCACTAAAAGATATGGTTCATCATAGTCTAGAGAAGCCTAAACAAAATAATTACAAAGATATTTACTTAGAAGTCTAAGCTACATCTAGTCTTTAACTTCTTCCAAAAACTCCTTAAGCCAAAAGGTAATACTTGAGAGAAATACTCCTAGGGCTTCAACCATAAATGGGGAAACTGCAAGAGATATCTTGATGAGGATCAGCGAGCGTCAAATGTTCGGGAGAACAACTCCAATGATCCATTGCGAGGCTTGGGTGGACCAACGACTCGAGCTAGGGCTAAGCGAGCGAAAGAAGCTTTGCATGGGCTTGTGATGAAGATACAAGAAGAGGAATCTTGTTTTCAAAGCTTTAAATCAAGTGTGGATAAAGTGCGCCTTAACATACTTCAAGTAAAAGTGAATGCATGTGGAGAAACTGACCGAAAAGTGGACCAGCCAAGGATAGGCCGTCGGCCTATATAGGTTCGCCGCCGGCTCAGAAGGTGCGCCGGACATCATCTCAAAGTGAGCCGCCGGCCTATTTTCCAAAAGCGGCCAATTGTTGAATTTTCGATTTTTTTTGTACAGAACCAAGTGAGCCGCCAGTCCACTTATGTGAGCTGCCAGTCCACTTATGTGAGCTGCCAGCTCACTTTCTATGTCGTAGATATTTTAATTTAATTTTATTATTTCTTTAGGGTATGTTTAGGACCTTTTATGAGGACTATATATATGTCCTTTTGAATGATTTTTTAGCAGACTTTGACAATATTGAAAGGAAATTAATCTTCTTTGAGGGAAAACTCTCTCTTTGGTTCTTTGCAAAAGAACTCTCTTTGATTTCTTCAATCTAAACGGTTGAGGGAATTCTTCTTTGATAACTTAGATTTCAATTGACAGGTTCGATTGGGGTCTAGTTCTGGTGAATGATTGCTTATTCAAGACGGTCCTTTGGAGATTTGATTCCCTTACGGTTATAGGGTTCTAGGTTTAATATACCTAGGGTTCTATAGATCGCATCATTTGGTATCAGAGCTTCGGCTTCTTGAATCAAGTAAAAAAACCTATCCTTTATCTTATTTACTGTTTCAATTATTCGTTTGTTCTTTGATTGTCTTGTTAGAATTCAAAAACAAAAAAAAGTTGCAATCTTTAGGATTAGGGTTTCATATACACAAAGAAAGTTGCAATCTTGAGATCTAGGGTTTTTAGATCTACAAGGGAGAAAGTTCCAATTTTTAGATCTAGGGTTTGTTAGTCAAAAAAAAAAAAAGTATTTCGTGAAAGGACAAACAAAAAAAAAAGGAAAGAAGAAGAAAATTCGTGAAAAAAAAAGAGAACAAGGAAATGTCAATATCAGTTTTCTATAAGAAATTTAAAGTTGTGTTTTTGTGATTATACTAGGACGGTGTCCTTATTACTGCTAATCTTATTTATTGATTTGGAACTGCTGTTTGAAAGGTTGAATTGCCTTATCGATTTATTTTGAAGAAATTTTCTTTCAAGTGAGTTCTGATCAAAGAGTCTTTAAGAGTGAGTTGTGAGGAATATCATCTTTGTGTGTGTGCGAAAACACGAGAGAATCTTCATCTGTGAGTGTAAACAGGTGAGGGAGTGAATTGTGAGGTTTGCATATTATCTGTTATTCTACTAACCTTTTTCTTGCAGCAATATGTCTGGATCTAATCCGACTGAAGGGGAGAAGGGGAGTACAGGTAATAGATTGGAGATGGATGTTTTGTTGAATGAGATGAAAAGGATGTTGAGTGCTGAGATGGAGCAAGTCCATAAGAGGATTGATAAGCTGGAAAGTAGTAGGGAACAGGCGAGTAATCCATCTATGGGGCGAAGGCATGAATGGCAACCAAGAAGGGGAGTTAGGATAGAGGAGAAAGAGGAAACTGATTCTGATGAGTTTAGTTTCCAGAGGGGGAGAAGAAACATACAAAGGAGAGGAGACACTCAAAGGCGTGATAGCAACTTAGGAAGCATTAAAATGAAAATTCCTTCCTTTCAGGGGAAGAATGATCCTGAGTCATATTTAGAGTGGGAGAGGAAAGTGGATCATATATTTGAATGCTACAATTACTCTGAAGAAAAGAAGATTAGGTTAGCTTTAGTGGAATTTTCTGATTATGCCAGTGTGTGGTGGGATTAGTTGGTGCGAAATAGGCGAAGGTATGGAGAGAGACCTATTAGCACATGGGATGAGATGAAGACGGTTATGCAAAAGAGGTTTATCCCCAGTCACTATTATAGGGATTTGCATAGGAAGCTGCAGGGGCTGACACAGGGTCCGAGCTCAGTGGAGGAGGAAGATGAGGCTACCATGGCCAGGTTCATTAATGGGTTGAATCGGGAGATCGCTGATGTGGTGGACCTACAGCACTATGTAGATATTGAAGAGTTATTGCATAAGGCGATCAAAGTTGAAAAGCAATTGAAGTATAAAGGAACTTCCAAGTTTAAAGCTACTTCTAATCCCTTATGGAAGTCGAACTGGAAGAAAGATACTACAGGATCAAAATCAAAGGAGGATGTGAAAGCCCAGGGTCCAGTTTCTACTTCAAAAGGTAAAGATGATTCTAAACCTTCTGGTAGGACTCGTGATATCCAATGTTTTAAATGCAGGGGATTTGGACATATTGCATCTCAATGTCCAAACCAAAGGACTATGGTTATCTTGGATAATGGCGATATGGAGAGTGTGAGCTCAGAAAATGATCCTGATATGCCCTCTTTGGAGGATTGTAGTGATGTGGATGTGGATGTGGAAGGGCCTGTGAAGGGAGAATTTCTTGTGACTAGGCGAGTTCTTAATACTCAGCCTAAGGAGGAAGGAGAGGAAGTGCAGCGTGAGCATATCTTTCATACCCGATGTCATGTGCAGAATAAGGTATGTAGTTTGATCATTGATAGTGGTAGCTGTACTAATGTCGCAAGTACTTTGTTGGTTGACAAATTGAAGTTGAAGACATTAAGGCACCAGAAACCATATAAACTGCAGTGGCTGAGTGAGTGTGGGGAAGTGAAGGTGACCAAGCAAGTTCTTGTTTCTTTCTCCATTGGGAATTATCAAGATGAGGTGATGTGTGATGTAGTCCCGATGGAAGCTAGCCATATTTTGTTGGGTCGCCCATGGCAATTTGACAGAAAGGTGAAGTATGATGGGTACAAGAACCAGTATTCTTTTGTTCACAACAAAAGAAGTGTGGTTTTGACTCCACAGCAACCATGGGAGTCTTGTGAGGACCAAGTGAGAATTGCAAAAGAATTTCGAGAGAAACACTTGAGTGCTCCAGAAAAGACTAAACAGGAGAGGAGTGAGAAACAAACTCTGGTGAGCCATGAGAGAGGAGATTCCAAAACACTGAGAGGAGTGGCAAGAAACAGTGAGATTAAGAGTGCTATAGTGGCGAGGAAGCAATTGCTTGTACTCATGTACAAGGATATATATCTTACTACTACCACTGACCTTAATTATTCTTTGCCTAGTGTGGTTGTTTCTCTTTTGCAGGAATATGATGATTTGTTTCCAGAAGAAGTACCAAAGGGATTGCCTCCATTAAGGGGCATTGAGCACCAGATTGATTTCATTCCAGGTGCATCGATTCCTAATCGACCAGCTTACAGAGCTAATCCAGAGGAAACAAAGGAGATCCAGAGGCAAGTGGATGAACTGATAGACAAGGGTTATGTGAGAGAAAGCCTTAGTCCATGTTCAGTTCCTGTTATTTTGGTTCCAAAGAAAGATGGAACATGGCGAATGTGCGTCGACTGTCGAGCTATCAACAAGATTACAGTTAAGTATAGACATCCTATTCCTAGACTTGATGATATGCTTGATGAATTGCATGGTGCATGTTTGTTTTCAAAAATTGACTTAAAGAATGGCTATTACCAAATTCGCATGAAAGAAGGCGATGAGTGGAAAACTGCTTTTAAAACTAAGTTTGGATTATATGAATGGATGGTGATGCCTTTTGGTTTATCGAATGCGCCTAGCACATTTATGAGATTAATGAATCATGTTCTTCGTGCCTTTATTGGTAAATTTGTTGTTGTATATTTTGATGATATCTTAGTTTACAGCAAATCTTTAAATGAACATGTTCATCATTTGCAAAGTGTTTTTACCGTTCTGAGAGAAAACAAATTATATGCCAATTTGAAGAAGTGCACATTTTGTATGGAAACTGTGGTGTTTCTTGGATTTGTTGTAGGTTCAAATGGCATAGCTGTTGATGAAGAGAAGGTGAAAGCAATTCGGGAGTGGCCAACACCAAGGAATGCAAGCGAGGTCAGAAGCTTTCATGGGTTAGCAAGCTTTTATAGGAGGTTTGTTCGGGACTTTAGTTCCATTGCGGCTCCTCTAAATGATCTTGTTAAGAAGAATGCCGAGTTTAGGTGGACTGAAGTGCATGAGAAAGCCTTTAATGCTTTGAAAGATAAGTTGACTAATGCACCTTTACTTGTTCTGCCTAATTTTGATAAAGTCTTTGAAATTGAATGTGATGCTTCCGGGAAAGGAATAGGCGGTGTTTTGATGCAGGATTCTAAACCAATCACTTATTTTAGCGAGAAACTCAGTGGAGCAGCATTGAACTATCCGGTCTATGACAAGGAGCTTTATGCACTAGTGAGGACTTTGACAATATTGAATTGAAATTAATCTTCTTTGAGGGAAAACTCTCTCTTTGGTTCTTTGTAAAAGAACTCTCTTGGATTTCTTTAATCTAAACGGTTGAGGAAATTCTTCTTTGATAACTTAGGTTTCAATTGACAGGTTCGATTGGGGTCTAGTTCTGGTTAATAATTGCTTTGTTCAAGCGGTCCTTTGGGGATTTGATTCCCTTACGGTTATAGGGTTCGAGGTTTAATATACCTAGGGTTCTATAGTTCGCATCATATCTATAAGGGGGTAAGCTTCTTCACTTAGTGAGAATTAAATCCACAAGTAAAGTACTCAATCAATCAATGATCTCCCAAGTTATTTAATTAATCATATGAAATGCAAGCAATCACGTGAGCAAACAATATATACGATTTTTCGGAAATCATATATTTGAATGGATTTACCCATCTATTCGGTGGTTAGGTGTTTTAGGTAATGAAGCCATAGTTCGCAAATAATATATTTTGTAGTTTTGTATGGATTCCTACTAATCGCTAAAATGTAGTTGATTCGGGTGCCTACACACCATTTAATTACAGACAATTTAAGTCATAGATGATTATTTTGGGTCCTCGACCTCATTACTATGCCATTGTCCCACCAAAGGTATAGTAATGAATGCAATGTGACTTACTATGTGTCATGCATGTATCATTTAATTTAAATAATCATGACATAGCATTAATCGTTTAATAAGTGGCCATAGAATTTGCAAACAATCAATACTAAACTAAATCATACAATGATTAGTTGCAATTCCCGCCTCGCTATACTTATCATAATTTCAACCACGAAAATAAAACACATGCGCATTCATATTTTATCTTTTCCTAATTCTAGTGTCACTAAGCTATAAGCAAATACATAAGTACAATTGTGAGAATTTAAACTTACTTGGCCATATCAGAAGCTTCTTAGTCGAAATAGTCCTTCGGGTAGGATGGCTCGGACTCCACTTCACCTATACAAAAGAAATACTCGAAATGAGTATATTCTTGGAAGTTCTACTTAAACTTGCAACTCCATTTAACTAAGTTCGTCAAAATTCGTATTGAGTGAAATTCTAACTTAAAATGGCCATAACTTGCTTATTTTAACTATGATTTCACATATTTATACTGATTTCTACCTACTCTACTCGAAAAGTTCTATCCATTTATAAGGTTATTTCCTACATATATGGTCATTTGGGTTGCTAAAAAACTTGGTACAAATTCAAAACGAATATTTCTAGATTTTGCAAAAAAAAATTTCTAACTCAACTTTATTCAAAAAAATTCTTTAGCAAAAATGTAGATATATATATAATATATAATTGAAAAATCCTTTGAATATATATATAAGCTCACTTTATATGAAAAAATTCTAGTGGTAGTGTCTCAACGATTAATTTTATAAAACAATTCATTTTGAAGTATTATAACTTAAAATTGACAAAGTCCTTTTCAAAGTAATTTGAAGAAACTTTACATTTTCCTAGATTTTCATAAATGAGTATATTCTTATTTATTTCCTCATTCCTTTTTCCAGAACAAATAGATTTTCCCTTAACTTTGGCCTTTTATAGTTTTTACTTCTAGTGATAAAAGAACAAAGTCATAAAAAATTTTATTATGTTGTTGATAACCTATTTATAAACTTGCCTTTGGAATAGTTTTAGAAAATGAGTCCTTTCTTTTTATATTTTTATTTATTAACTCTAAATAAATAAATTTTTATTTCTAAAACTTGGTCTTTTATTTCCTTTAGTAATTTTATTTGAAAAGAAATTATCTTTATTAATAAAATCTTATGTTTTTTATCTTATCATATTTATGTTCTTTGAAAATAAGTTCCTTTTTTAGAAACTTAAAAATCATTATTTTTCTAAGTGGGTTTATAAATTTATAGGTTTATTTTATTTTAACTTTGAAAACTAGTTTGCTTCTTGTTTTTGTTATGGAGTTTGAAAAGAGTTTAATCTTAAGCTTTTTGTGAAAACTTTGAATACCAATAAATTATTTTACTAAAGCTTAGGTTACCATATTATGAAAAGAAAGTATTTATTTCTTATATTTTCTTGGTAAAGCTATCTTTGTTATTCGAGAAAACTTGTATTATTCCATTTTTATGTTGTTGATGATAACTTCATTATTTAATGACAAGTTACATAATAAAAAATTTAGTTTCAAGTTCTTTTATTAAAGAAAAATTCTACTTTGAATTTAGTTGAGATAATATCATTATTTAGATGCATATATTATGAGCATGTAGTATGTAGATAATGAAAATATGAGATAAGAATCAAGATAATAGTAGTAGGCAATATAGCAATAATAAATAAGATATTATAGTCCAGCATTGGGAATCTTAGCTTCATCAAGGTAACCTGGTCATATATTGGGGCCCTAGCTTCATTAAGGCAATCCATTAAGTATTGGGGACCTTAGCTTCATCAAGACATCCCGAGACTATGTCCCATAAAAAGAGAAAAAGAAAGAAAAGAAAAAACAATAATGCTTGTTAGTGAATTAGTGAGCATTTAGGCTCTAGAAATATATATAGATATATATATATAGATAGATAGATATATCTATATATATATTGTAACATATATATGAAGTTAGGTTAGAAGCATGATAATAACAATAATAAGATCATAATAACAACATAATAGCAAATCAACATAATATGAAATTTATTCATGAATAATAACAAAGCATGAACATAGTGTTGCTTCTATAACATTGGAATGTTTAGGAAACATACACCATGGTCATGTTAAGTTACATAACATGGTAGAAAGAAAGGAATAAGAACTTTTACCTAAAAGAAAGTATGGAAGTGGTAGAAGAAGAAAAGCTTGGATAGTGTTTATGTGTGTAGGAATTGTGTAGAAAAATTGAGTAGTGATAGAAAAAAAGAGAGATTTTGGCAGAGAGTGTTTGAGGAGAGATTTTAGGAGAGTTTTAGCAAGGTGAATGAGTGCGTGAAAGTATTGGAGGGAGAGGGGATATTTATAGAATTTTAGAGTAAAAATTGTGAATTAAATAAATTAAAAAAGAAAAATAAATGTGTGTGTATAGAAGAGAGAGAGGGCCGACATGAATGGGGTAGAAGAGAGAGAGAGAGAGTTTGTTTTGTTTTGTTTTGTACTTTTGTTAATTAAAAGTAATGAGATGTAAAGTTTGATATGAATAAAGATGTATGAGAAAAATAAAAAGTAGATAATAGGTATGGTAGAGTGTAGAAATAGGTGTAGAAAAAGTAGAGATAGGTGAATAGTAATAAATAGTGTAGATAGTACTATGAATAGTAGATGAGACAAATTAATATCGTTAGTAAAGAAAATAGGCATAATTAAGTTATATCTAATATTTTTAGATACCAAAAAATTATAAAACTGATATTTTTGAAATCCTTATATTTTTACAAGTTTATTGCTTTTATTGGAATATTTTTGCCATCAAGGGTGCTAGGGCATGCCTTTCGAAAATTGATCCTGATTGGGTCCGAAAGACACAAAAAATTATCGAATATGATATTTTTATGAATCCTTATATTATTACAAACTATTATCTACCACTATCTCGATTTCTTTATTTCAGGATTAGAAAAACAGGATTGTCGGATCTAATCTATTAGGGTTTGATACGTATTTGTTGACCTTTGGGCTTTCGATTGACTTTCGGTTTAAGGTTTGAACATAACCGTAGCATATAATCTAGAGGATTACATGTGTTGATTATGAAGACTATTTTCAAGGCACTTCCAAATTTTTCAAGGATTCCACGGCATAATATTGAAGTGGTAGCTCATTTATACGTTCCTGAACCGCAATTGCATCAAAATTACCTATTGACGCTCTAAAATTTTGGGACTATCTTCTAATTGTTAGATAAGCACCATTAATAAACCAGGGGTCACCTTAATGAAAAACTATATGTCCTCTTCATTTATGGAGCTTGCCAAATAAAATCCTTTTCCTGTACTTATCAAGTTAAAACTTGCACATTTACTCCATAATTTGTACTATATTGGCAAAATTACTTTATATTTTATGATTTAGTCCCATAACTTTTAGGCTACATCTGATTGTCCATTTTTGTGGGACAGGACAGGATAAACTTGTTTGTCCCTCGTTTGTTTTTTCAAATTAGCAATAGAATTAGACAAAAAGGATCCCAAGGTATAGGAAAAACTTCAAATTAATTGTCTCCTTTATTCCATGGAACAAAAATGAAATGCATCGAAGAAATAAGTTCACTTTCCAAAATTCCAAATATGCATACTAGGCACGTGTTTTCTTTTTACTCATTACCTGTTCCTTTACCAAAGTCTTCTTTCATTCCCTTGAAACCCTAGCTCAGTCGCCTCTTTCTTCATCCGTTTTGCCATCGAAGGACCCTAGCTCAAGTGACTCTCCCTCTCTATAAGCCCTGACTTTCTTTGTAAACCAAGCTAGACTTCGAGAACCAAATCGAAAACCGAAACCTTAAACTATAATGGCTAGGGTTAGAATGAAACCTAGAAACCTTAAGTCCAGCTTCACCGAGAATAAACCATAGAACTTTTGAGAGTAAGTTAACCTAGATTATAGTTCTAAAAAATATATCGAAATATAAAAAGATTAGTTTTCGGGAAATTATCTATTTTGAACTCGACCAGGATCCATTCCGAAAAACCAGACCTTGGGGCTCGAAATTAGAAAAAATTCCAGAATACTCTTTAAGGCCGAAATTTAATAGGGAATTCAAAAATATATTTAATATAATTTTTTTGTTTATAAAAATTACAGTTGAGCCTATTTATCATCTTTTCTTTACTAATCGGTAATGTAATATACAAAAAAATATTTTATAAAGAAGGGCAAAGGAATGTCATTTGTCAATTAAGGAGAGGGAAATTTTGGTCATTCCTAATAAATGAGATATATAATAATCATCTATCACATTGATGATGGTCAACAAATCTTTAAAGATAGTAAATCTTCAATAAACTATAATCAAGGGCAAAAGTTGTCATACGTTGAAAAATAAGAGGGTTTTATGGTCCACCTTAGTATTAAGTTGATATTTTTATCTATAACCTAAAGATGTTTGAAGAATAGCTTTTGACTAAGGAAAATTGGTCTCTAGGCTACCGGTCTATATGTGAAAGCCACCGGTGTAAAGCTCTCGGACTTTTATGAAATTTGTGAAAGCCGACAATAAGGCTACCGGTGTAAGTACAAAGGCCGTTGGCGTTGAAGAAAAGGCCATCGGCATAGGTGTCTTGTCACGCCCTAAAGGGTACCCTAAACGCGACAATCTGCCACACTCAATATTTAAACTTAAGTATGACAACCTTAGTAACTCCACGAGTTTAAGCACTGGGTGTAAGGCTCACATTCAACATATAAGAAACCATACTTTGGTTCAAAATAGCTAAAGGAGACATACATAACAATAAGAAAGTAAATCATAATAGTCATAGCTAGATTAGGCTATTATATGATCTAAGGGGCATACCCCCGTCAAAATATTAAGAGTTCTTAAGTTCTTAAAGTCTCTTACAACAACCATCATATATATATCAAAGTTGGAGATTAAACTAGAAGTCTACGCCTACATCTAGGTCCCGACTTCTTCAAAAGTTCCTTAGAGTCCAAAAGCTGTACCGGAGGAAAGTGGCTTCTCGGATATAGCTATAAATACTCATACTGCAACAGGAAACTATTAGGGTATAAGCTTACAAGATTAGTGAGTCTCACTTCTCAAAATTAAATACTCAACAATAAACTATAATATATAAGTTATTAACAACCATATGAAATGTACAAACACGTAAGCTGTAAACCCTTAGATTTATGACAGTTTTATATACGATTAATCAGGTTTCAGGAATTGAACTCTAGAAGCCAAGTTAAATCAATTGATAGGTTGAACCAAACAGCTAATAGAGTCCTAAAATATGAGATAAAAATTAAAAATGAGATGAACTTCAATTTTGGTTCATAAAAATAGTATAAAACCTATAAAGATTAGATAGCCCCTAAATCCAATTGTTGCGAACCTTATGGGATCAATTTTCATATCTGTCTTGAAATACGTAAAATGAAATAAAATATTTCAACAACTAAACCATACTAGAAAAATATCAAGGTATCCATAAAATATCAGATAAAAATTTTTCGGCTCATAAAAATATTAGTTATAGCTCGTATACGTGTATTTTATCTTTATCGGTAACTTATTTAATATTTTACTATTACTGTTTAATGTATTTTTCTTATAAATTTGCAGCATATATGGCTGCCATATTTTCTCATATTTATATATGTATATATATAAACCTATACATATAGCCTAAAACCTATACCTATCATCTATGGTGCATGAAGACATAACTATCACTTCAATTTGAAATTTTTTTATTACTTTACCCTTCCAATGCAAGCTTCATACGCTGGAACATGCTGCAAATTACAACAACCGGTACAATTTTTTTTTTGTATTATTTAAATCTCCTCTAGAACACTCCATCATGCCTATAAATAGCCCCTTTTGCATCATAATTTCACACCACATTTCTCCTTCCATTTTTCTCTCTTTATTCTTCTTCATTTTTCTGCTGCTGGGCATTAGTTCTGGTGGGTATTGTTCATCAATTTTTCAACCTCAAAAACTCCACTTTTACTTCATCTTTCAAGGTAAATTCACTTCCCAACTTGTCCTAGTAAATATAGTGATGATTTCAAGCTTTATTTCTTACAAAAATTCACTTTGTCATGCTCAAAACATAGGCTCTTTGGTCTAGCATGAAAATTACATTTACATTCTTGATTGTATCTTGTTCCATAATTTCATTCAATCTAACTTTCTATATTTATGTATCTAGTTATGGTCTTATGCATTTCTTTCAAAAAAAAAAAAAAAAAAACTTTCCATTTAGCTTTTAAACTTCAAAAATCACTTTAGATTCAACCAATATCATGTCAAGTTTAAACTCTTATCTATCCTTGTTTGTTTTGCTTCATGATACATCTAAAATAATTTCCATTTTTATATTTATAAAGTTATGTGTATGTTTACTCCTATAAAAGCATAAAGCTTACTAACCTAACTAATATTTATGATCTTATACTAATAAAGCTAACTTTTATATGTTCTTTTATTTTCTTATCAAGAGATAAGTCTAGTCCCTAGCTAGACTTGGACTGGTTACATATCAAGTCCATAAGAGACTGGTTAAATATCAAGTCCCGGGAGCCTTGCTAAAGTTTAAGACTCCCAAACCTTTGCTTTATTTTTTATTATTTTCTTATCATAAGACTGGAAATATTTAAGTCTCGGGAAGCATTGTTATAGTATAAGACTCCCAAAAATTTTATTTTGTTATTCATGGGACTGGAATCATTTCAAGTCCCTGGGGAGCCTTGATTTAAAAGCTAAGACTCCCATTCTCCTCTTATATCAATCTTTTATATTGCCTTTCTTATTTTATTATCCTAATGCTTATACATGTGTTCATGCTCATATCATGTCCATAATGATGTTGCCAAAAATCTTAAAAGGTTAAAAATTTCACAACATGCAAAAACATGACTCAAACTCTTTTTTTTTTTTTTAACATGTGAAAAACATATGGAAAATAAAAATTATAGAAAATTAAATTATCATTTCATTTTTCCTAAAGGTCAAGACCACAAGTAAAAAGAAAGCTGAAGACTCAATTTTTCATATAAGAATTTACTCGAAAGTAATTTTTGAGAATGAGGAAATAAGAATGGACCATAGAAAGACGGCAAGGCTTAAGAAAGCAAAACTCAAATTTTCTACTCAAGAAAACTTTTTTAATATGGTCAAGCAACAAGAAATTATTTTATTTTTGTCATACCTTAAGCTAATAAATTGGGAAGAGGATAAATTATGAAAGTCATATAGGACCTACATTTTCATATTTGATGAATGAAGGATGAAGTTCATTTTCAAGAAGAGATTAAAATATACAAAACAAGTTTTATTGCGAACTCATCAAGATTATGAAAATACAAGAATCTTAATTAAACCATCAAGACAATATATATATATATATATATGCGTGTGTATAAAATATGAGCTCATGCAACATCACTATGGTCATGAATAAATCATGAACCATTATTTTTGCGTGTGTGTATATATATGTATACTACTATGTTGAGTTACATGTACAAGTTGAGTCATTCAAGAAATTTTGTCGACACTTAAACGCTATATTTTTGAAAACGCGAGATTTAGATGAAGAACTTGTAACCGTTTTCTTAGGATGTGCATAAACCCTTCTCTACCTAGAATAAGTTTCCTAGATCATAGGCATGAGCAAAGTCTTCTATGGGATACTCATTTTGGGATATCTCCTTGTGATAGGTGGCGAGGGAGAAGATCTACCATTTCCAGAAGATTATTTTGACTAAGAATATCCCGCAATGGCTGAGTGAGTTTTCCTTACCTTACGTATTTATGATTGTGCTTGTAGAATAGAGCACTAGAAGTTAGACAAAAGATAAAAATGGGCTGTTTGATGAGATGGTAAATGCATACCTATGATTCGTTGGTTGATTAAATGAATGATAAGTATATCGAAATACCATTTGGTTGCTAAATGTCTTACATGATTAGTTATTACGATTGTATGCTTGTGATAATTGTTCTGGTCACCTTAGAAAGAAATTTAACTTGGATTGGAAAGTTATAAAAATGGATCATGCATGGCATAAAGTGGGTCACATTGCATTGCATTAGTATTCCTACGTATGGGGTCGGTAGGTAAAGTTACCTAGCTTCAGCATGAGGAACTACTACGTTCGGGGAATATGGCCTCATGGAGGAGCCGTGCCTGATCGCATGCTAAAGGAGAATTAGTAGTGGTCGGTTTTCAGAACCCTACACGATCGAAAGGACCCCAAAATGTGCAACATTCCCTAACCCTTGACATGGAGGGCGTAATTCCATTCTGCTCATGACACCGGTAAATCATGAGTGTATGTGTGAGAATATGTTTGTTGCATTACATATGGTTGCTTAACTAACTTGTTTGTTTGGATTATATGAATGCGTTTGGTGGGATTATCTCACTAAGCTAGTTGTAAACTTACCTCCTTGTAGATTTTTGTTACAAATGAAGTAACACGAATTCTTATGGCTGAACCCAAGACCACAATACTGTTGGGTAATAACGGGAGCTTTTAGAGTACCTATTGTACCACTATTTTGGTAGTACTCTGGTAGGTGTTGATTTAAGGAAAAATCTATGTAAATGAATTGAAAAGACTTTTTATTTTGGATGTAAGAACAATATGAATGCAGAAGTTATGTAATTATTATTTCTAATTTCTTGTTGCTATAAAGATGCCATCCTGTTAAAATGCATAACTCCGATGGTAACTCTTATGGTGAAAGTACGCCTTGTGCATAATATTGAAGCTTTTGCATGACTAAGGTCATTACTCCTAAGTTTTAATATTGTGTACGGCAAACTATCACGTTTAGGGTACCTCTCGGGGCATGACATAAGCATACAATACATAAGACCATCCGGAAATCTTATGTTGAATGGATTTACGCCCTCCATTCGAGTTTAGGTGTTTCAGGCCCATACGACCAACTATTTCAATTTTTCTCACTTTTTAATGTGGTTGATACAGGTGCCCACCCATACACAATTTTAATTTATATTGTAGTTGATATAGGTGCCCACCCATACACAATTTATTTTTCGGCCCATACGCCAACATTCGAGTTACAGGCCCCTTGTTACCTAGCTAGTATGCCTTCTTCCCACAAAGGTATAATAACCCATGCAATGTGACTCCGCAATTGTATGCATGTCAATTTGATTATAAGATCATGGCATCATAAAATAAACAGTTTATGAGTGATCATAGATATTGCGGACAATTCAATGCTATAATATCATTCAATATTTCAACAAACTCATTTCGATATTCTTATCATCAATTCACCCATGTAGAAATCATGTGCACACAATCAAGTTTTATTTTGCCTAATTCTAGTGCCACTATCATTACAAGCACAAGCATGAGCATGCAATTTATAGATAGTGAACTCACTTTGCCATGGCGTGGAAATCTACTTAATCGTAATAGTCCTTGGGAAGGTCTAGTCCGTCTCCCAAGTCTCCTAATTAAAAGAAATAAATCTAATGAGTACTTCTATGAAGTTTAAATGAACTTATAAATTCTATTATTAAGTTCATCAAAATTTGTCTAAGAGGAAATTCCGACTTAAAACGGCCATAACTTGGTCATTTTAACTTGGAATTTCGCATATTACATACAGATTTCTAACTATTCGATGAGAGCTATCTATTTCTAGAGTTATTTTCAACAAATGAGGTTGGTTGGTCCATGAACAGTAGGGTACAGTATACTATACGAATTTTCCGTTCCACAATTCAACTTCTAATCTCAAAACAAACATCATACTAAGGCTTTGATAGATACGTAGCTACCATTATATCTTGTAAGCTCTATTTTATACATATATACTCAATACCATGCATGATTCATGAGCGTTGGAAATTCCTAATTTCTCATGCACTTAGGTAATGTCAACAAGAAGTATGTGACATTACTTTTCTAACTTTGTTTCTACAAATGCATCATGTATATATGCAATACCTATAAGCTATTCTCATTAAGGTTATGAGATGATCTATCTATATGTGTATACATATATTAGCAAGATTCCTTTTTTAAAAAAAAACTTTTACTTTGTAAAACTTTTGAAATTTACTAGACTTAAGGAAAATAGTTTTTCTTTCTTGTAAAATCATGCTTGCTTTTATCAAAATCAACCTTGATAGCCTACATATACATCACCTTCATTATTTAAATAAAAACCTTTATTTTGGGGTTATAAATATTATGTTTAATTAGGTGATTACCTAATTACGAATTTTTAAAAAAATTTTAAAAATGAAAACATGGTTTAATCTATTCTTGGAAACTATTCATTGTTCTAGGATTATACTTTGATAAACCTCTCTTATCTTTGTCAAAATTTGATCTTTATTACATTTATCCCCTAGGACTTCCATTTTTTCATAAAAATCATCCTTTTGGCATTTGGAAATAAGTGTTTAAATAGTGGTCATTTTCAAATCCGAATTTTGAAAATTTCTTTTGAGTTTGTTTTCTTTGTAAGACTCATATAGTCTTTCAAAAACCATTTCATAATCAAACCTACTCCTTAAGGCTTCCATTTCTTTTATAAAAACCTTGTTTTGGAGTTGAAAAATGGATGTTTATATTTCAAGCTTCATTTACTACGAATTTAATACTTGTTTTTGAGATTGAAATATAACTTTTGTAAACTTGCCCTTGTTTTGAAAATATTTCTTAGTAAATCGAAACTTTACTCATCAAGATGACTTATTTATAATATCTATTCCCTAAATCCTTCATTTTTAATGTAAAATACACATTTTGAGGTTGAAAAATAGGTTTTCTAAATATGGTTCCTTTTTTATCCAAATTTTCAAAAGTCATTTTTGTTGAAACCAAAATAAATCTTGAGCTTTCTAATACTTTTCTACATCATCAAGCTATCACAAGTTATTCATGAATATAAAACAAAAGTCTAATGCATTTATGAACTTAAAACAACTAGATCTAGTTTACTATACTAGTCATAAATACATGAACACTATGATGGTTATGTGATCATGAATATATGCACAAATCATTAATAATAATAACATAACTTAATAGTAAAACAAGATAATAGCAAAATAACTCAAATAGCAAGATTTAAAACATTGTGATGGTAACGTCTCATATTCAAGTGTTTCCACATCCCTAGCTTGAAGCTCATGGAGATTTTTATGTGAAACCACAAATGAATTAACTTGCCATTACATGTTTTAAAGTAATAAAATATAGATCTATTATCTATTGGTTGTGTGGAGTAAGAAACTTGAAAGAAAAATAAAGTGTGTGTGCGTATAGAGGAGGGGGAGCTCATGGTTTCAAGAGGAGAGGGAGAGAGAGTTTTGCAAAAATTTTTCTAATGTGAAAAGGAAGAAAGAGAGAAAATGAAATGAAGTGGGTATAAGGAGGTATATATAGACAAATGGATTAAGGTTTGCTTTAATTTAACAAAATAAAATAAAACAAATTGAAGAGAGGGAAAGAGGGAGAGGGGGCGCCGGTTTGCAGGGTGTGAGAGAGAGAATAGTATGTTATGTAAGTTTTGGAATTAATTAAAGTAATTTAAGTAGTAAAAGTTATATTGAAAAGTAAATTGTAAGAAAATGATGAAATTGTAAGAGTATGATGTAAGGATGTAGGAAATAGGTTATGGGTAGTTGTACTTGTGAATAGTGTAGAAGAAATCAAAAAGTAGATTAGACATTTAAAATACCGATAGTAATAAAAATACGGTAACAAGGTTATCACTATAACTTTTATAACTCGAAAAATTATATAACTGATATATTTGGAAATCTTATAAAATTACGAGTCTAACGGTACTAATATCATATATTTAATATCTTGAGCCCCAGGACACGCTTATCAAAGTCTGTATCAGGTCGAGTTCGAAATAGATCGAACATTTGCTAATCTTATCTTCTTAAGCATCCTAATATTATTATGAACCAAACTACACTCTTCACTCATATTTCGACTCCTCAGTTTACGAACACGGGATTGCTAGATCTAAACTACTAGGGTTTTCTAAGAATTTGTTAACTTAGGTTTTCCGATTAACTTTCCGGTTTAGGGTTTAAACTTGATATTATCTTAAAAAATTGGGTACTTACATGTTCACTTTGCTGCCTGCATGTTTATTTTAAATAAAATTTTAAGGTTCGTATTTCTCATAAGTTCTTCCTTTCTTTTCGACCAAAGAGTGTCTGTTAGGGTTTTGAGAGCGCTTGAGAGGGAAATCTGAAGGAAAACAAGATCTTTGATTCGGGTAAGTTGATCTAATCAAGATTCGTGAGGTTTATATGGAAGCAATATCTTTCTCATAGATTTTTATGTTTTTGAAGGAGTTCTTTGGAGAAACCCTAGTTTTCAATTAGGATATGTTCTTTGGGGAGCCGATCAAGGAGTAAGATTTGAATCAAGTAAGTTACATCTTCTTTATCGTAGATTTGAAATAAAAAGGTTATTTTTGACGAATCATGTCTGTTCTTATTAATTTCTCAAATCTAGGGTTTTGGAAGAAGTTGTTCTTTTTGGAGTTTTTGTCTAATGATAATTAAAGAAAACCTAGAGTTTGGGTTTTAGAAAGAATTAGAGGTAAGTTCTTATCCTGTAAATCAAATATTCAATAAAAGTTCGATTATATGGAGAAATTTGTCTGTTCTTATTGATTTCCATCTGAGGATTTTTTAAGAAAGATCTGTTTTTTTTTTTTTTTTTGGATTTTGAGGAGTTTGATAGAAGAAGAAGAAGAAGAAGTTGCTGTTGTAGTTTCCATAAAAGGAGATTTGGAGATTTTCTATTGTTGTTCATAAGGGATTTTGGATTTGGAGAATTTTCCTGAAATTGAAAAAGTACGACCTTTCTTTGTTTGTTATATTTGCTTAGAGGTTAAGTTTTCTAGTTGTTGTATGTAGGAATAGATATATAAATGAACTTAATTCTATTTGGCTTAATTTGTTTTTCTATATGTCTTTGGTTTTGACCAGTAAAGACCTAGTAGACAGTAATACTGGTGAGGCATCCTGATGATCCTTATGTGTCGTTGTCCTTAGTGGAGTTGCACTTGGAGATGATTTCGGTAGATTTAGGTGATTTGGCGGTATAGCCGCGGGTGTTTGGGGAGTATTATTCACCAATATATGTATATAATTACCTATTTTCAAAGAGTTGGTTGATTTCTAATGGGGTTTAAGTTACTCCAGATTCGGGACTAATGTACAATAGTTCTGAACTGTGTTGATTTGCTAGCTTAATAAAGAGAATAATCTGGTTGTTTGCATTAGATTAAGTTGCATTTGATATATATGTTACGTGTGCATATGCATTTGTTTTGTGGATTGGCGTACTGTGCGATTTCGCTCGTTCCTTTCGTTTTTCAGGTACAGGTGATGATGACATAGTATTTGATTTATCTGGTTAAGAAATGTGCATAGATCATAGGGATGACAATAGCGGTCCAGTTGCCCTGCTGAGGAATAGATTTATATGAGAAGAATTTTGAGATCATTTACAATATTTGGAACTATGTTAAGAATTTATATGTTAAAAATGATTTTTGAAATTTTATGTATTTTAGATTTGTTGGCTTTGGTTTTGCCAACATTATTTGGATCAATAGAGCGTTTGAAAAGCTTGTTATTTACTAGTTTTATAGGATTTGGACTTTCTATTGTATCCTCTGAGAGAGCTACGGAGATTATATTTTATGTGTTTTAAATTGTGGTATTAGAATGTTATAGCCTTTGCGTGTCCTATTCTAGAGAGGACACGTGGCGAGTTGTAATGTCTCATTTTAGGGCGTTACAGGTAATTTAATAGTCTAATCTACTATTATTACTATTCACAAGTATAAGCCCATGCCCTACTAATACTCACAAGCAATACCCCTACTCTTACATCCTTACAATCTAACCTTATTTCATTACATCATATTCCTTACATTTACTTTTCCAATGCACATTATTACACAAATTAAATTTGAAAAATTACAAAACTCATTTTCTCTCCCTCTCCCCTCTATGGCCGGTGCAACCCCCTCCTTTTCCCTCTCATTGTTTTATTTTCTTCCTTTATTTTATACACACAAAACCCTAATATCCCTCTCTATAAATACTCTTTTATGCCTTTCCTTTCTCTTTCTTCAATTTCATTTTTTGAAATTTTTACAAACTCTCCCTTTTCCTCTCTTGTGTGCCGTGAGTCCCCCCTCCCCATATGCACTCACACACATTTTTTTCCTTCAACTCCTCTTTCTTACAAAGCTTAAAAGGTATAGATCTAAACCTTACCACCACAAAAACATGTAATGGCAAGATCATTCGTGTGTGGATTTATAAAAATCCCCATGAGCTTCATGCTAGGGATATGAAATCACTAGAACATGATGATTAAGCCATCACAAGTTATGGATCTTATGTTTTAAGCTCCTATTTTTGTCATGATCATAATATACGTTCATATAGTGATGATTTTATGTAGGAATATTGCTACTACATTGTGATCATAGTAGTATACTTCATTTCATGCATCTAACACAATCATCACGCTTAGATCTAGCTTCTAAACATCCATCTTTTACATGTTATTTGAGATCTCATGCATTTATTGTGTTTAAGATGAATAAATGGTCATAAAGATTATTGTCTTATGTAAATGAATGTTTTTTTATTTCTAAAAGTTAGGATATTTATGAAAATGTGTCAAAAAGCTCAAGAACAAATTTTGTTTCATCAAAATAAACTTTTGTAAATTCTGATGGAAAAAGAGTTATATTTTGAAAACTTATTTTTCAACTCCAAAACATGAATTTTAGGTGAAAAATGAAGGGCTTATGGAATAGGTATCAATAGTAAATGATTTTTTTAAGTTAATGGTAAATCTACTAAGAAAAATTTGTCAAATAAGATGTACAAGATAGAAAATTTGGATCTTAAGTTAGTAACATGAAATTCATAACTAAGAAAAGATGGTGTATCAACACCTGTTTTTCAAACCCAAAATGGAAGTTTTATTAAGGAAATGAAGTCCTTAGTGGATAGGAATAATGGAGCCTTAAATTTTAAAGTATCAAATGAGTTTTTCCTTAAGAAATCACTTAAAAAGCATTTTTACAAAATTCGGATCTAGGAATAGCCAATATTCAAACACTTGTTTACAAAGTGAAAAATGAAGACCTTGAGGAATAGAGCTGATAAAGACTTAATTTTAGCAAGAATAAATAAATTTTGTTAAAGAAAATCTCTAAAACAAGTGTAATTTGTCAAGAACACAAAATTAGTCTTGCTAAGTTAGGTATTCATGGCATCTTGTAAAGTAGAAGCTTTCTAAAAATGCTCCCCACTAGAATATTATCAAGAACATACATATAGGAAGCTTATAACATACCATTCATGATAGTAATTTGTTAATATTGCATGCATATTTGTCATGGATAGTAGAGGCATCATAATTCCTCACAAAACAATTTCGAAAATGGATGATCAAATATCGATTAGAACTAATCCGAACATTTCAAAACTTAAAAGTTTTCAAAACTGAGATATTATGTTAGAATTAGATAAATCTTTCGAAGTAAATAGAAATTGATATGTAATTTGCAAAATTCCAAGTTAAAATAATCAAGTTATGACTGTTTTAAGTTGGAATTTCCATTAACAACGAGAATTACGAACTTAATAGTTTTTATGAAATAAAATAGATTAGATATGAGTTGAAATACTCATTTGGGTATTTCTTTTATTTAGGTGACTTAGATCCCGAGGATTCGTTACTAATGGATTATTACTACTAATAGACCGACGACCTATGGCAGAGTAAGTATTACTTCCTAATTTCATTTCTTGATTGTGTTTGTCGCGATTAGTTGCACTAGATTATGAGGTAAAAGATAAAATGGAATTGCATGATGGGAATTATGGGGGATTATGTATGCTTGTTGATGAGTTGAGAAATTGTATAAGAATATCGGAACCAAGTCATTAACTTATGTTTATTTAGAGTATTATAAGATTGATTGTCTGCAAGAATTGTTGATCACCTAAGAATTGGTATTAATAATTATTCGAAATGACAAATTAATATGGATATGATCACTTCACAATAAGGATGGAGCATTAGCATATGTTGGTTACCCATGATCTTTAAACGGCTAAAAGTTTGTTGATCGTGATTCATAAATGACATAAATGAGTTGATCGTGATCCATAAACGACATAAGTTGGTTACCCGTGATTCATAAACGACACATTAATTCAGTGGTAGTACCGCAATATTCGTTAATTTGCTAACCCCAAATGGAGGGCATAAATCCATTCACAGATGATTTGTGCTATGATTATGTCTTGTTTATTCACGTGGTTGATGCATCCCATATGGTTGAATAAATAACTTGAATGATGTGTCATAAATGTCTTTATAGAAGTATTCACTCACTACTAAGCTAGTGTAGCTTATGCCCCAACAGCTTTTTCTTATTGCAGTTTACATATTTATGGCTAAGGCCGAGGCATCCTACCGAGTAGGTACATGAATCAGGAGTTTCCGTTAGAAGTTTTTGTTCGATTTTATATAGACTTCCATAGGAAACCCTAATGTTTACCAGATGACTGTAAAAGACCATGTTTAAACTTAATATTCTTTTATGGGGGAATGCCCCTAGAACTTTTGTAATTAATTATGTGGACTCATGGTCTACATTCTGATGCTTATAGTATGTCAAATTAAACTATTTATATCCATTAGTTCATTATTCTATTGTCGTAAATGTATGGCTTGCATCTGTACGAGACTTTGGAAGGGTAGTAATTCCTAAGTATTATATAGCATACGACGGACTGTTACGTTTAGACTACCCTATGGGGCGTGACACACACTATCTCTCTCTCTCTCTCTCTCTTCCCCCCTAACCCCGGCCTACGCCTCTCCTCCCCTCCTTTATCCACATGAAACTTGTAAATGTGGATTTTCTTGCATAAGAAATTATGATTTAAATGTGATTCGTAGGGCATTGTTATAAATCAAATTTAAAATTATGATTATAGTTTAAAATCTTGTACTTCATTGCATTTGGGGTTATTGTTGGATCTTAATTGTGATTATGGTGGTTAGGGCTTAAATTCAAGGTTTAGGGTTTAAACTCATGGTATTTTTGCTTTTCTAATTTTAAATTTGTCTAAGTAGGATTTTTAAATCAAGTTAGGGATAGATTATATACCCAAGATTTGGATTATATAATGCTTCGATTTTCTTTATTATGCTTAGGTTCTACATTTAGCCATAGTTTAAGGTAAGGTGTAGATGATATCCAATAATCTGTTGAAATTAAACAATAATGGATTAAGAGGAATGGAATTGCAAAATAAGAGAGAAATTTGCTACTGAAAAGTACACTCGATGGTAGTTTTACAAGGGTAACTCTAAGACATTGTGGAGTTATATTTGGCCTATAGAGGACGTTGTTACCAAAAATTTAGAAATTGGGTTGATGTTAACAATGCTAAGGGTTGTTTACAATGTAGGGGTTTTGAGTTTTCATTGTTGTTGTTCTATTTTCTTCTTTTATTTGTACACCTTTTTTTCAGTTTCTTATAAGTTTGATTGATTTGAATTTAGGTGTAGTAAAGAATCCAACTTTTGATTTGGTATGTATGTTACATTGATTATATGTTAGATTTATCAACATGGTTCCTTCTTTACGAAAAGTGCATTCTGGCTTTTTTAGGAGGCAAACAAAATTGTGCAACTAGTTGAGTAGCATGTCAAGCTAGGTTGAAACTTGAAGGTATGCTCTTTCCACAATCTTTTTTTGTATGTTTAGTTTTGATCTTATTCTGGACATTAATATTTTTCAATAAATACAACACAATACAAAAAGGCCTCTTGCTTCATGATTGTTGAAATTGACTACATCATATGCTTTATGATTGTTGTAATTTGATTTGACATGGACATAATAAATGATTTGAAAATACAATCATATTTAATGCTGGTAAATCAGTGTTAAGCATTGTGAAAGATCTAGTTCAACATGATTGCATGGAAGTGTGTCGGAAAAATTTTACCAAGTCTTTACCAAAGTAGCTATTCATAGAGATTTCAAATAGATTTGATAGTTATCAATTCCTTTGTTTAGAGAAAAGTGTAGGAAATCTAGAGTTAGGATATTTTAGATGTTATTATTAAGTTTTTTATTTTTTGGTTATTTATGCTGTAGATATGACAGA
The DNA here is from genome assembly GCA_024138025.1 of Combretum micranthum. Classification (NCBI taxonomy): domain Eukaryota; kingdom Viridiplantae; phylum Streptophyta; class Magnoliopsida; order Myrtales; family Combretaceae; genus Combretum; species Combretum micranthum. The sequence goes on from JAMXBD010001542.1 coordinate 107,796, forward strand.
AGGAAATGTAAAATATGATATAAAATCATGATGAAATTTAAAAGGATTTTCTCTTCACATGGCGCTTATTTGATTATCATACGCTAGAAGGCACATTGATCTTTTGCATACATACTAATATATTTACATTTTTCGTGCAAGAATAGAGCCCAGTCTAATTTTTTATCTGTGGTATTCAATTTTTATTAGCATGATGTATTATCATATTTTTAACAGAACCGATGCTTCATATTTTCTTTTTATTAACCTATATGTTATTGCCATCAAAGCCATTAGGTTAATGACATGTATATTGTGTATGAATTAATGGATATAGATCTTCACCAGATAATTCATTTCGACCAACAACTAACTAATGATCATTGCTAGGTTTGACCTATTGGTTATATCCTTGTTATCATTATTTGTTCAATGCAGCGATGGCAATTTTAGAAGCAGCAATTTTAGTTGACATTGGGTTTTGCAAATGAAAAATGATACATGCATAAGAGAGAAAGGGTTAATTTATCCTCATAGGACTGATAAGATCAAGTTACTGAAAATTTTGAATATTGTTACATAATGAAGTTCTAAGGATTAGTGCTTTTCTGTTCTGAAATTTTGGTAGTAGGAGTTGTTTTTATTATGTCATCGTAATATTTGCTGAATTTTCATGGGTATAAAAGTGCTGAAAATGATGGTAATTTGAAGAAACATTATAAACTTCTGAAAATTTCATAATTCTTGGAAAATAATACAAATCAAACACTGGAATTGAAACCCTAAAAATCGAACCAAGTTAAAACATAATTCTAAATAAGATCAAAAACGAGATTTCTTAATTTGAGAAAAAGAAAACCCTCATAAACAAAATAAGAAAATCCAACTATCGATTGAATCAACATCCGTACATCAATCAAATCACCTATCCGATTCCTAACACACAAATCAAGACAATATATCTAAATAACGCTTGACAACGAAATGCTAAGATGTTAAATCTTTCGGTGAATTTTAGAATCAGAAATTTCAATTTTCACCAAAAGTCAAACTGTTAAATAATCACAAATAAAATGAGATAAACCATATATATCAAACTAAAAGTATAATACGGTAAAAACTCCAAAATTATATCTTACGAATAACTCAACAAAAACCGAAAGTCAAACCGAAACCTTAAAAGTCAACAAAGCATACAAATAAACCCTAGTGTTTAAGATCCGGTAATCTCGCACTCTTAAACCCTAAACAACGAAATGAAAATAATTATTGATAATAGTTTGTAATAATATCGAGAAGCTTAAAAATATCAGATTCGCGAATTTCTAATGTCTTTCGGATCTAAGCGGAATCAGATTTCAAAAACCATGCGCTGACACACAGGATGGCAAAAATATTCCATAAATAGCAATAGACTCATAAAAATATAAGGATTTCAAAAATATAAATTTTAGAATTTTTCTGTAGCTAAAAATTACAGATATTTCACTTATACACGTATTTTGATTACTATCGGTATTTTAATTGTCTAGTTTACTATTCATAGTACTTTTCTACTATTCATTACTATTCATCTATCTCTACTTTTTTTTACCACCTATTCTCACACCTACATACATATTTCTTATAATTTTCTTTTCCCATAAAACTTCTACACCACATATTATTAAACTTCTCTTACACTTTTCTTCTAAAATTTTTTTTATTAAATTTCTCTCTCTTCCCTTCAATTGCCATCCACCCCTCTCTCTTCTCCCTCTCCAATTATTTTCTTTTTCAATTAATTTAATTATATCTAATTTTCACTCCAAAATTCTATAAATACCCCCTTCCTCCTTTATTCGACAAATCCCCTCTTCAAGATTTCACTCTACCAAAACTCTCTTAAACCAATTCTTCACAAAAATCATTCCTTATACACAAACTTTCTACCATATATCACTACTCACATAATACCCCTTTCATCTACCATCTTCGTACCATATAAACACTTTAGGTAAACTTCTTCCAACCATTTATTTACCCATGTCATGTAACTTAACATGACTATGGTGTTGTTTTGAAACTCATATGAGTAGTAAAAGCAACAACATGTTCATGTTTTGTTCTTGCACATGAACTTCCTATTTTATTATGTTGTAATGTTGATTTTATTATTCATATCTAACTAAATATATTTATGTATTTATATATAATCTTTAGAGCATATAAGCTCACTTGTTATTTATTTAATTTCATGCTTTGCAATTTATTTACTTCATTCTATTTCTTTAAGACTAGTCTTTCTAGTCTTAGACTTGTCCATATCAAGTGAACAACATTTTCTTTATTTTCTTTATTCTTTTGGGACTAGTCTATTCTTAGTCCCAGGATGCCTTGATGAAGCTAAGGCTCCCAATACTTGACCGGGATACCTTGATGAAGCTAAGGTTCCCAATAATTGATATTTTATTATCTTGCTTATTATTATTTATTTCTAGTATTTTCTCATGTTCTTATTATTTTATATGCTCACAATACTTGCACCTACATAATGATATTGTCTCAACTAATTTAAAAGAAGAATTTTACTTTATTAAAGGAACTTAAAACTAAATTTTCTATTATGTGACTTGTCACAAAATAATGGAGTTATTATTAACAACATAGAAATAAAGTTTTCTCAAAATTTTCTTAAATAACAAAGATAGTTTTACCAAGGAAACATAAGAAATAAATTATTTCTTTGTATATTATGGTAACCTAAGTTTTAGTAAAATAATTTGTTAGTTTTCAAAGTTCCACAAAAAGCTTAAAGATTAAAACTCTTTCAACTCCATGACAAAACCAAGGAACAAACTAGATTTCAAGTTAAGATAAAAATCAACTCATAAAGTTATAAACCCACTTAGAAAAATAATGATTTTCAAGTTTTTAAAGAAGGAACTTATTTCCAAAGAATACAAAGTATGATAAGATAAAAAACAAAGGGTTTTTATCAATAAAAATGATTCTTTCCAGATAAAATAGAGGAAATGAATTATCAAATTTTGAAAAACAAGAACTTTTATTTTAAACAAGAAATATATGAAAAAAAGACTAATTTTCTAAAACCATTCTAAATACAAATTTATAAATAGGTTTTCAACAATTTAATACACTTTTGATAAATTTGATCTTTTATGAAAGACTAAGGTTAAAGGAAAATTTACTTGTTTTTGGAAAAAGAATGAATAAAATAAAATAAGAATATACTCATTTATAATAACCTATAAAAATATAAAGTTTCTTCCAAATACTTGAAAAGAAATTTATCAAGATAAATTTTATCACTTTAAAGAGAATTGTTTTATGAAATAAATTGTTGAGACACAACCATTAGAATTTTTGCATATAAAGCGAGCCTATTTATATACTCATGGATTTATCAATTATGTATATATATATATATATATATCTATATTTTTACTAAAGGATTTTTTAATGAAGTTGAGTTAGAAAATGGTTTTGCAAAAATCTAGAAATATTTGTTTTAAATCTGTACCCAATGTTTTCGGAACCCAAGTGAACTTATTGACAAAGATAATCTTAGAAATGGATAGATCTTTTCAAATAGGCGGAAAACGTATATTATATGCGGAATTTGGAGTTAAAATGAGCAAGTTATGGCCATTTTAAAATTGAAATTTTATTATATATGAATTTGACGAACATAGTGAAATAGAATTAGAAAGTTTAAGTAGAATTTCTATGAAATACTCATCTCAGGTATTTCTTTTGTCAAGGTGATGAAGGATACGAGAATACCCTTCACGAGAATTACTACAACTAAGAAGATTGCGAAATGGACGAATGAGTTATTCTTCTTAATTTCGTTACCTTGCTTGCGCTTGTAAAGTAGTGGCATTAGTATACTAAGAAAAGATAAAAAAATAGATATGTATGGGAATTCGGGGATACGTATATATGTGATTCTTTGTTTATGCATGAATTGAGAATTAAGAATATCGTAACTTCAAACTGCTTATTTAAGTGTTTCTGTTTATTTACTTATATGACTGTTTATTTGCTAAATTGATTGATCGCCCCCTAATATACCTTAATAAGGTTTGGCTTATGAAAAAAATATAACGCTCACGTATAGCATCCATCGAGTCACATCTCTTTCGGAAGGCTGCTACTCCTACGCGTAGAGTTAATTGGTTGTTATCATGCTGTGACATAGGTCATATTCCTTCTTAGATAATCCAAATCACCCAGGAAATGTGACTCTAGGTTCGGAGCCGAGCTAACCGAACGCTTTGGGTGGGGACTTGGGGACTAGCAGTAGAAGATCGAGGATCTTCATCATCGATTCCCTAACCTTCGATACGGAGGGGTAAATCCGTTCTATATATGGTTTCTGGATAACTATATATATTCGTGTATCACGTGATTGTTGAATTGTACGCATAGCATATGTGTGAAAATTTAAATGAACTTGTTTGAAAACATGGTGCCAATGAAAAGGAATATCTCACTAAGCTAGTTGTAACTTATACCCTGATAGATTTTGTTGGAACAGGTATACCCATGGCTTAAATTGAGGATCATGACATTAAGGAAGTCATGGAAGGACGTTAAGCTTCTATGAAGGAAATGGAAACATAAGATAAAGTAAGTTTGTAAGGTTCTTTATACGTAATGAATTCTATGTTAGTATTTTGGAGATTATAAGATGCATATTTATTTGAAGACAATAGAGGGATATGCCCCTAAGAATTGTAATTTAATATGTTTATGTTTTATGATAAGTATTCTTTTTGCCTTGTTACTTATTTATTATCAATATAAATTGTCTTACTCCGATGCGTTCCCTTGGTTGTGATGTACGCCTTGTACATGATATAGAAGTCTTTGCATGACTGAGGAAGTCATTCCTAGGCTTTAATATTGTGTACGGCGGACTGCCACGTTTAGGGTACCCCTGGGGCATGACAAACATGGTTCTATCTGGCAGTTTATTATGATCAAAATAAATATGGCCAAGTTCTTATCAATAAATAGGAGTCAAATTCTTTACACTTCCTATGTTATATGGTGCTGTTTGACCTGGACATCTCTATTGAAAATTTGGCTATTTGCTAAGTATAATTGTTCACTTTGATTGACTTGGCATGAATACTTTGCTACAAGACCTAGAGGTGGACAAGGAATTTGAATTACTAGTGCTTGCAAGTGATGGAGTATGGGATGTGGTCCCCAGTGAGGTAAATGCTTTTGTTTCTTCCTTTCTTGGGTGCTTCCTTCTCTCTTGAATGGATGCCCATTATGAGCATGTGCTCAAGAATACTTAGTTCCAAAACATTTTCTTGCATGTCTAGCTACATCATTGATTGAGATTTTTGGTAGTATATTTCTCTACTTCTGTTCTTTTATGTGCAAAATTTGGAAGCTTTACTTTAAGGAAGCATGAGAATGCATTATTTAGCATATAGATTTGGAAACTAGAATTTTGAATACCTTTACAGCTAATGAAAGATGTAGATTATCTTGAAATCTCATGGATATCCCCAGCTAATAGTACCGTGTGTTGATATACCAAAATCTATCAAGAACTAGCACATAGAATTTAATAAGTGTCAAACATTCCTATGGAAAACTTCATATATTGCAACAACTAGTCGTTCATGGATGATGACTGTTAATGTATAATATAAGAGAATAAAAACAGTATAATGTAAATAGTACAAGTTCCTTATAGCATGTTTGATTCAATAAGTACAGTACATAAGTTTTTATTAAATTGCTTGATCTTTGAGGATTGCATTGTCTGTTTCTACTTGATTAAATTCATAAAATGAAGCAAGTAATCGGATCTACTTTTTAAATTCTTATCCTTGTCCAGTGTAGTTATGGCTACCTAGTAATTTCATTTTTCGTTCTCATGTATGACTCTTTTTAATGTTCTAATGCATTAAAACATTGGTGAGTTTATAGCATGGACATCAAGGATAAAAAGTGTAGGCACAATTAGAGTGAGAGTGAAGAAGAAACATTCCTTTCGGTGTTAGAAGAGTTGGTTGCTGAAGGTTATAAGGGAGAGAATGGAACTTTCAAATGCAGGACTCATAAAGAAATATTGAAGAGGATGAAACAATGTATTCCGGAAATAAACATTTGTTCTAAGTTTTTATACACAACCATTTGGAACTTCTCATACAAGAATTACAATAATATAGATCATTAATTTAGCATAAGATTTTAATCCTGACAAAACCATTGTATGTAAATTTAAGAGGTTGCATTTATTTATAGGTTCATATTATCTTGTGGAAGATGATATTAATACAATTGGAATAGTAGAGGCTAGTGCAGAATGGACTCAAATGAGAAATAATCTATCATAAGAAATATATGATGAGTTGAGGGTATGCGGTAGAAACTAGATAGTTGCTTTTTTGGTTAATACTCGTACTTTTTTGTTATTGTAAAATTTCAAGTGTTGAAAATTTCTTGATATTGCAAATTGGATTATGATGGTTATTGTAAATGTATATTATTTTTAATGATTTTCTATTAATTTAATAATTAGTTAATATTGTTTTAATAATCCCTACTAATGTAATAATTAATATTGATCTAAACATAATTACATTGTTATGCAACTAATTGGATTAATATTGACAGTATCATTTTAATTAATCTTGTATTTATTAAATATTAAGCTAATTAATTCATTATATTAATATTTAATATTTTGATTAGGTAGCAAAATTTTGCCCAAAAAAAGTTTAATTATAAGCTTTTTATTTAATATAATATGTAATTAATTTAATTATATATAGATTTATCTTTTTAAATTATAATAAAATTGATTAAATAGATATATTACAATACAAGGGCATATTGATAATAAGATAATGTCCTATCTTATACTTGCACATGCCCCCAAATTTTTTGAGAATGGTTTTGGAATACCGAATCGAAACCCTAAAATTTGACCCAAGTTGAAACTAAACCTTGATCAATTTCGACCGAGGGGTTTCATAAGAAATTTTCAAAAACAAAAATAGAAAATCCGATGATCGTTCGATTTGAAAACCTGAATATGAAAGATCCACCTATCCGATCCCGGATATAAACTCCTCAATTTCTAGGTAAAGTTGGATTAAAACCTAACCCTAGTTAAACCAGAATTTCCAAAAGTCAACAAAGACCAAGACAATTAAACAATTTCAACTCCGGCAATCCTATGTTCTCAAACCATAGAAAATGAAATTAAGTTAATGGCTTATAATAGTTCGTAATAATATAGGGTAACATAAAAACATCAAATTCGCGAATTTCGAGTGTCCTTCGGACTCAAACGGGATCAGTTCTCGAAAAACGTGTCTCAGAGCTTGGAATAATAAAAATATTCCAATAACACCAAAAAACTCGTAATTAAACAAGGATTTCAAAAATATCAGTTTTATAATTTTTCGGTAACTAAAAATAACAGATATAGCTCATTTACGCGTATTTTTATTACTACCGGTATTTCATATGTCTAGTCTACTATTCATACTATTTATTACTATTTTACTATCTCTACTTTTTTTTACACCTATTTCTTATTACCTACATACCTATTTTCTTACTTTTTACATTTCTCATACAACTTTATTCACATCAAACCTTACACATTACTTCTTTTTATTACAAAAATACAAAAATTAATAAAAACTCTCTCTCTTCCTCCTCCATTATGCACCGGCCACTCCCTCTTTCTTCTCCATATTATTTTCTTTCCAATTTATTTTATTACATCAAAAATTCACTCCAAAAATTCTATAAATACCCATTTCCTCCTTCATTCTTTTACACACTCATTTTACATAACAAAACTTTACCAAAATACTCTCTCAAAATATCTCTCCAACCATTCCCTCTCAAAATACTCTCTATCAAATTCTACTCTTCAAGAAGAGAATAACAAAACACAAAACCCATTCATCTCTTTTCAAACCTTCCATTAAACCTTAGGTAAAATACTACTTAAATTTATTCATCATGTTCATACAACTTAGTATGAGCTTAGTGTACGTTTCTTAGATTCATATGAGTTAAAAAAACAATAATATGTTCATGTTTTATTTTTGTTCATGTTCCTATTTTACATTATGTTATTATGTTGTTGTTGCTATTGTTATTATTTTTGCTCTAATCTAACTTATATAATATTATATATACTAAGTATATGTATTTATTTAGAGCATATAAGCTCATTGTTATTTATTTATTTTCATGTCTTGCAATTTATTTATTTACTTGTTTTATGCAATTTAATTAAGACTAGTCTTTCTAGTTTTAGACTTGTCCATATCAAGTCAAAACAATTTTCTTTCTTTTCTTTTCTTTTCTTTTTCTTTTCTTTTCTTTGGGACTAGTCTATTCTTAGTCCCGGCTTGCCTTGATGAAGCTACGACTCCCAATACATGATCGATACCTTGATGAAGCTTAAGGTTCCCAATGCTTGACTATTTTATTTTGTTTATTTACTTACAAGCAATTCTTTTTATCTTATTATGTATTATCTTTACTTTTGCATTACTACATATTCATGCATGATTAAAAATGTTGTTGTCTTGAATAAAAATAAAAATGGGTTCTTTCTTAAATAAAGAAAAGTAACTAGATTTCTTAACAAAAGGAATTTTCAACAAAAAGATCTAAGTTTTGTTTTAACTCTTTTTAAAGAATAAGCTAACCATAAATTCTAAAAGAATTAGTAATGTAGATTTCTTCAAAATAATAAAAGGAATTCTTTTCTAAACCAAATTAAATACTCCATAAAGTAAGAATTTTAGCATTAAAAGATTTTAGCTCAATCATACCTTTTATAAAACTTAAATAGATTCATTATAGACTTTTGAAAATCACCTATTAAGAAAACCTCTTCAAAACTTAAATTTTATAAGTTGTTATTCTCTTTTCAAAATTAAAATGAAGTTTTACTAAGTTCTAATATTAACAATTCTTTATTAAGAAAGCTTTTCTTATAAACTTGTCTAAAGGAATTATTCTAACACTTGACAAATATTAAGAATAAAACAAGTTTTTCAAACCAATATAAAAATCAACTTACTATTTTGGAAACCAACTTAGAAAAATAAAACTTACCAAAGAAAGTAAAGTTTTAAAAGTACACCTATTTTCTAAAGAAGAAAAAGGATATAAAAATAACAGGGAAACATATATTTAACACAACTTCGAATATTTGACCATACCAAAAAAACTTAAGGAATATTTTGAAAAGCTTATTTTCAATCACTAGAAATAGAGTTAGTAAATAACTTAAAGAACCAAATTTTTGAAAATGAATTTACTTTTGAAAAATGAGAAAATGAAATTATAATAAGAAAACATTTACTCATAATAACTCAAATATATTTTTCCTTCTAACAATTCAAAAAGGAGAAATTCTCAAAAAGTTTTATCTTTTAAAACCACCAAAGATAAATTGTTTATGAAATATCAATATTGAGAGAACACTACAAAAATCATGCATACAATATGAGTGCCTATATATGTTCAAAGGATTTTTCAACTATATATATATATATATATATCCATATATTTTGCTTAAGAAATTTTGAGTAAAGAGAAGTTTGGAAAAATCATATTTTGTGAACTATAAATTCGTAACTATTCTATACTGTAAACCCCGAGAATTCTAAGGAAATAGGATAGTAACAAATAGGATAGATATTGGAGTTCGTTTACCCGGTTAGGCCTCAGTTAGGAATTCTAGAGTATTAGAAACCTAATAATGATTTAAAAACCCTAGATCGGGAATTCTTAGATATTAAAAGAACTGTAGCTAAATTTTATAATCTGAGTCTAGAATCTAGAATATAAGTATAAATAAAATTTTATATTAAAACCAATATTGGAAGCCAATGACTTGTAGTATATAAAGAATGAAAATGATCCATTAAAGATAAACCGTTAGGGTTATAAATATGTACTAAAAAGCTATAAACGAGCCTATAATTAATAATCTAGACTTCAAATAAAAATTTTGATCACACCATAATATTAGTTGGAAAATTTAGAGTCCATAGATACCAATTTTACATTTTGACCTTTTAGGCCCCGAAACCCTAATCGCGTAAGACCAAACTTTAAAAATACTAAATCGCGTAAATTTTAAATTTAAAATTTGAAGTCAACCATGTTGTAGAAATATTTTGGGACCTAAATTAAATTTTTTGGAATAAAATTTTTACGTAACTAATATTAATATACGTGTAAGGGATAGTTTGTGACGTAATTAGTTAGATATTTACATTTTTACTATTTTTTACCAATTCACAAATGCAAGTTACGGTGGAAAGAAGCTCCAAGTTGCTGTTTTGGAAATGTTACAGCACCCACATGCAGCAAGTCAAAGTTAGTTGAAATAAAAGGCTAGAAACTTGCACAAATGGACCAATTAAATTGCTCCAACCATGCTCTAATTATTACACTTAATATAACACTTCCAAATCAGCTAGGAAACTTGGACAAGCTGCCCTCCTCTTCCCTTCTTTCACCGTGGCAGCCTCAACAAGCAACAAATTAGGCCAATTTAAAATTAGACAAATTTAACACTTATCCTACAAGTTACCTATATCTATAAATAGATAATTAAGTCAAAATTGGAAAGCTAAATTCCCAACTACCAGCCCACTCTTCCTCCCCTTCTCCACGTGAATAGATGCAGCACACACACACACTCACTTACAAATTCAAATTTCCCTCTTTGCAACCTCTAGCCTTCACTTAACCTTCCAACAAAATAAATAACACATAACCTAAGCTTCAACTATTATTATAGGAAACCATTGACCATCCTACCATTTAGAAAACAAGGGTAAGAAGTTATAAAGTTAGTTATTTATTTCATGAAATATAGTAGACTTACTAATTTGCTAAAATATGTAGGTCTTAATCAAAATGGAAAGGAGAAATTGCCATCTACACTTCTAAGCTTTCAAGGTAAGGTCTACACCTTTGACTTATTTCCTCATTCTAAATTAAGAAAATGAATGTCATACATAGCCATAGATACATTTTTAGAAGTCTCCATAGAGTTATGTTGATGGTAGAATAAATAGAAATGATGTAGGATAAATATTTTGAATGACTTAGAATAAGGAGAAGTCTTGAAGAAAATTGTCTAAACATTAGAAAACCCTAGAATTTCACATTGAAGTTATTACAAGACTATTGTCTTGAAAACCCTAGCTCATAACCTTGTAAATTAGAAGACACATTATAATTGTCATCTAAACAATTAGAACTAGCCAATACACTACCTATGAGAAGTCTTGAACTTAAGACTCATAATAGAAATTTATTAAAATGTAGACAAGGAATTTAAATGGATTAGAAACAACCTTAAGAAATATACTAAACACCGAATACATAGACAATTAATTTGATGAACTTAAAAATAATGTAGAATGGTCATTAGTAATATAGATAGAAACCCCTTAATTCTAATTGAGAACTCACTTTACATAAGGTTGAAAGAAAAAAAAATATATAATAGAAGAAAATATTGATATCACTAAGCACATTGATAGGTAAGATAAATTAGAGTTCAAATAAGATCCTTTGCCATTAGTGGAAGTCTAAGAAGACTAAGAAATAAAAATGATCTTGAGAAAGTCTTACACTAATCATAAAAAAAAATTATTTGCAACTAGCATACTATAGGTAAAATAAGCTTTTTAACACTTAATTATACATAAAAATATAGGCTAACATAAGTAATATAAGTATACTTAAAGATTTGGTACTAAAAACATGAATTTAGAATTAATTAGACCACTTTTAGTAGCAAAAGTGTATTCATACGAATTTTACAAAATATAGGATAATCCACAAGTCTTTAAACAATTAAAGATAAACTACCTTTGGAATTGATAAAAATGACCTTACTAAGAGATAAATTTATATAAAACACTTAGACACACATTCAGATATTATAAAGTCAATTATCTAATTTATGGAACTTCATTCATCTAAATAGGTGGATCTGAATCAAATTTAGACTTCCCGGAAGATTATTACGATTGAAGACACCATGAGCAGGTGAGTAACTCTGATCTATTACATTGTTTGTGTTTGTAACGTAGTAGCACCTAAAGTTATATATGAAAATGATTGTATGAAGCATGTGGGGTTGGGAATTGTTCTTTCTTAAGTGATGGATGAATTGAGTGCTAAATTGTAATTATTAAAAGTGATAACAAGAATTGTGTGAAAAATTGTTGAAGCATGTTGAGAATTGTCTGTAAACTGTTTGGTCATTTTATAATCAATCTATAACTGACAGGCTTATGACTTAAAGGATCATACATTGCATACTTGCACAATATTGCATAAAGGTGTGACAACTTGCTACGTGTTAGTATTTCGGATCTCGGTTAATGTTTGGTTTTTCTAGATGTAAATTTCCTAGTTCTTCCAAAATTATCCCTGTTCTGTTCGGTTCCACGGGAACTACTCGGCAAAAGAAGGAACGCCGCCCGTGGTATCGGCTTGAAATAACTAATACTTAATGGAGTCTCTTTGTTCCTAAAGGAAATTGAGTGAAGAAACTATAATCATAAAGAAAAGAATAAAGTGAGAATTATTATTCCTATGGTTCTCTGTTTCTCCTGAGCAAGTAGGTCATAAGGATATGATCCTTGACTAGGTTCCTTCAACCCCGATGAGAGGGCGCAAATCTACATCCTGTTTGGATTCCGGTTGTCCAGACTTGTAATTGTACATATGCTTGAATGTTGCATTACACTTGTTTGATAAATTACTTGTTTGCTTTGCTTGATGTGTAATATGTGATGGTTATTCACTGAGCTGTAGAAATGCTCATACTCCAACAGATTTTTCAGGTTTATCCTCAAACCGTGGCTAGTACCGTCTCGGGAATTAGAGCGGGTAAGGAAATCAAGCTAGCAAATTGGGAGTAGTTAAGGAAGACTTAGAAATGCTGTATTAGTAAATTTTACTTTTATTTCATGTTTCTAGTTGTAAGATGATAGCCCAGTTTGTAATAACTTATACAAACTTTATATGAAGTTTAGTTTATCTGTTTTTGTATATTTTGTGTATGTATATCATTTCTTATCATGCAACTGAAAAGATCCTGTTTTATGTCACAACTCTTAGAGTAACTAGTTGTATTGTATAGAAACCAATATTATATACAATACAATACAGCTAGGGTACCCTCTGGGGCGTGACAGTTTTAGTTGGTATCAGAGCACGGTTGCAATGATAAGAAAGATTACTATACATAAGAAATACAAGAACAGAGATAAAATAGTCATGGGATAGCATAGAATAAGTAATTTAAGAATAGAAACAACTAAACAAATAAAAATAAACTTGTGTGATTTTGATTAATCATGCACTTTTATTTTGTTTTGTTTTGTTTTGATTAGGAGGACCGGGATACATGTCTGAGGAGATGGGAATCCTTTGCCATGCTAGATATGGAGAATCTGACAGAATACAGAAGGAGGCTTAGAGTATTGTTGGAAGATCTGGCACTTAATGGCATTGTTATGAAGCTAGAGGAAGTTTATGTCACTTGGAAAATGGGACTACTACCTTTGTTTAAGGAATGGCTGATGCTCATAGAGAAGGCTTTTCCCAATCCCGGCACTCCAGTGGAGGTGATATATAGATTGGAGAGGATAGCAAAAGAGAAGGGGGGAGCCATCGAGATAGATGACATTGTATTCATTATTTCTGCAGAATCTCTTAAGCCACTCCCTCCAGATTTTCGCTTCTGGGAAACCATTGGAAGAGGGAAAGTTTATGCTCATGATATAAGGAGTGATCATATGGGAGTTAGGGATACTGATCCATTCACTGATGGCCAGATGCTAGATCATGCTCTTGGTACACAATACTCTCATGCTGATTTGATGGCTAGACCTCCAGTGATACCGGAAGGAAATCTAGTGAGTATGCCTAGAGTACCCCCACATACTAGGCAAGCTGCAGGAGTGTCACATCCTACAGGGGTTAGATCACAGGTACCGGGAGATGGTACAGTTGGGACACCTACAAGAGGAGTTGGTATGACTGAAAGAGGAAATAGAGACAGGGGAGAATTTGGAGATCAATGCTTAAGGGAAGCCTTGGCTACGGCTAATGAGACATATAGGCAAGTGTATGACGCATACATGCATGCATTCCAGCCTGAGCCACTGCATCCAGACCTTGGACCACCTTTTGGAGGGTGGATTCCTTGGGAAGTGGAGCACCCCGAGTTCTTAGAGGCAAATAATACAGACCAAGTAGTTCCAGCACCGGTGATACCTGAGGTGCCTAGGACAGCCGGGATAAGAATTAGAGAGCCTGACCCAGTACAGGTACCACAACAGGACAAACAGACGGAACCAGAGGAGGATTCAGATGGGGTCAAAGTGACTCAAATAGTGTAGAAGTTTATCCTGACTTGGATCCTAGGGATCGGGGTAAGAGGCCCCTGTATCGTGACCCTAGGAGAGATGATTGAGGAGTGAATGACTAAGATATGAGTAGTATTATGTAATTAGAAGACTATGAGCTACTAGATGTAAAATGCCACTTTTGACATGTATATAGTAGTATTAGGCATAGTAGTTGTGATGGTAGCTCTTTTTGTTAATTATATGTACTATGAGTTTGATCACATAATGTAAATTATGTTTGATGGTAATGGAAGTTCTATTTGTGTATGATGATGTGAATTTCTAAATAGCTTAAGGGTAGCATGAAGATTAGATACCTAAATTAGTAAATTTTGTTTAAATTGTATATTGATACTAAAAAGTGTCTCTAATGTTGATAGAGTACCAAGAACAAGAACCGGAATAGTAGAGGAAGAGGTGAGTCCTCACAAGCAACACCAGCATCCTCTGAGCTACCTCAAGATCGCTTAGAGCTATACTTATGGCAATTCAACAACAGAATGTCTGATACTGCAAGCTTTAAGGTCGGACAAACATACCAACAATGCCCCCATCAATGAGACACCCAAACGTATCCCAAGAAACCAATGGAAGACCGGGAACCTCCAACATGTCAACTCAACCATCCAATACTGAACCTGGAAACTCGAGACAAACCCCTGAACTCGCCCCGAGAGTGCAAACACCTGGACAAGAATTGCAACCCCTACACCGAGCCCAGAGGAATTTATTACCGGAATTCATCAAGTGCAATAGATATTTTGAAGGGCACCCCGGCAGACCTGAAGAAGCCGAGGATTGGATAACTCAGATCGAAAGGTCTTTTGATGCTTTCCAAATACCTGAAGCCCTAAAGACATCCTATGGATCATATCTATTGAGGTTAAGGGCAAGAATTTGGTGGGATTCTAAATTAAGGACCTTACCACAGCCGGTAACGTGGGAAACATTCAAGCAAGAGTTTTTAAAAGAACATTTCCCTGGAAGCTTGAAAGCCAAATATAGTACCGAGTTGATGAACTTGAGTCAAGGAAATAGAACTATTGATGAGTTTGAGCATGAGTTTAATCGACTACTACAATTCCCCCTGATGCATATAAAGATAGTGATGAGTTGAAAACACAACTTTTATGGCCGGATTAGAGCCCACTTCCAGAGGAGGCTTGCTGAGTTTGAGATATCTGATTTTGCTGCTTTAGTGGAGAAAGCACGAGTTATCGAACGTGCAAAGGTTTATGAAATGGAAAGATATAGAAAGAGAGGACAAACATACGGGAAAAGAACTTTTGACAATTCGGGAACCGGTTTTATCCCTAAAAAGACCAAATTCATAAAAAGAGGTGGAATTAAGAATGGAATGGCCGGGAAAAGTAATATTACTTGCTGGAAATGCAAGAAATCCCACTACCCGAGAGATTGTCCTCAGTTGCAACACAAATGTTATTACTGTGGAGAAAGTGGACACATGGCCAATTCATGCCCAAAGAGAAGTGGGGCCACTTGTTTCATCTGTGGAAAGGTCGGGCATATATCTACCAACTGCCCACAACGATCTGGATCTTCACAACAAAAGGAACAGTGGGAACAGCACCAAACCAAAGGGATAATACGCAAATAAAGCTACTGGAACCGCTAGAGTCTATGTCATGCAAGGAATTCCAATGGAAGAGGAAATAGAAGAAGTTGATGAAGGAAATGTTTGGGATAATGCTGACATAGAAGATACCGAGCTAATTGCAGGTATGTACCTATAACCTTGTTATGTTATAATGCTCAATTGCACTTAGACTCACAAGTTAGAAAATTTCATGTCAATTAATAACATAGACTCATTACCTGATAAATAGGAAATACAAAAGGGTCATCCTGTGTATGCATTGTTTGACACTGGCGCTACGCATTCTTTCATTAAAGATGACTTGGCAAGACAAATAGGACTGACCAGTGAGACTATGGATAAAGGCTTAGGGATTTCTACTCCTACCGGAGGTTTGGTCATAACCCATGAAATTGCAAAAAGATGTCCATTGAGATTAGGTGAACAAGAGACAGTCGCTGATCTTATTTTGGTGATATACACAAGTATGAAGTCATTCTAGGCATGACTTGGTTGACTATGGTAGGCAAAGATTGATTGTCAACTTAAAACAATATCATTTTTGGATTGCCAAGGAAGGAGAGGATATACACAGGGGAAAAATTGAGGATCATGAAACTAGAATGACTATCATCAAAGTAGGATGAAGAGGAAGAACTAGAATTGAAAAGAAGCATAATTAATGCTATGGAAGGTGAATCGGAGAAGCCTAACATTCAAAATCCGAAGTGAATGAATATCCGGATGTATTTCCTGAGGAACTACCAGGTTTACCCCCATCAAGAGAAGTGGAATTTTCAATTGATTTAATACCGGGAACAGAACCAGTATCAAAACCCCCTTACGAATGGCACCTGGAATTGAAGGAATTAAAGTACAATTACAAGAACTATGGATAAAGGATTTATCCGTCCAAGTGTGTATCACCATGGGGAGCACCGTTTTATTTGTCAAAAAGAAAGATGGTTCTATGAGGTATGCATAGATTACCGGGAATTAAACCGAGTTACCATAAAGAACAAGTACCCATTGCCAAGAATTGATGATCTATTTGATCAATTAAAAGGAGCCAAAGTGTTTTCTCTCGAATTGATCTAAAGTCAGGATATCATCAAATTCGAGTTAAAGCCAAGGATGTACCTAAGACCGCATTTCGGACTCGATATGGTCACTATGAATTTTTGGTTATGCCATTTGGATTGACAAATGCACCGCTCTATGGATTTGATGAATCGGATATTTCGTCCTCTACTAGATGTTTGTGTTATCATATTCATTGATGACATATTGGTGTACTCGTCCTTTGAAGAGCAACATGAAGAACATTTAAGAATGGTGTTGCAAATATTAAGGGAAATAAATTGTATGCCAAATTGTCTAAATGTGACTTTTGGCTTAAGAGTATATCATTCCTTGGGCATATTGTATCTACTGAAGGATATCTGTGGATCCTACAAAATTAAGGCATTGTGGACTGGAAAAGGCCAGAAAATATCACTGAAGTAAGAAGCTTCTTAGGATTAGCTGGATATTATAGGAAATTTGTGAAGGACTTTTCTAAGATTGCTCAACCACTAAGCCAGCTAACCAGGAAGAATGAGAAGTTTGAATGGAATGAAAAACGAGAGCAAAGTTTTCAAGAGTTGAAGAAAAGACTCATAACTGCTCCAGTATTAGTCTTACCAATGATAAAGATCCGTTTGCCATCTATAGTGATGCATCAAGGAATGGACTGGGTTGTGTATTGATGCAAAATGAGAAAGTAATAGCATATGCATCTCGACAACTAAAACCACATGAGGTGAATTACCCAACCCATGATTTGGAATTAGCCGCTATTGTATTTGCCCTAAAATATGGAGCATTATTTGTATGGGCAAAGATGTGAAATATATACAGATCATAAGAGCTTAAAGTATATATTCACTCAAAAAGAGTTGAACATGAGACAACGGAGATGGCTTGAATTAATCAAAGATTATGATTTAGGCATCAATTATCATCCAGGACGGGTTAACGCAGTTGCGATGCTTTAAGTCGAAAAAGTTATGGAGAGATCGCCTCAATGTTAACTAAGCAAAGAGAGCTCATCAAGGAATTCGAAAGATTAAATCTAGGATTCACAATACCAAATTCCGATGCTGAGATCGCAATTTAACTGTGGAACCAACCTTACTTCAGAAAATTAAAGAAGGACAAAAGCAAGATGAAGAACTCCATAAAATTATGCAAACACAAATATGGATAAATATAAAGATTTCCAAGTTGATCAAGAAGGAGTTCTCAAACTGAACAATAGACTATGTGTGCCTAATAACTCGGACCTAAAGAAAGAATTGATGTATGAAGCTCACCATTCTGGATATGCAATCCATCCAGGAGAAACAAAGACGTATCAAGAGTTAAAGAGCGCGTATTGGTGGAATGGAATGAAAAGAGAGGTTGCAGAATATGTTGCAAAATGTGAAACTTGCCAAAGGATAAAAGCTGAACATCAAAGACCAGGTGGATTACTACAACCTTTACCTATTCCAGAATGGAAATGGGATCAGGTATCAATGGATTTCGTGTGTTCTTTACCCAAAACAAGAGCAGGACATGATGCCGTATGGGTAATTGTGGATAGACTCACTAAATCAGCTCATTTCTTACCTATAAACATGACTTACTCTTTGGAAAGGTTAGCACAAATATATCTGAAGGAAATTGTTAGATTGCATGGAATACCTGCGGGAATCGTATCAGATAGAGACCCAAGGTTTGTTTCTAGGTTCTGGACTGGATTACAGAAAGCTTTGGGGACACGATTACAATTCAGTACTGCCTATCATCCCCAAACCGATGGACAAACAGAAAGAACCATACAAACCCTTGAGGACATGTTGAGATCTTGTATTCTGGAATTTAAAGGAAATTGGGATCAACACTTACCTTTGGTTGAATTCGCATATAATAACAGCTACCACTCAAGCATTGGGATGCCACCATATGAAGCTTTATATGGGAGAAAGTGTAGATCACCATTATTTTGGGACAATTTGGAGAAGGTAACATAGGTCCTGAACTTGTGCAAGAAACCATTAATAAAGTATCCCTCATCAAACAAAAGATGAAAGAAGCACAAGATAGACAAAAGAGTTGGGCAGATATGAAAAGACGAGAACTTGAATTTAAGGAAGGAGACCATGTTTACCTTAAAGTCAGCCCTATCAAAAGTCTTCATCATCGACAAACCCAAGGGAAATTAAGTCCTCGATACATCGGACCTTTTGAAATCTTAGACAGAGTGGGAACTTCAGCATACCGTTTGGCGTTACCCCCAAACCTTTCAGGAATACATAATGTATTTCACGTATCAGTTCTACGGAAATATATACCCGATCCAGATAAAGTGGTTGAATTGGAACCAATCACCCTAAAAGAGAATTTGACATATGAAAAGTCTCCTATTCAAATCTTAGACAATAAAGTACAAACTCTCAGGAATAAGGAAATTCGATATGTCAAAGTCTTATGGGATCCACAAACTGAGGAGATAACTTGGGAACTAGAAGATGAAGTTCGGAAGAGCCATCCTCACCTCTTTGAGAAACCAGGTACATATCCAGCTTTGAGGACAAAGCTTATTTTTATGGGGGGGAGGATGTAAACCCCGAGAATTCTAAGGAAATAGGATAGTACCAATTAAGATAGATATTGGAGTTCGTTTACCCGGTTCGGCCTTAGTTAGAAATTTTAGAGTATTATAAATCTATTTATAACCTAAAAACCCTAGATCGGAAAATTTTTAGATATTAAAGAACTATAGCTAAATTTTATAATCGAGTTTAGAATCTAGAATATAAGTGTAAATAAAATTTTATTTCAAGAACATTAGAAAGCCAATGACTTGTAGTATATATAAAATGAAAATGATCCATTAAAGATAAACCGTTAGGGTTATAAATATGTACTAAAAAGCTATAAACGAGCCTATAATTAATAATCTAGACTTCAAATAAAAATTTTGATCACACTATAATATTAGTTGGAAAATTTAGAGTCCATAGATACCAATTTTACATTTTGACCTTTTAGGCCACGAAACCCTAATCGCGTAAGACCAAACTTTAAAAATACTAAAATCGCGTAAATTTTAAATTTAAAATTTGAAGTCAACCATGTTGTAGAAATATTTTGGGACCTAAATTAAATTTTTTGGAATAAAATTTTTACGTAACTAATATTAATATACGTGTAAGGGATAGTTTGTGACGTAATTAGTTAGATATTTACATTTTTACTATTTTACCAATTCACAAATGCAAGTTACGGTGGAAAGAAGCTCCAAGTTGCTGTTTTGGAAATATTACAGCACCCACATGCAGCAAGTCAAAGTTAGTTGAAATAAAAGGCTAGAAACTTGCACAAATGGACCAATTAAATTGCTCCAACCATGCTCTAATTATTACACTTAATATAACACTTCCAAATCAGCTAGGAAACTTGGACAAGCTGCCCTCCTCTTCCCTTCTTTCACCGTGGCAGCCTCAACAAGCAACAAATTAGGCCAATTTAAAATTAGACAAATTTAACACTTATCCTACAAGTTACCTATATCTATAAATAGATAATTAAGTCAAAATTGGAAAGCTAAATTCCCAACTACCAGCCCACTCTTCCTCCCCTTCTCCACGTGAATAGATGCAGCACACACACACACTCACTTACAAATTCAAACTTCCCTCTTTGCAACCTCTAGCCTTCACTTAACCTTCCAACAAAATAAATAACACATAACCTAAGCTTCAACTATTATTATAGGAAACCATTGACCATCCTACCATTTAGAAAACAAGGGTAAGAAGTTATAAAGTTAGTTATTTATTTCATGAAATATAGTAAACTTACTAATTTGCTAAAATATGTAGGTCTTAATCAAAATGGAAAGGAGAAATTGCCATCTACACTTCTAAGCTTTCAAGGTAAGGTCTACACCTTTGACTTATTTCCTCATTCCAAATTAAGAAAATGAATGTCATACATAGCCATAGATACATTTTTAGAAGTCTCCATAGAGTTATGTTGATGGTAGAATAAATAGAAATGATGTAGGATAAATATTTTGAATGACTTAGAATAAGGAGAAGTCTTGAAGAAAATTGTCTAAACATTAGAAAACCTAGAATTTCACATTGAAGTTATTACAAGACTATTGTCTTGAAAACCCTAGCATAACCTGTAAATTAGAAGACAATTATAATTGTCATCTAAACAATTAGAACTAGCCAATACACTACCTATGAGAAGTCTTGAACTTAAGACTCATAATAGAAATTTATTAAAATGTAGACAAGGAATTTAAATGGATTAGAAACAACCTTAAGAAATATACTAAAAACTATATACATAGACAATTAATTTGATGAACTTAAAAATAATGTAGAATGGTCATTAGTAATATAGATAGAAACCCCTTAATTTAATTGAGAACTACTTTACATAAGGTTGAAAGACAAAGTATATAATAGAAGAAAATATTGATATCACTAAGCATATTGATAGAAAATAAATTAGAGTTTAAATAAGAGTCCTTGCCATTATTGGAAGTCTAAGAAGACTAAGAAATAAAAATGATCTTGAGAAAGTCTTACACTAATCATAGAAATTATTTGCAACTAGCATACTATAGGTAAAATAAGCTTTTTAACACTTAATTATACATAAAAAATATAGGCTAACATAAGTAATATAAGTATACTTAAAGATTTGGTACTAAAAACATGAATTTAGAATTAATTAGACCACTTTTAGTAGCAAAAGTGTATTCATACGAATTTTACAAAATATAGGATAATCCATAAGTCTTTAGACAATTAACGATAAACTACCTTTGGAATTGATAAAAATGACCTTACTAAAGAAAATTTATATAGGACACTTAGACACACATTAAGAGATATTAAAGTCAATTATCTAATTTATGGAACTTTATTTATCTAATAGGTGAATCTGAATCAAATTTAGACTTCCCGGAAGATTATTACTACGATTAAAAGCATCATGCAGGTGAGTAACTTTGATCTATTACATTGTTTGTGTTTGTAACAGTAGTAGCACCTAAAGTTATATATTAAAATGATTGTATGAAGCATGTGGGGTTGGGAATTGTTCTTTCTTAAGTGATGGATGAATTGAGTGCTAATTGTAATTATTAAAAGTGATAACAAGAATTGTGTGAAAAATTGTTGAAGCATGTTGAGAATTGTTTGTAAACTGTTTGGTCATTTCATAATCAAATTATAATGACAGGCTTATAACTTAAAGGATCATACATCGCATAACTTGCACAATATTGCATAAAAGTGTGACCGCTTGTACGTGTTAGTATTTCGGATCTCGGTTAATGTTTGGTTTTTCTAGATGTAAATTTCCTAGTTCTTCCAAAATTATCCCTGTTCTGTTCGGTTCCACGGAACTACTTGGCAAAAGAAGGAACGCCGCCCGTGGTATCGACTTGAAATAACTAATACTTAATGAGTCTCTTTGTTCCTAAAGGAAATTGAGTGAAGAAACTATAATCATAAAGAAAAGAATAAAGTGAGAATTATTATTCCTATGGTTCTCTGTTTCTCTGAGCAAGTGGGTCATAAGGATATGATCCTTGACTAGGTTCCTTCAACCCCGATGAGAGGGCGCAAATCTACATCCTGTTTGGATTCCGGTTGTCCAGACTTGTAATTATACATATGCTTGAATGTTGCATTACACTTGTTTGATAAATTACTTGTTTGCTTTGCTTGATGTGTAATATGTGATGGTTATTCACTGAGCTGTAGAAATGCTCATACTCCAACAGATTTTTCAGGTTTATCCTCAAACCGTGGCTAGTACCGTCTCGGGAATTAGAGCGGGTAAGGAAATCAAGCTAGCAAATTAGGAGTAGTTAAGGAAGACTTAGAGAAATGCTGTATTAGCAAATTTTACTTTTATTTCATGTTTCTAGTTGTAAGATATAGC
Organism: Combretum micranthum; assembly: GCA_024138025.1. Classification (NCBI taxonomy): domain Eukaryota; kingdom Viridiplantae; phylum Streptophyta; class Magnoliopsida; order Myrtales; family Combretaceae; genus Combretum; species Combretum micranthum. The sequence continues at coordinate 130,830 of JAMXBD010001542.1, forward strand.
CCAGTTTGTAATAACTTATACAAACTTTATATGAAGTTTAGTTTATTGTTTTTGTTATTTTGTGTATGTATATCATTTCTTATCATGCAACTGAAAAGATCCTGTTTTCATGTCACATCTTTAGAGTAACTAGTTGTATTGTATAGAAACCAATACTACATACAATACAGTACAACTGGGGTACCCTATGGGGCGTGAAGCCGTGGTCCATGCGTTTAAACTCTAGAGACATATTTATACAGTGAGAAGTGCAAAATATTCACGGATCATAAAAGCTTGAAGTACATTTTCACCCAAAGAGATCTAAACATGAGGCAAAGAAGGTGATTGGAATTGATCAAAGACTACAACTTGGATATCCATTACTACCCTGGAAAGGCCAATGTTGTAGTAGATTCCTTAAGTAGAAAGAGGAATGAGAACTTAGCAGCTATGATCACTATTGAGCATCACTCACTAGATGACATGAGAAAGTTGGACTTGGAAATAGTGACCCAAAAGGTAAGTACACGGTTGGCAAGGTTATAGATTCAGCCTACATTGGTAGATAAAATTAAAGTAAGTCAAGTGGAGGATCTAAGCATACTAGAGATAAAGCGAATGATGGAAATTGGTAGAACGCCTGAATTTTATGAGGATGAAGAAGGCATTATGAGGTATAAGGGAAGATTGTGTGTACTGGAGTAAGGTGAACTCAAGAGAGATTTATTGAGGGAAGCGCATTATTCGAGTTACTCCATCCATCCGGGAGGTAACAAAATGTACCAAGATTTGAAGAAACTATACTGGTGAAATAATATGAAAAAGGAGATTGCTGAGTATGTATCGAAGTGTCACACGTGCCAGGTGATCAATATAGAACACAGGCGACCAGCTAGTGAATTGAGGCCTTTGCCTATTCCCCAGTGGAAGTGGGAACATATCAATATGGATTTTGTCACATCGTTACCCAAGACCAAAGGAAAGTTGGACTCAGTATAGGTGATAGTTGTCACGCCCCGAAAGGTATCCTAAACATGGCAGTCTGTCGTACACAGTATTAAAGCCTAGGAATGATCGCCTTAGTCATGCGAAGGCTTCTATACTATGTACTAGGCGTCTAACACATAGAGGAGACACATTGGAGAGATACGTTTTATATTGATACACTTGAGTAACAATGTAAAGGAAATACAATTTACTATACTCCAAATACAAAACATTACACTTCCATTATAGTTCATCAAAAGATTTCACTACATAAAACTATTACAAGGCGAATTATAAGCCCTAGCTAATAGCTTCGAGCAATCTTATTCCTTGCCGGGATCCTGAAGTCATTCTCGGCTCCAACATCACGATCCCCCCTTAGCATTCTTGAGATAACTTGTTTAATCAAACATCTATTGGGGTTTAAGCTACACTAGCTTAGTGAGTAAGAACTCCTAAGATTACATTTATAACACATCATAATCAAGTGATTAGTCAGACAAGTGATATGCATCAAACACGTGACTTCAACAAACATATGACCTACCGGAAATCATATGTGGATGGACTTGCGCCCTCCATCCCGGGTTAGCAGATTAACGAATCCTGTGGTACGAACCAAGACTATTTCAACTTATGGACAACTATGAACTATAAATCGTTTAAGGTACAATGATAAACCAACAAAAATCGTTTAAGGTACAATGATAAACAACAAATGCTAATGCTCCATCCCCATCGTGATATGAATGAGTTCAATTTCATCTTCAATTCCAAATAATCAATTATACCAATTCTTTTAAGTGATCAATCACTAATAGCAAACAATAATTTTAATTCATCTATACAAGTAATAGTTAATCACTCGGCTTCGATATTCTTACATTCCATTTCTCATATCAACAACAAGCATACATAGTCGCCATTCGTCCCATCATGCATATCAATTTTATCTTTACCAAATATCTAGTGCAACTATTATTACAATCACATACAATAAATGAAATTGGAAGTAATACTCACTCGGCCATTGGATCACCGGTCTCTTAGTACAAGTAATCCGGTGGTAGGGAATCGTCGAATTCGGGATCACCTAAAAAGGAAGAAATACTCTAATAAGTATTTCATCACTTAACTAATCCAAACTATCTTATATAAACTATCAAATTAGCAATTTTCGTCCTAAGCGGAAATTCCAACTTAAAACGGCCATAACTTGGCCATTTTAACTCGGAATCTCACAAATTATATATCGATTTCTATCTACTTTAAAATATTTATCTAATTCTAATATTATATTTAAGTTTTGAAAATATTTAGGTCATGAAACATAGGGTTCAGATCTGATTGGTGACAATCTCTATTTCGAAAATTTGTTTTGTAAATGTTTGCAATGTTCCTACTACATAAATTAGCTATACATGCAATATGAGTGATTTCCTAACATGAATGACATGAGATGAGCTTAATGTATGCATGATCTTGATGATTTTTTCAAAAAGAAAATTTTATAACTTTTTATTTTGCAAGACCATAATAACAACTACTTATGAAAAATCTAGTTTTCTAACTTTGATCATTTCTATTTGTTTTGGATTTATTACTTAAGAAAATATAATTATTTTTGTTAAAATTGAGTCTTCATTATATATATTACTTATGACCTTTATTTCTACATAAAAATTTTCATTTTACACCTTGTAAACATGTTTTGAAGTAGGGTTGATTCCAAAATCCGAATTTTTGTAAAATTAGTTTTTGAGTGATTCCTTTAAGTAAAAATCATTTGATACTTAGAAAATTAAGGCTCAACCATGCCTAGCCACTAAGGACTTCATTTCTTTGATAAAACTTCTAATTTGAGTTTGGAAAATATGGGTTTTCATGCTATTACTTCATTATTACGAATTTCTTAAAAATGACAACAACTCAATTTTTCCTACTTTGTTTCTACTCCTTGTTCTATATATTCTTTTCTTAGCAAATCCTATCTTAATTTATCAAAATCATACTTGATGATACCTATGACCAAACACCTCATTTTTCATATAAAACGCAAGTTTTGGAGTTGATAAATGAGTTTTTAAGGCATGGCTTTGAAATCATCCGAATTTACAAATTTTGGATAAACTCTATTTTCATGCTTTATCTCTACAATGCATCATGCATATATGTACTACCTATAAGCTATTGTCATGAAGATTATGAGATGATCTTCCTATATGTATACATATAGTACAAGAATTCTTTTGAAAACTTTTACTTTGCAAAACTTTGAATTATACTAGACTTAAGAAAAATAGTTTTTTTCTTATAAAATCATGTTTGCTTTTAGAAAAATTCAACCTTGATGACCTATATAACCATCACCTTCATTATTTCAACAAAAACCTTCATTTTGGGGTTAGAAAATAGGTGTTTAAATAGGTGGTTCGCTTAAATACGAATTTTACAAAATTTTAAAAAATGAAAACATTGTTTAACCTATTCTTGGAACCATTGTTATTCTAAGATTATACTTTGATAAACTTCTCTTATCTTATCAAAACTTGGTCTTTATTACATATATTCCCTAGGACTTCCATTTTCCTATCAAAATTATCATTTTGGCATTTGGAAATAGGTGTTTAAATTGTGGCCATTTTCAAATCCGAATTTTGAGAAATTCATTTGAGCTTGTTTTCTTTGTAAAACTCATTTAGTCTTTCAAAAACCATTTCCTAATCAAACCTACCCCTTAAGGCTTCCATTTCTTTAATAAAAGTCTTGTTTTGAAGTTGAAAAATGGGTTGTCAAAATTGGTCTTGGTTGGGATCCGAATTTACAAAATTTATTTTTGGACATATCTTTTGATGAAATCTATCTAAACTTATCAAAATGCATTCCTTACATATCCTATCCTAAGAGCTCTTCATATAGTGAGTAAAAACTTCATTTTTGAGTTGGAAAACATGTTTTTAAAATATGTCTTGACCTAAATCCGAAAATAAGATTTTTATTTTGAAAATAACTTTTAAAAAATCACTTTTGATTCTTGTAAAAAGAAGTCTTGATGATATACATATCTTAAGCCTTCATTATCTTAAGTAAAAATTACATTTTGATACTTGGAAAGTGGTTTTTAAATAGGGTCTTGCCAAAATACGAATTTCACAATTTTTGTTTTAGTTCAAAACCAAGATCTACACTTAATATGAACATAAATCTAAAAGAAACCCATGGTAGTAAACTATAAACTCATAGATCTAAACTTTACTCATCAGATTCACTCATTTATGTTATCTATACCCTAAGCCCTTCATTTTAAATGAAAAATACACATTTTGAAGTTGAAGAATAACTTTTCTAAATATGGTTCTATTTTTATCCGAATTTTCAAAAATGATTTTTGTTGAAAATAAAATAGATCTCGAGTTTTCTAAAACATTCCTACTATCATCATGCCACCACAAGTTGGTCGTGAACATAAAACAAAAATCTAATGCATTTATGAATTCAAAACACTAGATCTAGTTTACTAAAGTAGTTTTAAATGCATGAATCACCAAGATAGACATGTGGATGATGGATTTATGCATAAATCATAAGAAATAACAAAAAAAACAACTTAAATGACAAGATCTATGGCATAAATGAAAATCAAAGCTACAAAAAGTTAGATCTACAAAATATAACAACTTTAAATAAGAAAATAATAATGATACAAGATAGTAATAATGGAGAAGAGAAGTGTTTCATTTTTTGGCATCATCATCCTAAGCTTTTAAGCTTATTGAAGGTCATTTGATGCATGAAACTCTTATTACACTTTACCTATATCACCTATAGAAGCATTGAGATGAAGATTTGCTTAAAAATCTTCAAGAAATATGCATGGAGACTCATGGAAGAAATGGGGGCAACTTGTTCCTTGTAAGAACAAGAGCAAGAAGAAGAAGAAAAGAGAGGAAAAAAGAGAGAGAAAAAGCTAAGGAATGAAAGAGGGTAAATGGAGTAAATGAAAGAGAGAGAAAATAAGTGTATTAATGAATGAAGAAGGAAAAAAAATAAAACAAGGCATTTTTTTTTTTTTTGTGGGGGGGGGGGGGGATGTGTGGGGGTGTGTGGTGGAGAGTTCACGTGAATTGGGAGAGAGAAAGTGTGTGTGTTTTGTTGAATTTTGACTTGAAATTAAATTGTATAATAAATGTGTATGTGTAGCTTCTTTAAGAAAGAGTAGAATTTATTTATTTTAGTCAAAATAGGAGTAATTAAAGGACAATGGCCATAAAAAAGGAAAAATTTGCCATGAACTGTGGGACAAAGTATAGAAAGATTGAAGTGAAAAGGATGTGATATGTGTAAGGTGTACTTGAAGGTATGAGTTGTAAAAGTACTTTCTTAATAAAATAAAATTAAAAAATTTATTCCAAATATTTTTAGCAGATTTTTCATAATTAAAATTAAATAATTATTTGAATTATTTTAGTATTTTAACAAATATGTTAATGGTATGATTAAAACGCGAATATGGGCTATAAATGATATTTTTATAACCCGAAAAATTATAAAAAAAATTATTTTATGAAAATAACAATATTTAAATTTTTTTAATTATTAAATTAATTTTTTTATTTTTAGTATCGGGTCTTAAACAAAATCTGATCCATAAAGCCTGAACTAACTAAATTTTAAAAAACAAAATTTTCTATAATATATAAAATATTTATCTAAAAATATAGGCTTTATAAGAATAATAAAATTATGTAATGAAATAAAATTGAATAGTGCAAAGACTAATTAATTACCGGTAGTATGAAAAATATGATAAAAGGTTATAACTGTAACTTTTATAACTCGAAAAATTATATAACTGATATATTTGGAAATCTTATGAAATTACGAGTCTAACAATACTAATGGTATATTTTTGATATCTCGAGCCCGGGACATGCTTTTCGAAGTATGTATCCGAACGGATTCAAAATAGGTCAAAAATTTACCAATCTGATATTTTTAAACAAACTTATACTACTACAAGCTATTCAACATATTTAAACTACATCTCGGCCTCTACGGTTAGGGGCGCTAGATTGCCGAACTTAAACTATTGTATTCCACTTAGGGTTTCGGGTGATTTAAACTATTGTATTCTGCTTAGGGTTTCCAGTGATTTTTCCGGGTTAGATCCTTACTAAATTGGAAACTGATATTTTATGGTTATATAACATATTTGATTTGAGAATTTATCTTAAATTTTATTTTTGTAAGTATTTAATATCTTTTAACGTTTTCGGAATTCTTGAATTGGGTTTCATTTCCGAAAGTTAATTGTTATTTACTTTTTAATAATTTGATTTTGGCTTCTATATTACTTGATTTTATAAGTCGGAGTTACGTGTGGAATTTGTCGTACATAGTGGTTTTGGAATTGAATTATGTTGAGTTCTTATTTTGTTTTTAAGAATTCTTATTTTTCTCAAGATTCGGAAATTTCTGGATTCGCTCGTGTTTTTGGACTAGTTGAAATTCGATTTTAATTTAGAGTGATTTTTAGGGTTTATTTCCGAAGTTCATTTTGGAATTATTTATTAAAATTTTCCGGGGCTTACAATAGTGGATTATACTTATGAAGGTAGCACGATTTATACTATTAGGACTGGGTATACTTTGGAACATTGGCTACTTTATATATCAAAGAGATTGTGAGACTGCATGGAATTCAGTGACCATTTGTGTCGAATCGTGATACAGGTTTGTAAGGAGATTTTGGAAGAGCTTGCACAAAGCTTTAGGTACTAAAAGTGGTTTTCAGTACCGCTTATCATCCTCAGACGGACGGGCAATTTGAAGGAACAATCCAGATTCTTGAGGACATGCTAACAGCCTTTTTCTTGGACTTTAGAGGATGTTGGGATGAACATCTACCTTTAGTAGAATTCACTTATAATAATAGTTATCAAGCATCAATCGGGATGCCACTGTATGAAGCCTTGTATGATAGAAAGTGCCGATCACCGATTCATTAGGATATAATAGGTGATAGACAGATTTTGTGGCCTGAATTGATTTAGGATGCGGTGGACAAGGTTAAAGCAATTCGACAGAAGTTGCAAGTGCACAAAGCTGACAGAAAAGCTATGTTCATAAACGAAGAAGACCATTAGAATTTCAGGAAAGGGAACACGTTTTGCTTAAGATATCTCCGACGAAAGGTGTTGTTAGATTCGGTATGAGAGGCAAGTTGAATCGTAGATATGTTGGACCATTTGACATTTTGGAACGAATTGGAGATATGGCATACAGACTAGCACTGCCGCTGAGTCTGGAAGGAGTGCACAATGTATTTCACGTATCTCTGTTAAGAAAATATGTGCAAAACCTTGATCAAATTGTAGCTTTGGAACCATTGGAAGTTTGAGCTAATCTTTCTACCCAAGAGAAGCCAATAAGGATTTTGGATTCGAAAGAAAAGATATTGAGGAAACGCATGATCAAATACATGAAGGTCCAATGGATAAATCAGACTGAGCGGGAGGCAACTTAGGAGCTAGAAGAGGATATGCGAGCCACATACCCTGAGTTATTCAATGAATCAGGTAACTTTTGAGGGCGAAAGTCTCTTTTAGGAGGGGAGAGATGCAAGGTACAGATAAATAATTCATATTGAAGGGTATGAATGTAATATAATGTTGTTAAATGGGTATTTTTGTCATTTGACAGATGAATTTCCCTAGTCTTCAAACCGTTTCAACTTCTCCTAAAAGTTTATATATAACCTCTCATTCTTTTAGAAATCCTAGAAGCTTTCAAAGAAAAAAAAAAAAAACCTAGGTATGTAACCTTCTCTAATCTTTTCAATTAAATCCTTTTGATAAATCTTCTCTTATGCTAGTTATCTTATGGATTGAAAGAGATTCAAGAGTTGTGGTAAACCCTAGTGTGATTAGAGATTTGGAGACTCCGATTCAAGAAAAAGGTAATATTTTTATTAGGGTTTTTATAATTCTTATGATTTTGAAGTAATATTCTTTTGATGATAATCTAGGTTTATGTGTTATTTCAAAGGGAATCCAAGATTTGTTGTTGAGGATCAGTGGTGGATCTAGATCTGAAGTTATGATTTCAAATCATGGAGAAAGGTAAGGGTTTTAACAGATTTATTATGGAATTTTAATTATAGTTTATTATTTAGGAGAATTGAGAATTAGGGTTCCGATTTCCTAATTGAAATCTACAAGTTCTAAGTACGTAAGAATCTGTACCATTTTAATAATCAATGAATTTTATTTGTTATTGCGATAGAAATTTTAAATTGGAGATTTTTTATATACATGTATATTGAAGGAAGTTGTGGAGAAATCAAGGGACTTGGAGAAAATTTGTATTGAAGGGTTTCATTGGATTATAAACCAAGAAAAGAAGGTGTGTGTTATTCAAATTTCATAGATCTGTGGTTAAGGTTTTAGATCTTTGAGTCAAATTATGAAATTTAGGGTTAGGGTTTAATTTTTGTGGAAATGGAAATTTATTGAGACATATTATTGGTAGGAAACGTGTGAGATCTTTGTTTTTGTAAGAAGTTTAATTGGTGGATTGAAGTATTGAAAGCAATACTAGGTACGACCTTACCATGTATGTTTGTTTGTGCTTGTAGGATTAGTTGAAAAATTTAACTTTAATTGAAAAGAGTGTTGGTTATGCTTGGCTACGGTTAGTAAAGACCATGATAGTAATGTGATACTTACGCTGGCAACGTGATGATCCTTATGTGGCGGTGTCCCGAGTGGAGTTGCACCTGGAGATGATTCCGGTAGATTAGGAGTCGTTACCAACTTAATTGTGGAACACATATATATATATATGTATATATTATGATAATATGGTTTTCACTGGGGTCATGAGTCACTCCGGGTTTAAGATTAGTGATAAATAGTCCTAAACTGTGTTGGTTGTAGGCGAATGAAAAGATAATTAAATTGTGCTTTTGCATTAGAAAATAAGTTGTATGTGATTTTGTGATATGCGTGTTCATGTGCATGTGCTTTCGATTTAGAGTACTGAGCGTTTTTCGCTCAATCCTCATTTTCCCACAGGTACAGGTGAAGGTTCTATGATTTATGATTTGACGAGCTATGACTGTAAGCCCTGGAAAATTTCAGTAAATAATTCCAAGATGAACTTCGAAAATAAACCTTAAAAATCACTCCAAATTAAAACCGAACTTTGACTAGTCTTAAATCACGAATGAATCTACAAATCTCTTAATCTTGAGGAAAATAAGAATTCTTAAAAAACAAAATAAGAACTCATCATACTTCAATTCCAAAACACTACGTACGAAAAATTCCTACGTAACTCCGACTTATAAAATCAGGTATATAAGCCCAAAACAAATTATTTAAAAGTAAATAATGATTAATCTTTGGAAATAAAACTCAATTCAAAGAATTCCAAAAACGTCAAGAGATATTAAATACTTACAAAATCAAATTTAAAATAAATTTCTCAAATCAAATATGTTGTATAAACATAAAATATCAATTTCCAAATTGGCAAAGATCTAAACCAGAAAATCACCCCAAAACCCTAAGTAGAATAATAGTTTAAGTCCGGCAATCTCGCATCCTTAACCCTAGAGGCCGAGGTGTAGTTTAAGTGTATAGAATAGCTTATAGTAAAATAAGTTCGCTTAAAAATATCAGATTGGTAAATTTTTGACCTATTTCGAACCCGTTCGGATATAGAATTTGAAAAGCGTATCCCGGGGCTCGAGATATCAAAAATATACCATTAGCACCGTTAGACTCGTAATTTCATAAGATTTCTAAATATATCAGTTAAATAATTTTTCAGGTTATAAAAATTACTTATAAACATTTTTATCGTATTTTCATTACTACGGTAATTAATTAGTCTTTTGCACTATTCACTTCTATTTCATTACACAATTTTATTATTCTTATAAAGCCTTATATTTTTAGATAAATATTTTTATATTATAGAAAATTTTGTTTTTCTAAAATTTAGTTCGTTTCGAGCTTATACGGGATCATATTCTATTTAAGATCGATACTAAAATAAAATAAATTAATTTAACAATTGGAAAATATTTGAAAAATATTTATATTTCATAAAATAATTTTTTAGAATTTTTCGGGTTATAAAAATATCATTAGAGCCCATATTCGCGTATTTTGATCATACGGTAACTTATTTGATAATTCACTAAAATAAATTAATTAATTTGTTATTTGTAATATGAAAAATCTGCTACAAATATTTGGAATGAATTTCCTATTTTTTTATTTTATTAAGAAAGTACTTTTACAACCTATACTTTCAAGTACGCATTTCACATCACTTCTTTTTCATTTCAATCTTTCTACACTTCATTATCAATTCTTGGCAGATTTTTTTGACTCCTTTTTGGATGCCTTTTGTCCTTTGAAACCCTTCAAAAATTAATTAAATAACTCTCTTACAATCCTTCTTCAAAAAGCTACACATACCATTAATTACATTACAATTTCAAGTCAAAATTCAAACAATTTCCCTCACTCTCTTCTCTCAAATCACGTGCAGCCCCCTCCCCAAAAGCTGCCTTGTTTTATTTTTTCCTTCTCTCTTTCATTTAATACAATCCTTCTCTCTCTCTTTCATTTACACCTTCTACCTTTTCTATTCCTTATCTTTTTCTCTCTCTTTTTCCTCTCTTTCTTTCTTCATTTTCTCTTGTTCTTACATGAAAAACAAGCTGCCTCCATTCCATAGCTTGCTTCTACACTTCATTCTTGAAGATTTTTAAGCAAACTTTCTTCTCAAAGCTTCCATAGTGATATAGGTAAAGTATAGTGAGAGTTTCATGCATCAAATGACATTCCATAAGCTTAAAAACTAAGATGATGATGCCAAAAATGAAACACTCCTCTTCTCTATGATTATTATCTTGTATCATTATTTTTTCTTGTTTAAAGTAGTTATATTTTGTAGATCTAACTTTTTGTAGCTTTGATTTTTGTTTATACTTTAGATCTTGTTATTGGAGTTGTTATTGCTTATGATTTATACATATATTCATCATTCACATAACTATTATAGTGATTCATGCATTTATAACTAGATCTAGTTGTTTTAGGTTCATGCATGCATTAGACTTTTGTTTTATGTTCATAAAATACTTGTCGTAGCATGATGATAGTAGGAAAGTTTTAGAAAACTCAAGAACTATTTTATTTTCAACAAAAATCATTTATGAAAATTCGGATGTAAAATGAACCATATTTAGAAAAGTTATTTTTCAACTTCAAAATGTGTATTTTTCATTTAAAATGAAGGGCTAAGGGAATAGATAACTTAAATGAGTGATTTTGATGAGTAGAGTTTAGATCTATGAGTTTATAGTTTACTACCATGGGTTTCTTTTATATTTATGTTCATATTAAGTGTAGATCTTAGTTTTGAACTCAAACAAAAATAGTGAAATTCGTATTTTGGCAAGACCCCCATTTAAAAACCACTTTCCAAGTGCTAAAATGAAATTTTTACTTGAGATGAAGGCTTAATGTATATATAGCATCAAGACTTCATTTTATATGGTTCAAATGTGATTTTCAAAGATTAATTTTCAAAACAAAGTTCTATTTTCGGATTTTGGCCAAGGCCTAGTTTAAAAACATGTTTTTCAACTCAAAAATGAAGTTTTTATTCAAGATACGGAAGGCTCTTAAGTAGGATATGTAAGGAATGGATTTTCATAAGTTTGGATAAATTTTATCATAAGATATGTCCAAAAATAAATTTTGTAAATTCGGATCTCAACCAAGGTCAATTTTGAAAACCTATTTTTCAACTTCAAAACAAGATTTTTATTAAGGAAATGGAAGCTTTAAGGGATAGGTTTGATTAGGAAATGGTTTTTGAAAGACTAAATGTCTGTACAAAGAAAACAAGCTCAAATAATTTCTCAAAATTCGGATTTGAAAATAGTCACTATTTAAACACCTATTTCCAAAATGCTAAAATGATAATTTTTATAGAAAAATGGAAAAGTCCTATCGAATATATGTAATAAAGACTAAGTTTTGACAAGATAAGAGAAGTTTATCAAAATATAATTCTAGGATAACAAATGGTTTCCAAGAATAGGTTAAACAATGTTTTCATTCTTTAAAATTTTGTAAAATTCGTACTTAGGCAAACCACTTATGTGAACACCTATTTTCTAACCCCAAAATGAAGGTTTTTGTTGAAATAATGAAGTGATGGTTATATAGGTCATCAAGGTTGAATTTTGCTAAAAGAAACATGATTTTACAAGAAGAAAACTATTTTTCTTAAGTCTAGTAAAATTCAAAGTTTTGCTAAGTAAAGGTTTTCAAAAAGAATTCTTGGTACTATATGTACACATATAGATAGATCATCTCATAACCTTCATAACAATAGCTTGTAAGTAATACATATATGCATGATGCATTGTAAAAATAAAGTATGAAAATTGAGTTTATCCAAAATTTGTAAATTCGGATGATTTCAAAACCATGCCTTAAAAACCCATTTATAAATCCAAACCCATTTATCAACTCCAAAACTTGTGTTTTATATGAAAAATGAGGAGTTTGGGTCATAACTATCATCAAGTAATGACTTTGATAAATTAAGATAGGATTTGCTAAGAAAAATATATAGAACAAGGAGTAGAAATGAAGTAGGAAAAATTTGAGTTGTTGCCATTTTAAGAAATTCATAATAATGGAGTAATGGCATGAAAACCCATATTTTTCAAACTCAAATTAGAAGTTTTATCAAATAAATGAAGTCCTTAGTGGCTAGGCATGGTTGAGCCTTAATTTTCTAAGTATCAAATGATTTTTACTTAAAGGAATCACCACAAAAACAATTTTTACAAAATTCGGATTTTCGAATCAACCCTACTTGAAAACATGTTTACAAAGTGCAAAATGGAAATTTTTATGTAGAAATGAAGGTCATAAGTAATAGTATAATGAAGAATCAATTTTAATAAAGATAATTATATTTTCTTAAGAAATAAATCCAAAACAAATGGAAATGATCAAAGTTAGAAAATTATGTTTTTCATAAGTAGTTGTTATTATGGTCTTGCAAAATAAAAGTTATAAAATTTTCTTTTGCAAGAATCATCAAGATCATGCATGCATCAAACTCATCTCATGTCATTCATGTTAGGAAATCATTCATTGCATGTATAGCTAATCTATATAATAGGAACATTACAAATATTTACAAAACTATTTTTTTAATTGAAATTGCTACTGTTCTGATCTAATCCGACTTTTTCGAAGCTTCAAAGTTTTCAAAACTTAAATATAATATTATAATTAGATAGATCTTTCGAAGTAGATAGAAATCGATATATAATTTGCGAGATTCCAAGTTAAAATGACCAAGTTATGGCCGTTCTAAGTTGGAATTCTGCTTAGGACGAGAATTGCGAATTTGATAGTTTGTATAAGATAGTTTGGATTAGTTAAGTGATGAAATACTTATTAGGGTATTTCTTCCTTTTTAGGTGACCCGATATCGACGATTCCCTACCACCGGATTACTTGTACTAAGAAACCGGTGATCCAATGGCCGTGTGGGTATTACTTCCGGTTTCATTTATTGTATGTGATTGTAATAATAGTTGCACTAGATATTTATTAAAGATAAAATGGATATGCATGATGGGGATGAATGGAGACTATGTATGCTTGTTGTTGATATGAGAAATGGAATGTAAGAATATCGAAGCCAAGTGATTAACTATTGCTTGTATAGATGAATTAAAATTGATTTTGTGATTATTGATTGATCACTTAAAAGAATTGGTATAATTGATTAATCGAAATTGAAGATGAAATTGAACTCATTCATATCACGATGGGGATAGAGCATTAGCATTTGTTGGTTTATCGTTGTCCTTAAACGATTTTATAGTTCATAGTTGTCCGTAAGCTGAAATGGTCTTGGTTCGTACCGCGAGATTCGTTAATCTGCTAACCCGGGATGGAGGGTGCAAGTCCATCCACATATGATTTCCGACAGGTCATATGTTTGTTGAATTCACGTGTTTGATGCATATCACTTGTCTGACTAATCACTTGATTATATGATGTGTTATAAATGTAATCCTGGAAATTCTTACTCACTAAGCTAGTGTAGCTTATACCCAATAGATTTTAAATGAACATGTTATCTCAAGAATGCTAAGTGGGGACAGTGATGGTTGGAGCTGAGAATGATTTCGGGATTCCGGCAAGGATAAGAATGCTTGAAGTTATTAGCTAGGTTTTATGATTTTCCTTGTAATAGTTTTATATAGTAGAATCTTTTGATGATTGTAATTGAAATTTAATGATTTGTATTTTGAAGAATAGTGCATTGAATTTCCTTTAAATTGTTACTCAAGTTGTATCAATATAAAGTGTATCTCTCCAATGTGTCTCTTCTATGTGTTAGACGCCTTATACATAGTATGGAAGCCTTCGCATGACTGAAGTGGTCATTCCTAGGCTTTAATATTGTGTACGGCGAACTGCTACGTTTAGGATACCCTTCGGGGCGTGACAATGACATATTTGTCGATGATGGGGAGAGCGATAGCGGTTATGACCATCCTACTGATAATTGAGATTTGTTATTAGTAATTTGAGAAGAAGAAACATATGATGATTTAGTTATTTTCTTTTGAAGACTGTTATATGTAAGGATTTTATTATTTCTAGATTTGGTGTTTAGATGTTTATGAGTTAAAGGACATTTATTGTAATATGAAAAAGTTTGAAAGTTTCCCTATATGCAAGTTATTGGTGATATTTGAAAATTTATATTTGTGGTTTTAGAAATCTATAGCCTTAGCGTGTCTGACATTCTAAGGACACATGGCAGGCTGATAACGCCTTTAGGTTAGGGCGTTACAAATTCTTTGGCAAATATATATATGTATATGTGATTGAAAAATCCTTTGAGTATATATAAGCTCACTTTTTATGGAAAATTTCTTTTGGTAGTGTTGAACGATTATTTTCGTAAAATATTCATCTTGAACCGTTGAAACTTAAACTTGACAATTTCTTTTCAAAGTATTTTGAAGAAACTTTATACTTTCTTAGGTTATTATAAATGAGTATATTCTTATTTTGTTTTCCTATTCCTTTTCCAAAAAAAATAAAATTTTCCATTAACTTTGGTCTTTTCCGGTTTTTACTTCTAGTGATAAAAGAAAAAATTTTATTAAGTTGTTGATAACCTATTTATAAATTTGCCTTTAGAATGATTTTTAGCAAATGAGTCTTTTCCTCTTATATCCTTGTTTATTAACTCCTTAAAAATAAATTTTTGTTTCTAAAACTTGGTCTTTTTTTCCTCTACCAATTTTATTTGAAAAGAAATCATCATTATTGATAAAATCCTTTGTTTTTTATCTTACCACATTTATATTCTTCTTATTTCTTTGAAAATAGACTCCTTCTTTAGAAACTTAAAAATCATTATTTTTCTAAGTGGGTTTATAAGTTATTAGGTTCATTTTATCTTACTTTAAAAACTAGTTTGTTTCTTGGTTTTGTTATGGAGTTGAAAAGACTTTAATCTTAAGCTTTTTATGAAAACTTTGAATACCAACAAATTATTTTTTACTAAGACCTATATTACTATATTATGAAAAGAAGGTGTTTATATCTTTTATTTCCTTGGTAAAACTATTCTTGTTGTTATTTAAGAAAATTTGAGAAAAATGTTGTAAAAATCCATTTTTATGTTGTTGATGATAACTCCTTTATTTATTGACAAGTTACATAATAGAAAATTTAGTTTCAAGTTCTTTTATTAAAGAAAAATCTACCTTAAGTATTATTGAGACAATATCATTATGAAGATGCATGTATTATGAGCATATAGTATGTAGATGATGAAAATATAAGATAAAAAGCAAGTTAATATTAATAAGCAAGATATTATAGTCAAGTATTGGGAATCTTAGCTTCATCAAGGCAACATGGGACTTTATCCCCCCCCCAAAAAAAAAAGAGAAAAAAAGAAAAAGAAAAAGCAAGAATAAGAGCAAATATATTAATAAGCTTGTTAGTGAGTTAGTGAGCATTTAGGCTCTAGGAAAAAATATATATATATATATATATATAGTATCATATATAAAGTTAGGTTAGAAGCATGATAATATCAATAAGATCATAGTAATAACAGCATAATAGTAAAACAACATAATATGAAATTTATTCATGAACAAGAACAAAACATGAACATAGATGTTTAAGAAATATAAACCATGGTCATGTTAAGTGACATGACATGATAGAAAGAAATGGGTATGAACTTTTACCTAAAACAAAATATGAAAGTGGTATTATAGAGAAAGTTTGGATAATGTTTATGTGTGTAGGAAATGTGTAAAAAAATTGAGTAGTAGGGAAAGAAAAGAGAGATTTTTGGTAGAGAGTGTTTGAGGAGAGAATTTGGAGAGTTTTAGCAAGGTGAATGAATGTGTAAAAGAATTGGAGGGAGAGAGGGTATTTATAGAATTTTTGGAGTGAAAATTATGTGAATTAAATAAATTAAAAAAGAAAAAGTAAATATAGATAATAGAGAGAGAGGGGGGCCTGGCATGAATTGCATGGAGAGGAGAGAGAGTGATTTTGATTTGTTTTGTATTTTTGTTAATTAAAAGTAATAAGATGTAAAGTTTGATGTAAATGAAAATGTATGAGAAAAGTAAAAAGTAGATAATAGGTTTGTAGAAATAGGTATAGAAAAAGTAGAGATAGGTGAATAGTAACAAATAGTGTAGAATAGTACTATGAATAGTAGATAAGATAAATTAATACCTATAGTAATGAAAATACACGTAATTAAGCTATATATGATATTTTTAGATACCGAAAAATTATAAAACTGATATTTTTGAAATCCTTGTATTTTACAAGTTTATTGGTATTACCGAAATATTTTGCCATCGGAGTACTAGGGCACAGTTTTAAAAAACTGATCCCGTTTGGATTCGAAAGACACCAAAAATTATAAAA
This sequence comes from Combretum micranthum, assembly GCA_024138025.1. Classification (NCBI taxonomy): domain Eukaryota; kingdom Viridiplantae; phylum Streptophyta; class Magnoliopsida; order Myrtales; family Combretaceae; genus Combretum; species Combretum micranthum. The sequence continues at coordinate 147,839 of JAMXBD010001542.1, forward strand.
TTTGATATTTTTATGCATCCCTATATTATTACGAACTATTATCTACTACTATCTCAATTTCGTTATTTCGGGATTAGGAACACGGGATTGTCGAACCTAATTTATTAGGGTTTGATATGTATTTGTTGACCTTAGGGTTTTTGGTTGACTTCCGATTTAAGATTTAAACATAACCGTCGCATAAATTCTAGGAGATTACCCTCCCTCATCTAATCCCTGCAAAAAAACTCCCTTCTTTTCTATTGACGTTTACCATTCTTGAAGATTTTCGAGACCATAACAACAATAAGTTAATTCTCTATTCTATCCCTTAGCGCAACCAATAAGATAACAATTTGAATAATCAATTCTTGGAATTCTGAGTTGATATAAATCTTTTACAGCAAAAAGCACAGGGTTTAAGGAGTAAGATTTTGGGGAAAATCATTAAATAGCATGAACTAAAGTTTTGGAGGGATGGAAGATTGGATGATACTAGAAAGATAATGTAGATAGACTACCATTTAGTAGAAACGACAAATCGTGAGGAATATTAGAAGAACTAGAAGAAGAAAGGGTTGTTGTGGAATAAACATTAGGAATTTGTGAGAACATGGAAGGAAATAGAAACATAATGTAGTTTTCATCTATTTATATATGTTCATGATTGTTAGATGTATTTGGAAGGGTACCATGTGTGTTAAATCGATTTTAGGGTTTGGAATGTGTTCAATGAAATGCTTAAAGTGATGGTAAGTTTAAAAATATGGAAATTTTTCATGAAAAGAGAATTTGCAAAAGTACACACTGATACACGGTCATACACTAAGTCGTGTACCTCTCATTTGGCAAAAAACAATGTTTTCCAAAAGTACACGACTAGAATATGAATATGTGTTTTAAGTCGTATGCCTCTCTATGTATAAATAGTGTTTTTCAAGAAAAACACGACCATTACACTAGCTCTTGTATTAAGCCATATATCTCTTTATGATTTTAATGATAAAGGAACTTAAAAAGAACACAACTAATACATGACCTAGTGCTCCTAGTTGTGTTCCTCTCAATGATTTAAAATTTGTGTTTGGAAAAGAACACAAGGAGAACATGAGGTTGTGTACCCCTCGTGTACTACTCATGTACCCCCTGTGAACCTTTTTATGATCTATTTCTTTGCCTAAGTTTACCCAATCCTATACCCTACATTAGTTTTTGCACATTATAACATTGTGAAAATTATCCTTTTCTTACCTAAAAATGACTAGGAATCATTTGACTCTTCTCTTTAGGGATTGAAGAATACATCTGTCACTCCCTGGAGGGTACTCTAAACATGGCAATCCGCCACACATAATATTAAAGCTAATGAATGACAACCTTAGTCATGCAAGAGCTTTGATATCACGTGCAAAGCGTGCTTCCAAGATAGTAGGAGACTCAAAGGGGTATTATGTTTAAGTAGATAATAAAAGCATGCAAGAACTTATAAAGGTAAACATGTAATAATCATTAAGATAAAAGTTTCTTACAACTTCTTAGGGGCATTCCCCCATTTTAAAAGCCTTGCTTAAACTAAGGCATCTTCAAAACATACATGAATGTAATATAAGTCTACTATAGAGATTTTTCTTAGAAGTCTATATCAAAAACTAAATATATAAACTTCTTCCATAAATTCCTAGTAGCTTTGGCTCATACCTGACAAAAGCGGCTCCTTGGTACTAACCATAAGTCTGTAACAAAAAGCTATAAGGGTATAAGCAAAACTAGCTTAGTGAGATAACTCCCTTCTTCAAATCATTTCCATAAAACATACAAGTATTTTAGACAATCATATGGAATACATCAATCACATGAGTAAACAAAATACACAGATTAATCGAAAACCATGTGCAGCATAGATTTGGCGCCTTCCATGTCGGGGGTTAGGTGGTTACCATCCCATACGACCATTAATAATTGCAGACTTACCGGCTCTACTTGCCTTGTAGACTTTCCGGCTTCTACTAGCCCATGTACACTTTTCGGCTCCTATTAGCCACTACTACGACTCTTCGTTTCCTCACACGAAGAATAATAGCGAAAAATAAATGTGAATCACAATATGTTATGCATGGATTGTTTTTAATATTGGTTTATTCAATTATCGTCAAGTTCAAGTTAAAGGTAACCAAAACAATATTCAGCATACCATTGCAAGAAAAACATAAGTTATTCATCAATTCCTCTTTAGATATACTTAGCTTTTATTCAACAACCACATCATTCAATCATGAATCCAAATCACACAACATTTTTTCATTTTGTCTTTTTCCTTATTCTCTAGTGTTACTACTTACAAACACAATTAAGGAAACATAATTAATAAGGGATTAACTCTCTCCATGACGATCGCTCCTAGTCAATATAATCTTCCGGAAGGCGATATCGGTTCCTCCTTCACCTAAACAAGATGAAATACCCAAAATGAGTCTTTCATAGAATTTCTATTTTAAAGATTCTAAATCTAACTCGAAATTGCCGTAAAAATTGGATTGAAGGAAGTTTAATTTAAAATGGCCATAACTTGCTCATTTTATCTCGGAATTTCGCATATTATATGTTATTTTCCACCTACTCGAAAATATCTATCCATTTCTAAGGTTACTTTTAATATAAAAGGTCATTTGGATATTGGATTAGAAGGGTGCTGATCTATTACAAAAATTCCTTTCTTGAAAAACAAAATTTTCTAATCCTTCCTTTACTAAGGCTTGTTTAAGTAAAACTCAAATATGTATATTTTTTAAAAGAATCCCTTATGTATATAAGTATACTCATAATTTATGCATGAAGCTATAGGTGTTGTCTTATTTAATTTATTTCCTTAAAACAATCTTTTCTAGTGTTTTGAAAAATTTGGATTTGTTAGACTTTACTTTATATGGGTGAAGTAACTTATAAATTTTTGGATGATCAAAATCTAATATAATATTTTGATTTTTAGTTTATCAAAAGTGAGTTGAAAATAAAGTTTGGTCTTGAGATTATCTATAAAATTTATTTCTAGGAATTGAAAAAAAAATATAGTTTCCAAAAGTTTTCTTTAGTAGTACTCGATAAGTTTATTCTTTGAAAATTTATTTTCATTTTCTTTGTAAGTTGATTTTCTTGAAAACTTAGTATCAAGTTATTATCTATATATCAAGACTTCTTTTGTTATTTAAAAGGGAAATATCTTTAGACTTTGAAGAAACTTCTTTTATTAATAGTTTGAAATTTCATGATGAGTTTACATAAACTTTTAAAAGAGATTTATTTGAAAATATTTTTCTAAGTCTTTGGAAAAACGATGATCAAATTTTATTCTTTCATAAAAAAGATCTATTTTATTTGGACAACAACTTATTAGCCATGCATGAATATGATTATGTAGTTTATAAAAGCTAAAAATATCACAAGATAGGATAATAAAGAATATAAGAAATAAATAAGCATAATAATAATTGTCAAGATTGGGAGCCTTAGCTTCTTCAAGGCTTCCCAGGACTAAGAATAGACTAATCCTAAAAGAAAAATAACATTGTTTTGACTTAATGAGGACAAGTCTAAGACTAGAAAGATTAGTCTTAAAACAACTTGAAAGTAAATAAATTGCAGGTAAGTAAATAAATTACAAGGAAAGTATATAAATTGCAATAACGAATGAGCTTATATCTCAAAAAGCTATATATACATATATATATAATTACATAGATATATTTAGTTAGATAAACATAAGAACAACATAAAGGAAAATAGATTCATGAACAAGAACAAAGTATGAACATATTGTTGCTTTCCTAACCTCCATGGGTTTAGAAAACACACACTATGTTCATACTAAGCAAATGAACATAAGAAAAACTTAAAGGAGCATTAACTATGAAAGATAAACTAGAGAGAACTTTTGGAGAGATTTTGAGAGAGTAATTGTAGTATATGAAAGGTATGAAGGAAATGGAAGGAAGATATGGTATTTATAAGAAAAAAGTGGATGGAAATTTGTGTTAATTAGATAAATGAAAAATAAAACAAATTGAGAGGAAAGGGAAAGGGGGCCGACACATATTTGAGTGGGAGAGAGAGAGAATTTTTTTTTTTTTTTTTGTATTTTTGTTAATGAAAAGTAAGATATGAGAGATGTGAAGTTGTATTGGAAATGAAAATTATAAAAAAATAGGTGTATGGTTGTAAGAAAAAGTAGAGATAGATAAATAGTGTAGAATAGTAATGAATAGTGTAATGTAAAGTAGATATGATAAATAAAGTACCGAAAATAAGAAAATACGAGTATAATTCGATATCTGATATTTTAATTACCGAAAAATTATAAAATTGATATTTTTGAAAACTTTATCTCTTTACGAGTCTAATGGTATATCAAGATTATTTTTACTATTCTAAGCCATGGGACACGCTTTTCGAAAACTTTATTCGTTCGGGCTCAAAACAAAATGCAGTTTAACTAATCTGATATTTTTAAGCTTTCTCATATTATTATGAACTATTCTACATGCTAATCTCTTACTTACTTACTTAGCGTTACGAACACGGGATTGCCGGACTTGAATGGTTGCATCTGACTAAGGTTTTGTTGACTTTAGGATTTCCGGTTGACTTTCTAATTAGGGTTTGAGCTTAATCGGTCATAAAACTTTGGGGGTTTATAACCTACCCCCCTTAAAGAAAGTTTTGTCCTCAAAACTTAAAGTTTATACCTGATTCTTCAAACAAACTTAGATACTTCTGGCGTATATCGCTTTCGGCTTCCCAGGTTGCCTCTTCATGTGAGTGATTTCTCGATAAAACTCTCACATACTTGATCTCCTTGTTTTGAAGCTTTTGCACCTTATGATCTAGGATCTGAATCAGGTGCTCTTTGCAGTTGAGGTTTTCTTTTAATCGTACTGGTTCCAACTCTATGATTCTGCTAGGATCTAGTACGTGCTTCCGTAAAACCAAAACATGAAATATATTATGAATTCCAGACAATTTAGGAGGTATGGCCAGATGATAAGCAAGATCTCCTACTCTTTCAAGTACTTCAAAAGGTCTAATATATCGGGGGCTCAACTTTCCTTGTACCATGACTCTGTGAATACTCTTGATGGGGTTTACCTTCAAATATACATGGTCTCCAACCTTAAACTCGAGAATACGTTGATTCATATCCGCCCAAATTTTTTGTCAATCTTATGCTTCCTTCATTTTTTGTTGAATGATTTGTACCTTGTTAGTCGCGTCTTGTACCAAGTCGGGTTCAATGCTCAACTTCTCTACATCATCCCAGAATAATGGCGACCTACATCGCCTTCCGTACAATGCTTCATAAAGTGACATTTGAATTGTGGAGTGGTAGCTGTTTTTGTAGGCAAATTCCACTAATGATAGGTATGCGTCCCAACACCCTTGAACTCTATTACACAAGCATGCAACATATCCTCCAGAGTTTGTATTGTTCTTTCTAATTGACCATCTGTTTGAGGGTGATAGGCAGTGCTAAAATATAGCTTCATTCCCAAACATCTATGTAAGCTTGTCCAAAATTTAGACACGAACCTTAGGTCTCGATCGAAACTATTCCTATGGGCACTCCATGTAAGCATATTATCTCTTTCATATGTATTCTGGCTAACTTATCCATGGAATATGTCATGTTGATTGGAAGGAAATGAGCTGTCTTCGTCAATCGGTCGACTACAACCCAAATGGTCTTATATCCTGTAGATATTTTTGGTAGTCCACACAGAAAATCCATCGTAATTTGATCCCATTTCCATTCGAGTATTGGTAGAGGTTTCAAGAGTCCTCCTGGTCTTTGGTGTTCCACCTTTACTTGTTGGCATGTTGGACATTTCATCAAGAAATCGGCTATGTCTCTTTTCATACCGTTCCACCAATACTAGCTTTTCAGATCCTGATAAATCTTTGTTCCTCCTAGGTGCATTGTATATCCTGAATGATGTGCTTCACTCATGATTTCTTTCCCCATTTCATCATCACCTGGAACACATAATCTCCCTTTCATTCTCACCACCTTATCTTCTTCTATTGTGAAATCCGTATACTTTTCTTTCTGTACCTCTCATTTAATCTTTTAAATCACGTCATCATACCATTGGGCTTCCTTAATCCTTTCTACTAAGGTTGGTTCCATGACTAGGCTGGCGATTTCTACTTCCACATTTTACCTTATGAATTCGATACTCATTTTCTCGAATTCCCTTACTAGCTCCTTCTTATCAGTGAGTAAGGTAGCTACTTCTTCGTGATTTTTCTTGCTTAGGGCATCCGCGATAGCGTTTACTATTCCTGGGCAATAGTTTATCCCAATGTCATAATCCTTGATAAGTTCTTGCCATCTTCATTGCCGCTTATTCAACTCCTTTTGCGTGAATAAATACTTGAGACTTTTATGATCGGTGTATGTAAACCCCCAAAAATTTTCGTAATTCTTAGAAAATAATCCTAGAAGTCTAAGTATCAAAATTCAAATCCCGAAAGTCAACTCAAAATAAAAACCAAATTCTAGATCGAGTCAAAACACCGGAAACTAAACCCAAAAAAAAAAAATCGAATCAAGTTAAAACTTAATTCCAAATAACATAAAAAACGAGCTTTCTGAATCTTGAGAAAACGGGAACCCTTGAAACAAAATATAAAGTCCAACTACCAGTATGATCAACGTCCGTACGCCAATTAAATCATCTACCCAATTCCTAAAACGTGAATCAAAACGATAGATCCAAATACCGCTTAACAACGAAATGATAAAATCTTAAATCCTTCAGTAAAATTTTAGAATCATAATTTTCAATTTTCACCAAAAGTCAAACTGAGTCAACTCATAACCCTAGACTCGGTTAAAACAATCCCGATAACTAAAAACTATTAAATAACCACAAATAAAATAAGATAAACCATAGATGTTGAGCTAAAAATATAAAACGATCAAAACTAAAAAATTATATGATCTTACGATATCTCGATGAAACCAGAAGTCAAACCAAAACCCTAAAGTCAACAAAGCCTATAACGAACCCTAGTGTTTAAGATCTGGCAATCCCGCGATTTCAAACCCTAGAAAACGAAATTTAGCCAATTGCTTAAAATAGTTCGTAATAATATAGGGTAACATAAACATATCAGATTCGTGAATTTCGAGTGTCCTTCGGATTCAAACGGGATCAGTGCTCGAAAAGCGTATCCCGAAACACGGAATATTAAAAATATTCCGTTATACCAATAGACTCGTAAAAATACAAGGAATCCAAATATATCAGTTCTAGAATTTTTCGGTAGCTAAAAATTATAGATATCGCATTATTACGTGTATTTTTATTACTACCGGTACTTTAATTCTCTAGTCTACTATTCATTACTATTTCACTATCTCTACTTTTTCTTACACCTATTTCTTACTACCTATATACCTATTTTCTTACTTTTTATATTTCCAATACACCTTATATCAAATCATACCTTACATATTAATTATTTTCTTACAAAATTCACTAAAAAATCAACTCACTCTCCCTCTATACCCTATGGTCGGTGCAACTCTCCCCCATTCCCTCTCAATTATTTTTCTTTTTCAAATTATTTTATTACATCTAAAATTCACTCCAAAATTCTATAATACCCCTTCCTCTTTTATTCTTTCACACAATTCATTCTACTACCAAAACTCTCTCAAATTCACTACATAAACTCTCTCCATAAACTTTTCCTCTACCAAAACTCTCTTTCACCAAATACTCATAAGAGTTTCCTTTTATACACTACAACTACCATTTCTCCATAACCACATAACCATACATTCATTACCATCTTTATACCACAAAAATACCTTAGGTAAAAATTTCTTTCAACCATTTAATTATCCATGTCATGTAACTTAGCATGACTATGGTGTTGTTTTGAAACTCATATAAGTATTAAAAGCAACAATATGTTCATGTTTTGTTCTTGTACATAAGCTTTTTATTTTACTATGTTGTTATTATTATTGTTATTATTTGCTTCTAATCTAACTTATATATATAGTATTATGTATATTATGTATATATATTTATTTAGAGCATATAAGCTCACTTGTTATTTATTTATTTCATGCTTTGCAATTTATTTATTCATGCTTTTCTTTAAGACTAGTCTTTCTAGTCTTAGACTTGTTCATATCAAGTCAAAACAATCTTTTGTTTTCTTTAATCTTTCGGAACTAGTCCATTCTTAGTCCCAGGATGCCTTGATAAAGCTGAGGCTCCAATACTTGACCGGGATACCTTGATGAAGCTAATGTTCCCAATACTTGATATTTTATTTTCTTGCTCATTAATTGTTTCTAGTATTTTCTTATGTTCTTATTACTTTATATGCTCACGATACTTGCATTTACATAATGTTAATGTCTCAACTAATCTAAAAATAGAATTTTACTTTACTAAATGAACTCAAAGCTAGATTTTCGATTATACGATTTATCACAAAATCATGAAGTTATTATCAAAAACATAAAAATAGAGTTTTCTTAAATAACAAAGATAGATTACCAAGGAAACATAAGAAATAAATATTTTCTTTGTATATTATGTTAATCTAAGCTTTAGTAAAATAATTTATTAATATTAAAAATTTTTACAAAAAGCTTAAGATTTAAACTCTTTTAAACTTCATAATAAAACTAAGAAAACAAACTAGTTTTCAAAGTTAAGATAAAAATCAACTCATAAAGTTATGAACCCACTTAGGAAAAGTAATGATTTTCAAATTTCTAAAAAGAAGGAACTCATTTTCAAAAGAATATAAATAAAGTAAGATTAAAAATAATGGATTTTATCAATAAAGATAATTCTTTTCAAAAGAAATAAAAGAACAAGTTTTAGAAAGCAAAAACTTATATTTTAGAAATAGATATAATAAGACAAGACTCATTTTCTAAAACCATCTTAAACACAAAATTATAAAAAGGTTTTCAACAACCTAAATATATTTTTTGATAAAATTGATCTTTTATCACTAGAAGTGAAATTTATAAAATCTAAGGTTAAAGGAAAATTTACTTGTTTTGGAAAAAGGAATAAAGGAAATAAAATAAGAATATACTCATTTATAATGAAAATATAAAGTTTCTTCCAAATACTTGAAAAGGAATTTATCAAGATAAGTTTTAACAATTTAAAAAGAATTGTTTTATAAAATAAATTGTTGAGACACTACCATTAGAAATTTTGCATATAAAGTGAGCTTATTTATATACTCAAAGTATTTATCAAATATTGTTCATAATTATATATATATATATTGTTACAAAAGGATTTTTCTTTAAAATGAAGTTGAGTTAGAAAATGGATTTGCAAAAGTTTAGAAATAATTCGTTTTAAATCTGTACCTGATGTTTTCGGAACCCAAATGACCTTTTATGACAAAGATAAGTTTATAAATGGATAGATCTTTTGAATAGGTAGAAAACGGTATATTATATGCGGAATTCCGAGTTAAAATGAGCAAGTTATGGCCATTTTAAGTTGGAATTTCCCCTTATACGATTTTACCACGATTTCAAGAAAAGTTTAGAATATCCAAGAATAGAAATTCCATGAAAGACTTATCCCGGGTATTTCTTTTGTCTAGGTGACGAAGGATAGAGAATACCCTACCCGAGGATTACTACGACTAAGAAGATAGGGAAATGGACGAGTGAGTTATTCCTCTTAATTCGTTACATTGCTTGTGCTTGTAAAGTAGTAGCATTAGTATACTAAGAAAAGATAAAAATGGATATATATTTAAGGAATTCGGGATTATGTGTATATATGTGATTCTATGTTTATGCGTGAAATGAGAAATAAGAATATCGCAACATTGAACTGCTTGTTTAAATAATTTTGTTTACTTATGTGTATGACTGTTTATTGTTTGCTAATTGATTGATCGCCCTAATAAAGCTTAATAAGGTTTGGCTTGAGAAAACTAAAACGCTTACGCATAGCATCCATCAAGTCACATATATTTCGGAAGGCTGCTACTCCTACGCGTAGAGTTGGATTGGCTGTGATCGTGCGGTGCCACGGGCCATGTTCCTTCCTGGAGAATCCAAATCACTGGGGGAAAGTGACTCTAGGTTCGGAGCCGAGCCAACCGAACGCTGTGGGTGAGGACCTGGGGACTAGCAGTAGAAGGTCGAGGACCTTCAACCCCGATTCCCTAACCTTTGATACGGAGGGGTAAATCCGTTTTATATATGGTTTCTGGATAACTATATATATTTGCGTAATCATGTGATTGTTGCATCATTTGCATAGCATATGCGTGAAAATCTAAATAAACTTGTTTGAAAATATGGTGCGAATGATAAGGAATATCTCACTAAGCTAGTTGTAGCTTATACCCCATAGATTTTGTTGAAACAGGTATACCCGTGGCTTAAAATTGAGGATCATGACATTAAGGAAGTCATGGAGGGATGTTAAGCTTCTATGAAGGGAATGGAATCATAAGATGAAGTAATTTTGTAAGGTTCTTTATATGTAATGACTCATATGATTAGTGATGTACATTTATTTGGAGACAAGAGAGGGATATGCCCCTAAGATTGTAATTTAATATGTTTATGTTTTATTATAAGTATTCTCTTTGCCTTGTTACTTATTTATTATCAATATAAATTGCGCTACTCCGATGTGTTTCCTTGGTTGTGATGTACGCCTTGTACATGATATGGAAGCCTTTGCGTGACTGAGGTAGTCATTCCTAGGCTTTAGTATTGTGTACGGTGGACTGCCATGTTTAGGGTATCCCTCGGGGTGTAATAGTATAGATCTCGCACATTTGCCCATATAGGTAATGTCTCCATAACTTAAGTGCGAAAGCAACGGCGGCTAGCTCTAGGTCATGGGTGGGGTAATTTTGCTCATGAGGTCTAAGTTGTCATGAGGCATATGCAATCACCTTTCCATCTTGCATCAATATACACCCGAATCCATTTCTAGAGGCATTGCTATGCACCATATAAGTTTCTCGGGGTCTGGTAACACCAAAATTGGGGCAGGGACAAGTTGTTTCTTAAGTTCTTGAAAACCTCATTCTCTCTTATTAGTCTAAATGAACTTTTCATCCTTCTGAGTCAACTGTGTTCGGGGTTTGGCTATGGTAGAAAAGTTCTTCACAAACTTCCTATAATATCCAACTAATCCAAGAAAACTTCTCACTTTAGTGACGATCTTAGGTTGTTTCCAATCCATTGCTGGTTTGATTTTTTCAGGGTCTACTGATATACCTTCTCCAGATATGACATGTCCTAGAAAAGACATCTATCCAACCGGAAGTCACACTTAGATAGCTTGGCATACAGCTTATGCTTACGTAAGGTCTGTAATGCCATTCTTAAGTGTTTTTCATCTTGTTCCCGTGTCTTGAAGTAAATCAGAATATCATCTATAAAGACTATCATATACTTATCCTACAAGGGTTTGTACACCCGGTTCATGATATCCATAAAAGCTGTCGGTGCATTAGTTAACGCAAAAGGCATTACCAGAAACTCGTAATATCCGTAGCGGGTTTGAAAAGCCATCTTGGGTATGTCCTCTAGCTTGATCCTTAACTGGTGATATTCTAACTGTAAACCCTTAGATTTTACGATAGTTTTATACGATTAATCAGGTTTTAGGAATTGAACTCTGGAAGGCAAATCAAGTCAATCGATAGGTTGAACCGGACAACTAATAGAGTCCTAAAATATGAGATAAAAGTTAAAAATGAGATGAACTCCAATTTTGGCTCATAAAAATAGTATAAAACCTATAAAGATCATATAGCCCCAAAATCCAATCGTTTCAAGCCTTATGGGTCAGTTTTCATATCTATCTGCAAATACATAAAATGGAATAAAATATTCTGACAACTAAACCATACTAGAAAAATATCTAGGTATCCATAAAATATCAGATAAAAATTTTTCAACTCATAAAAATATCAGTTATAGCTCGTATACGCGTATTTTATCTCACCGATAACTTATTTAATATTTTACTATTACTATTTAATATATATATATTTTTAAATTTGCAGCATATATGGCTGCCATATTTTTTTTCATATTTACATATATATAAACCTACAAATATAGCCTAAAACCTATACCTATCACCTATGGTGCATGAAGACACAATTGTCAATTCAATTTGATTTTTTTTTTTTTTTTACTTTACCCTTCCCATGCAAGCTTCACATGCTGGACATGCTGCAAATTACAGCAGCTGGTACAATTTTTTTTTATTTTATATAAACCTCCTCTAGAACACTCCATCATACCTATAAATAACCCCTTTTGCATCACAACTTCACACCACATTTCTCCTTTCATTTTCCCTCTTTTTCTCTCTTATTTCTTCTCCATTTTTCTGTTGCTAGGCATCAGTTCGGGTAGGTACTGTTCATCAGTGTTTCAACTTCAAAAACTCCACTTTTATGATGATGCCATCCTATTAAAATGCGTAACTCCGATGGTAACTCTTATGGTGAAAGTATGCCTTGTGCATAATATAAAAGCTTTTGCGTGATTGAGATCGTCACTCTTAAGTTTTAATATTATGTACACGGACTGTCACGTTTAGGGTACCCCTCAGGGCGTGACACTGACCGTAAATTAATTCGTGAGAAGACACTAGCTCCTTGAAGCTGGTAAAAAAGATCATCTATCCTTAGGAGTGGATACTTATTCTTGATATTGACATTATTGAGTTCTCGATAATCGATCCACAGGCGCATAGAACCATCCTTCTTTTTCACGAACAAAACTGGTGCTCCCCCGGGTAATAAACTTAGTCAAATGAAACATTAATTCAAAGCCTCGATGAACGCTGCCAGTGCTCGTGTAAATTTTGCCAGCATAAGGTGTACGCCGGCAAGATCTACACATACGCCGCCGGCATAATACCGGTGTATGACTAAATTTATATAAATACGAGACACGAAAAACTGTTTTTACAGAAACATCATATCATATTTCTCCTTCATATAAGAGAGTTTTGGAGTGTTTTGGAGATCTAGGCTTGGAGAATCATTCGGAGGGTGTTTTCAATCCAAAGTAAGTAAGTTTAACCTTCTCTTATGGATTAAATACGAATTTGTATGAGTTTGCTTAGGGTTTTATGGTGTTCTTGAAGGAAAAACGTGGCATAGATTTAGATCTTGAATTTGATCTGCCTCGGTTGGATAAGAAGTGAGTGTTGTGATTAAAACAAGTAAGTATAATGTTCTCATATCAGATTTATACGAATTTCATGCTACTTCTAAGGATTTTGTGATTTGCTTGCATGAAGGAAACCCTAGATTTGGTTAGGATCCGAATTTGTGGAAGTGAGTTGGATTTTGGTGATCTAGTAAGTTTCATCTTTTCTTTGATGGAGTTGAATAATGTATGATTAGATGATCATTATGTGTTCTTGTTGTCATATAATATTAGGGTTTTGAAGGATTATCAAATTCTATAAATTGTTGTGGAAGATTGATCGGGTTAGATGATGCAACTTGATGATTTTCTTTGCTAGGTTAGGATTTTGGGAGTTGTAGTACATTAAGGTTCGTTTATATCGTGTTCTTATATGTTATATATAAGTGTATGTTTTTGATAGGAATTTAGAGATTTGAGTTTGTTGTTGAATTATTAGTATTGATTGAAGTATCGTGGAGATTCGGGAGATTTGGTTGTGGTTAAGTGTTGTCGATAAAGTATTTTTTAGGAGATACATATTGGAATTTCTTGAAACTAAGAAAGGTACGACCAATCTTTGCTTACTGTTTTTGTCTGTAAGTTTGGTATTGATTGAATGCTTGTAGGAATAGAATTTCTTAATAAACTTAATCTTTATTCGGTTTTAATAATTGTATGTTTTGGTTGTGTTTGGCTTTGACTAGTAAAGACCTGGCAGACAGTGATACTGGTGAGGCACCTTGATGATCTTGGTATGAGGTTATCCCTAGTAGACTCGTGCCTTGATATGATTCTGGTAGAATTAGGTGTTTTGGATTCGGGGTGTTTGGGGAGTACCTACTCATCCATATATGTATATGATTATTATTTTCAAAGAGTTGTATGATTTTCAATGGGGTATGAGTAACTCCGAGTTTAGGATTAGAGTATACTTAATACTGGACTGTGTTGTTTTGTTAGCTTAAGAAAGATAATAATATGATTGTTTGCATTAGTTTAAGCTGCATGAATTATATGCTTTTTGTATGTGCATTTGCATTTGTTTTTTGATTGGAGTTATCGTACTGGGCGTCGCCACTCATTCTTTTAAATTTCAGGTACAGGTGAAGAAGATATAGTGTATGATCTATCCGGTTATGAATTATTCTTTGATAACGGGGATGGTGATAGTGGACGTAACTACCCAGTCGAGAGTTAGGCTTCATATGCCAAGTTTCTAAGAAAAGACATGTTATGATCATAGGTTTTGAGTTGGAAGTTTTTATTGGTTTTACAAAGAAAGATTTTAATGTAAACAGTATTTAGTTTTTGTTGAATTTGTTGACTGTGAAGTCAACTTGGATTTTATGTTTGAACAACGAGTTTATGTTTTATCAATTATGAGCTTTTTAGTTTTGACAGGTTTGGTATCCTATGAGTTGCCCTATGAGTGTTTACAGGTGATGATTAAATTATTGTGGATAATAGAGCCTTTGCGTATCCTATATAAGAGGGGATACGTGGCGGGTTGTAATGCCTTATTTTAGGGCGTTATAGATATTGCTATATTAGTTGTCTTTAAGACTTTATTATCTTCGTATTTATATTATACTTTATAGATCTAAATTTTTATGAAGCTTTGGTTATGTATATGTTTAGATCTATAGGCTTAGGGTTTACTACTATGTATTTCTTTTATATTCATGCTCATATTATGTGTAGATCTTAGATTTGAACTTGAATAAAAATAGTGAAATTCGTATCTAGGCAAGACCTATATTTAAAAACCCTCATCCAAGTCTCAAAATGGAAGTTTTAGTAAAAAAATGAAGGTTTAGTGGATGTATATCATCAAGACTTCTTTGTACAAGAATCAAAGGTGATTTTCAAAAGTTACTTTCAAAAATAAAAATCTCTTTTCGGATTTAGGCCAAGACATGGTTTAAAAACATGTTTTAACTTAAAAATTAAGATTTTATTGAAGAAATGGAAGGCTCTTAAAATAGGATATGTAAAGGATGTTTTTTCATAAGTCTTGATGGATTATATCAAAAGATATGTTCAGAAACAATTTTCGAAAATTCGGATCTAAGCCAAGACTCATTTTTAAAACCTATTATCTAACCTCAAAATGAAGATTTAGATAAAAATATAAAGGGCTCTTGGTATAAATATCCTAAGGATTGGATTTTCATAAGTTTAGATGAGTTTTCCTAAAAGGTATTTCTAAAATAGAGAGTTTTATAAAAGACAAGTCTAGGTCTTATTTTCATTCTAAAACTCAAGGAAGAAATTTGGATCTAGGAAGAGATGAATTTTGAAAACCTTATTTTAGACTTCGAAACAAGAGTTTTATGTGAAAAATGGAATGCTTTGATAAAGGGTGATATAAGAAAATTATTTTCATTGAGTCATGTTAGTTTTAGCAAAGGATTTTCTCAAAACAAGAAAATGAGTTTTAACTCAAAATTTCGGTTTTTACAAAAGTAGATTCTTAGAATTTTCATTTGGAAAATAATCATTAGGATCATATAAGTATTTAATCTTTTATCCATGGCTAGAAGTTCTCTTTGCAAGTATAGAACCAATATAAGTTGATCTAAAAAGTTAAATGGAACAAAAGTAACAATTTTCAACAATAACTCAAAATTGGAATTTTCGTAACCTTGTTGTATAGTAGCTTCTCGACCCTCAAATGACCTTGGATGTTTTATTTAACTTTGGAAATGGATAGATCTTTTGAAGTAGATAGAAATCGATATATAATATGCGCAATTCCGAGTTAAAATGAGTTAGATAGGACCATTTTAAATTAGGACTTCAACTTAGGCGATAATTAACGAACTTAGTAAATAGAATTGTTAAGTTTATTAGAACTTGATGAGAAATACTCATTGAGTGTATTCCTTGTACTTAGGTGAATTGGAGGACGGATTTCCACTCCTGAGGACTACTACGACTAATGGATTTCTCTCCATGGCTGAGTGAGTTCATTTCTTAAATAGTTGTGCTCATGTATGTGCTTGTAGTTGTAGTAGCATTAGAATTAGAGAAAGATAAAATTGAGATGAGTTGTGATCTAATCTTGGTTGAATGAATGTTAAGTATATTGAGACGAGACTTGTTCTAAAAAAGTTGTATGAGCTAATATAGACTTGAATTGTCTGAAATTCTCTATGATCGCTCTTAACCTACATAATTAACATGCCACGATTATATGAATAAACTATACGTGCATATCACATAGTGAGTCACATTGCATTGGTTGATATACCTTTGGTGGGACAAAAGTATATTTGTAAGCCCCGGAAAATTTCAGTAAATAATTCCAAGATGGACTTCGAAAATAAACCCTAAAAATCACTCCAAATTAAAACCGAACTCCAACTAGTCCAAAAACACGAGCAAATCCAGAAATTTCCTCATCTTGAGAAAAATAAGAATTCTTATAAAAAAAAAAACAAAATGAGAACTCAACATACTTCAATTCCAAAACCACTACGTACGATAAATTCCATACGTAACTCTGACTTATAAAATCGGGTAATATAGAACCCAAAAACAAATTATTAAAAAGTAAATAACGATTAACTTTCGGAAATGAAACCCAATTCAAGAATTCCGAAAATGTTAAAAGATATTAAATACTTGCAAAAATAAAAATTTAAGATAAATTTCTCAAATCAAATATATTGTTAAACATAAAATATCAGTTTCCAAATTGACAAAAATCTAAACCGGAAAATCACCCGGAAACCCTAAGTGGAATATAGTAGTTTAAGTCTGGCAATCTAGCGCCCTTAACCCTAGAGGCCGAGGCGTAGTTAAATGTGTAGAATAGCTCGTAGTAATATAAGTTTACTTAAAAATATTAGATTCGTAAATTTTTTCTATTTCGAACTTGTTCGGATACACTCCAAAAAGTGTGTCCCGGGGCTCGAGATATAAAAAATATAACATTAGTACCGTTAGACTCGTAATTTCATAAGATTTCCAAATATATCAGTTATATAATTTTTCGGCTTATAAAAGTTACAGTTATAACCTTTTTATCTTATTTTCATTACTACCGATAATTAATTAGTCTTTTGCACTATTCCCTTTTATTTTATTACACAATTTTATTATTCTTATAAAGCCTTATATTTTAAGATAAATACTTTATATATTATAGAAAATTTTGTTTTTTTAAAATATAGTTAGTTCGGGCTTTTATGGGATCAGATTCTGTTTAAGACCCAATACTAAAAATAAAATAAATTAATTTAATAATTGAAAAATATTTAAAAAATATTTTTATTTTCATAAAATAATTTTTTATAATTTTTCAGGTTATAAAAATATCATTTATAATCCATATTCGCGTATTTTGATTATACCGGTAACATATTTGTTAAAATACTAAAATAATTCAAATAATTATTTAATTTTAATTATGAAAAATCTGCTACAAATATTTGGAATAAATTTTGTAATTTTATTTTATTTTATTTTATTAAGAAAGTACTCTTACAACCCATACTTTTAAGTACACTTTTCACATATCACTTCTTTTTCACTTCAATCTTTTTACACTTCATTATATCACTTCATGGCAGATTTTTCCTTCTTTATGGTTGCCATTTTCCTTTAATTACTCCTATTTTGACTAAAATAAATATATTCTACTCCTTAAAGAAGCTACATTATACATTTATTACACAATTCAATTTCAAGTCAAATTTCAAACAAACCCTCTCTCTCCCATCTCTCTAATTCACGTGCAGCATGCTCCAGCTTGGCTACCTTGTTTTATTTATTTTTTATTCTTTCATTCATTAATACACTCATTTTCTCTCTCTCTTTCATTTACTCCATTTACCCTCTTTCATTCCTTAGCTTTTTCTCTCTCTTTTTCCTCTCTTTTCTTCTTCATTTTGTTCTTGTTTCTTCAAGAATACAAGCTGCCCCCTTCTTTTCTATAAGCTTCTACACATATTTCTTCAAGAATCTTGAATAAAACTCTTATCCAAAACTTTCATAGGTGATATAAGTAAAGTATAGTGAGAGTTTCACGCATCAAATGACATTCCATTAGCTTAAAGCTAAGGATGATGATGCCAAAGTGAAACACTCCATTTCTCTATGATTTTTCTCTTGTATCATTCTTATTTTCTTGTTTAAAGTAGTTATATTTTGTGGATATAACTTTTTGTAGCTTTTTTTTTGTTTATGCCTTAGATCTTGTTATTGAAGTTATTATTTTTGTTATTGCTTGTGATTTATGCATATATTCCTCATTCACATGTGTTCATGCATTTATAACTAGTGTAGTAAACTAGATCTAGTGTTTTGAGTTCATAAAATACATTAGACTTTTGTTTTATGCTCATAAACAACTTGTAGTAGCATGATGATAGTAGGAATGTTTTAGAAAACTCAAGGTCTATTTTATTTTCAACAAAAATCATTTTTGAAAATTCGGATGAAAAATGAACCATATTTAGAAAAGTTATTTTTCAACTTCAAAATGTGTATTTTTCATTTAAAATGAAGGGCTTAGGGTATAGATAACATAAATGAGTGATTTTGATGAGTAAAGTTTAGATCTATGAGTTTATAGTTTACTACCATGGTTTTTTTTTTTATATTTATGTTCATATTAAGAGTAGATCTTGGTTTTGAGCTCAAAAAAAATTGTGAAATTCATATTTTGGCAAGACCCTTATTTAAAAACCACTTTCCAAGTGTCAAAATGAAATTTTTACTTAAGATAATGAAGGCTTAATGTATGTATATCATCAAGACTTCTTTTTACAAGAATCAAAGGTGATTTTCAAAAGTTATTTAAAAAAAAAAATCTTATTTTCATATTTAGGTCAAGACATATTTTAAAAAACATATTTTCCAACTCAAAAATGAAGTTTTTACTCAAGATATGAAGGGCTCTTAGGATAGGATATGTAAGGAATGAATTTTCATAAGTTTAGATAGATTTTATCAAAAGATATGTCCAAAAATAAATTTTGTAAATTCGGATCTCAACAAAGACCAATTTTAAAAACCCATTATTCAACTTCAAAACAAGATTTTTATTAAGGAAATGGAAGCCTTAAGGGGTAGGTTTGATTAGGAAATGGTTTTTGAAAGACTAAATGAATTTTACAAAGAAAACAAGCTCAAATGAATTTCTCAAAATTCGGATTTGAAAATAGCCACAATTCAAACACCTATTTCTAAATGCCAAAATGATAATTTTGATAGGAAAATAGAAGTCCTAGGGTATATATATAATAAAGACCAAGTTTTGATAAGGATAAAAGGAGTTTATCAAAATATAACCTTAGAACAACAAATGGTTTCCAAGAATAGGTTAAACAATATTTTCATCCTTCAAAATTTTGTAAAATTCGTATTTAGGCAAACCACCTATTTAAACATCTACTTTCTAACCCCAAAGTGAAGGCTTTTATTGAAACAATGAAGGTGATGGTTATATAGATCATCAAGGTAGAGTTTGATAAAAGAAAGTATGATTTTACAAGAAGAAAAACTATTTTTCTTAAGTCTAGTATAATTCAAAGTTTTGCAAAGTAAAGGTTTTCAAAAAGAATTCTTGATAATATATGTATAAATATAGGTAGATCATGTCATAACCTTCATAACAATAGCTTGTAGGTAATACAGATATGCATGATGCATTGTAGAAATAAAGTATGAAAATTGAGTTTATCAAAAACTTGTAAATTCGGATGATTTCAAAGCCACGCCTTAACAACTCATTTATTAACTCCAAAACTTGTGTTTTATATGAAAAATAAGGAGTTTAGGTCATAGGTATCATCAAGTAATGATTTTGATAAATTAAGATAGGATTTGCTAAGAAAAATATATAGAACAAAGAGTAGAAACAAAATAGGAACAATAGAGTTGTTGTCATTTTTAAGAAATTCGTAATAATGAAGTAACGGCATGAAAACCCATATTTTTCAAACTCAAATTAGAAGTTTTATTAAAGAAATGAAGTCCTTAGTGGTAAGCCCCTAGATTTTTCGATAATATTAGCAAACCCTAAGAATTGGAAGTTGAAACGAAATCCTAAATTTAACCTAGTTATATAATTAGTCTAGTGAATCTAGATCTGGCAATCCCGTGTTCTTAAACCCTAGAAAACGAAATTGAAATAATTGGGGAATATGGTTCGTAATAATATAGGAAAGCCTAAAAATATCAGATTCGAATTTTTCTAGTGTCCTTCAGATTCGATCGGGATCAGTTTTCAAAAACCGTGCCCTGGTGCACCGGATAGCAAAAATATTCCGACAACATCAATAGATTCGTAAAAATATAAGGTTTTCAAAAATATCAGTTTTAGAATTTTTCGGTAACTAAAAATAACAGATAAAGGCCTTTGACGCGTATTTTCTTTACTACCCGTATTTTAATTGTCTAGCTACTATTCATAGTACTTTTCTACTATTCATTACTATTCACCTATCTCTACTTTTTCTTACACTCTACCATACCTATACCTTACAATTTACCTTCCCTATACAACTTTAATCAAATCACATCTTACACATTACTTCTTTTAATACAAAACAAATCAATTCTTCCCCCTATTCTATGCAAAACCGGCGCCTCCCCCTCTCCAATGCATCCCATTTTGTTTTCTTTTTCAATTTATTTTATTACATCTAATTTTCACTCCAAAAATCTATAAATACCCCCTTATGCCTTCACTTCTTTCACACCACTACTTTACTAAAGTTACTATACTCAAATTTCTCTCCAAAACTATCCAAGAAAGTTCATCTCCTTTAGGTAAAAATTCTTCAAGAAATTCCTATGTTCATCTACTTAGTATGAACTTAATGTGTGTTTTCCAAAACCATGAAGGTTAAGAAAACAACAATAGGTTCATACTTTGTTTTTGTTCATAATATCAATTCCTTTATGTTCCTTTATGTTTCTTTATGTTCCTTTATGTTCATAACTATCTAAATATCTATATAGCTATATATATAGTATTTAGAGCATATAAGCTCAATGTCTTGCAATTTATTTACTTCATTGCAATTTATTTAATTTTAAGTTGTTCTTAAGACTAGTCTTTCTAGTCTTAGACTTGTCCATATCAAGTCAAAACAATTTTATTTCTTTGCTTTGCTTTTCTTTTCTTTGGAGGACTAGTCTATTCTTAGTCCCGGGATACTTTGATGAAGCTAAGTTTCCCAATACTTGACTTTATTTTTATGTTCTTATTTTATTTATGTTGTTTTTATGTTTCTCATAGTTATGTATTCTCGTTCATACATGAATATGTTGTTATTGTCTCAACCACAATAGAAATGAGTTTTCTCAAGTAATAAAAAAAAATAAGAATAAGAACTCTCTTTAAAAATAATAAATTTTTCACATATAAGAAATTATTTTCCTTAAAGACTTGAAGTTTTATCCTAATAAATATTTTCTAAAGTTAGATAAGATTAGCTCAAGTTTTAGTAATAATAGTATATGGTATTTTATCAATGAAAACAAAGTTATCAAACCCTCTTTTAAACCAATGAGATAAAGGAAAATTCCTTAAACTTAAACAAAGGTTTTCTTAAACTCATATGTAAAGTTTTCATCAACGTATTAAAGTTTAGATAAGTTTTACAAAATTATCAAAAATAACCTTTCTAAGGATAAGCCTTACTTAGGAATAAAAATATTAAATGACATATAAGATCATTAATGATTATTCTTTTAAAGTGGATCAAACTATAGAAAGGCTTTGGAGCATATAACCATAAAATATTTAGAAAAACTATGTTTTCCAAAACACTAGAAATAAAGTTCTGGGAATCCTAAAAGATTAAAATTTCTTTTTTGAAAATTTAATTGTTCTAATAACTAAGAAATGGAGTTAAAGAAGGAAATACTCACTTATGATTTTTCAAAAACAAAACAAATTTCTTTTCAAGTCTTAAGCTTATCTCACTTTCAAGACACATTGTTTTACAAAATCATTGTTGAGACAACACTACTAAATTCATGCATATGGTTTGAGTATATATATATATATATACATATGTATTCAAAGGGTTATTCAACCATACAAATATACCTATATTTTTGTACAAAAGTTTTTGAATGAAGAAAGTTTGAAAACTCTAGTTTTAAAAATTGGAAAATTCGTATCAAATATGTACGTTACTATTCTGAGACCGAAATAACTTCTTTTGATAAAAATAACCTTAGAAATAGATATATCTTTTCGAGTAGGTAGAAATTGATATATAATATGCGAAATTCCGAGTTAAAATGAGCAAGTTATGGCCATTTTAAATTGGAATTTCCATCCATACGATTTTTGACGAATTCAACAAGATAGAATTATAGAATTTGAATAGATCTTGGATGAAATACTCATGGCGGGTATTTCTTTGGTATAGGTGTCGAGAACGAAGATCTTCCCTTCCCAGAGGATTACTTCGACTCCTAGAAGAAAGCTATGGACGAGTGAGTTTCCTTTACGCTTATGTATTCGCGCATGTGCTTGTAGAATAGAGCACTAGATATTAGGAAAAGATAAAATTGATATGCATGTGGAATATTATGGGAATTATGTATGTGATTCGTTGTGTGCGATCAATGAACGATAAGTATATCGGAACCCGATTTGTGATTCATATAAATGTTCCCATGTATGTATTGTTATGTGTGTAAATATTGTTTGATCGCTCTAAATGATTTAATATCATATTGAAATCCTCATATAATAAATTACTCATGCATATCACTTAGAATATCATTTTGAAGTTTTGCTACTACTTAAGCGTGGGACCGGAAAGGTAAGCTGCCTAGCTACATCTTAAGGGTTAGGACGTTCGGGGAATACGGCCTCAAGGTGTAGCCGAGCTGGATAGATCGCTTTGGGTATGGAAAGCCCGGGGACTAGTAATACGGTTCGTTGGAACCCCAAGACGCGCGCAAACTTTAAGGAGGTCGTTCGGGGCCCAGTTTAAAGTATTCCCTAACCACCGATGGAGGGGTAAATCCATCAAATATACGAAAGCGGATAGTCGTATGTAATGTTTGATCAAATGGTTGTTGCATTTCATATGCTTGAATTAATAAACTTGGTTGATTGCTTGTTCTGAATACTATTGTGTAAGGAATATCTCACTAAGCTAGCATGCTTATACTCCTATAGGCTGTTGATATTGCAAGATTACCTTTTGCACCCGAGACCACCTTGATTTCCCGGGTAGAATCCTTATTTTGAGAAGCTTTTGGAGGAATTCTATTTTGAAGCTATAGAGTAGATTTCTTCTAAAATCTTCTAGCTTTAGTTATGTTATATTCAGTAGAACCATGTTGTTATATATTTATCGAGGGGATGCCCCTTAGAAGTTGTAAGACTTTATGTTTCTATGAAATATATTAAGTGTTGTTTTGTATGTTCCGCTGCCAATATCTTAAAATGCATTACTTCAACGGTCTCCCTTTATTGTGAATATACGCCTTATACCGATATGGAAGCTTTCAAGTAACTGAGGTAGTCATTCTTGAGCTTTAATATTGCGTACGGCGGGCTGTCACGTTTAGGGTACCCGTTGGGGCGTGACATTGAGCCTTAATTTTCTAAGTATCCAATGATTTTTACATAAAAGAATCACCACAAAAACAAGTTTTGCAAAATTCGGATTTTGGGATGAGCCAATTTTAAAAGCATGTTTACAAAGTATAAAATGAGAATTTTTTATGTAGAAATGAATGTCATAAGTAATAGATATAATGAAGACTCAATTTTAATAAGGATAATTATATTTTGTTGAGAAATAAATCCAAAACAAATGGAGATGTCCAAAGTTATGAAATTAGTTTTCTTGAAAGTAAATAGCCATGGAGTTTTACAAATAAAAAGTTTCTAAAATTCCTTTTAGTAAATATTGCCAAAAGCATGGATGCATCAAGCTCATAACATGCCATTCATGATAGGAAATCATTCATATTGCATGTATAATTGATTTGTCAAGTAGAAACATTACAAACAATTACAAAACTATTTTACGGAATTGGAACTTGCTACTGTTCCGATCTGATCCGACTTTTTCGAAGTAGATAGAAATCGATATATAATTTGCGAGATTCCGAGTTAAAATGACCAAGTTATGGCCTTTTAAGTTGGAATTCCGCTTAGGATGAGAATTACGAATTTGATCGTTTGTATAAAATCGTTTGGATTAGTTGGAGTTAAAATACTTATTAGAGTATTTCTTCCTTTTTAGGTGATCCCGAAATCGACGATTCCCTACCACCGGATTACTTTTACTAAAAGACTGGTGATCTTCCGATTTCATTTATTGTATGTGATTGTAATAATAGTTACACTAGATATTTGGTAAAGATAAAATGGATATACATGATGGGGACGAATGGGGACTATGTATGCTTGTTGTTGATACGAGAAATGGAATGTAAGAATATCGAAGCCGAGTGATTAACTATTACTTGTATAGATGAATTAGAATTGATTGTCTGTGATTATTGATTGATCACTTAAAAGAATTGGTATAATTGATTTTTCAGAATTGAAGATGAAATTGAACTCATTCATATCACGATGGGGATGAAGCATTAGCATTTGTTGGTTTAATGTTGTACCTTAAACGATTTTATAGCTTATAGTTATCCATAAGCTGAAACGGTCTCGATTCGTACCGTAGGATTCGTTAATCTGCTAACCCGGGATGGAGGGCGTAAGTCCATCTACATATGATTTCTGGCAGGTCATATGTTTGTTGAATTCACGTGTTTGATGCATATCACTTGTCTTACTAATCACTTGATTGTATGATGCGTTATAAATGTAATCATGGAAGTTCTTACTTACTAAGCTAGTGTAGCTTATACCCCAATTGTAAATCCCCGAAATTTTGGATTCGAATGAAAGTTTAAACCCTAATTGGAAGTCAACCGCATTTCCAAAGTCAACAAAACCCTAGTTTACCGTAACCGCTTAAATCCGGCATCTCCGTTTAAGAAACCCTAAGAAAGTAAGAAAAAGTTTAGTGAGTAGAATAGTTTGTAATTGTCCAAGGAAGCCTAAAAAGATCAGTTTAGTAAAACCGAAACTCGTTTTGAACCCGATCGGACATAGCTCTTGAAAAACGTGTCTCGG
This sequence comes from Combretum micranthum, assembly GCA_024138025.1. Taxonomy (NCBI): domain Eukaryota; kingdom Viridiplantae; phylum Streptophyta; class Magnoliopsida; order Myrtales; family Combretaceae; genus Combretum; species Combretum micranthum. The sequence continues at coordinate 173,185 of JAMXBD010001542.1, forward strand.
AGACCGGAATAGGAAAAATATTCCGAATATACCGTTAGAGTCGTGAAAATATAAGATTTTCAAAAATATCAATTTCATAATTTTTTTGTAGCTAAAAATATCAGATATCGCATTTATACTCGTATTTTCTTACTACCGATATTTAATTGTCATGTCTACTTTTACATACACTATTTTCTACTATTCTACACAATTCATCTATCTCTACTTTTTCTTATAACCTACTCTTACAACTCATACACCTATTTCTTACACATTTTCATTTCCAATACAATTTCACATCTTTCATTTCTTACTTTTAATTAACAAAAAAATAAAATTTCTCTTCCCATTTCCCCAAGAATAGCACCGACCCCCTCTCTTTCTCTTCCAATTTGTTTTATTTTTACTTTATTTAATTAACGCAAATTATCTCTCACATTTTCCTATAAATACTCCTTATACTTCCACTTCTTTCACACTTCTTCTACACTAAAGTTACTATACTTAAATCTGTCTCAAAATTCCTCCAAGAAGTCTCTTACAAGAAGTTCTCTTCTTCTTCTTTCTTTTAGGTAATACGCCTTGAAGAATTTCATATGTTCATCTACTTAGTATGAACTTAGTGTGCATTTTCTAAAACCATGAAGGTTAAGAAAGCAACAATAGGTTCATACTTTGTATTTGTTCATAATCTAAATTCCTTTATGTTGCTTTATGTTTATAACTATCTAACATATCTATATAGCTATATATATTATTTAGAGCATATAAGCTCATTGTCTTGCAATTTATTTACTTTCCTTGCAATTTATTTAATTTCAAGTTGTTTTAAGACTAGTCTTTCTAGTCTTAGACTTGTCCTCATCAAGTCAAAACATTTTCTTTTTCTTTTGGGACTAGTCATTTCTTAGTCCTAGGGTACCTTGATGAAGCTAAGGTCTCAATACTTGATTTATTTTCTTATTAGATTATTCTTTTAAATTATTATGTTTCTTTATGTTTTCACAGCTTTATGATTCATATTCATGCATGAACATAGTGGTTTTGTTCAACAAAATAAATGAGGAAATGTTTTCTTAAAAATAAAGATTCTTTTTCTAAAAATAAAAGTAGGAAGCAATGTTTTCTAAAAATTAAGAAGTTATCTTAAATAAAACTAGAGGAGTTCATAAGGAATTTTTACAAACATACATAACACTAAAGGACTTTTTAAAAAGTAAACAAAGATTTTTCAACTTCACTTTTTCTCAAATGATAGAAATTCCTTTTCATTAAAATAATCTCAATAAATTATTTTTCTAAATATAGAAGTGTTACTACTTTCAAAAAGTATTGAAGCTAAGCTTAGGAAATCATTTCTTAGGAATAAGGAGATTAAGAAAATAAAATTTAGGAAAAGAAAAGAAATACTCATTATAAACAACTTAAGATAATTCCAAAAGCAAATGATTAATTTCAAGAGTTCCCAAGTTTCAAAATCTTTCAAAACTTTACTTTTCATAAATTGAGGCAACTTCATTACTTCATACATTTGTATGAGTCATTATATATGTTTATAGGTTTCAAAAAGCTTACAAAAATATTTGGAAAATCATCTCTTCAAGTGAGCTTTTGATAAAAGGAAGAAATCAAGTTTTTACAAATTCGTGGTAAATCTAGTCGCTGCCTTTCGGGACCCAAACAACTTAGTTTGATGAAAATAAGCTTAGAAATGGATAGATCTTTTCGAATAGGTAGAAAACGGTATATTATATGCGAAATTCCAAGTTAAAATGAGCAAGTTGTGGCCATTTTAAGTTGGAATTTCCTCTTATACGATTTTACCGCGATTTTAAGAAAAGCTTAAGATCTTTAAGAATAGAAACTTCATGAAAGACTCATTTTGGGTATTTCATCTTGTTTAGGTGGAGAAGACCCGAGATCGTTTTTCCAGAGGATTACTTTGATTAGCATCTATCGACATGGAGCGAGTTATTCCTTTTACTACGTACATTTCCTTGTCTTGTGCTTGTAATTAGTAGCACTAGCAATTAAGAAAAAGATAAAATGGATAATTGTTGTGTGACTTGGTATTATGAATGATTGAATACAAGTTAAGAATATTGGAAGTTAGTTTGATAAATAAATTGTGATTCTTGTATTGATATGATGAAAATTGTGTTGATTGCTTTTAACTTGAACTAAACATCTTTGGTTAAATTTATATTGAAATCAATTCATGCATATCATACACATGAGTCATATTTGTTTCACTACTTTGTGTAGGGAAACGAAGAAATGGTAGTGGTGGCTAGTAGGAGCCGAAAAGTCTGCAGGGCAAGCAGGAGCCGGTAAATCTGCAGAAATTGATGGTCGTATGGGCCTGTAACCTCCCAACCCTTGTCATGGAGGGCGTTAAATCCATGCTACACTTGATTTCCGGTTAATCATGTGTGTCTTGTGTGTTTATATGATTGATGCATTCTCATATGTTTTGATTAAAATACTTGTATGAATTATGGAGATGTCTTATAGATGGAATTATCTCACTAAGCTAGTTTTGCTTATACCCTTATAGCTTTTTGTTGCAGTACGATTACCTTTGGTTGGCCCCAATGAGCCCCGTATGCCAGGTACGAGTATAAGCTACTAGGAGTTTTTAGGAGAAGCTTTATGTATTTAAGTTTTGAACATAGGCTTTTAGGAAAATCTCTATAGTAAGCTTATGTTATAGTGATTATTATTTTGAAAGACTATTAAAGCAGGGGAATGCCCTTAAGATGATGTAAGGATATTATATATGGAAATCTTGTGTTTATTTATATAAGTTCTTGCTTGCTTTATTATCTACTTAAATGTAATACCCTTGTGAGTTTCCTACTATCTTGGAAGCACGCCTTGCATGTGATATCGAAGCTCCTGCATGACTAAGGTTGTCATTCATTATCTTTAATATTATATGTGGCGGACTGCCACGTTTAGGGTACCCTCCGGGGCGTGACAGTTTAAGTTGGTATCATAGCGCAAGTTTTAGATAAAAGATAGTAGAAATAGACCTTAAGTTAGATAGTAGAAGTTAGAACCTAAGTTTAAGATCTAATCCTCTTCTTGTTCCATTTTGATAGCTAACCATCCCTGAAGTTAAGGAAAAATCCCAACGTTTTCTTAAAGACCCAGATGAGACCTTCGTGAACTACCGTCTTAGGTTGAGAGTTCTATGTGAAGAGTTTGCGTTAGTTGGAAGACCCAAAACTGCCCAAGAAATGTTTAAGTTATGGAGGAAAGGTTTGAAACATTCCTTATGGAGGAACTTACCCAAAAAGCTACGATTTGATGCCTTAAGCAGACGAAGGTGGAGTGACGTATAAGTCATACGTAGTAGAAAGAATAATGGTTTTTATGTACAGAGAAACCATGCTACAAGAGATGACTTTCATCTTAAAGGCGGAAGGAACCCAACAGGATCCAGATTTCCGAACTTGGAACAAATTAGGACCCCTTTATATCTACGCACATGATGAGCTGGCGGATCACACCGATTAGCTAAAAGCAGACGCGGAGGAACGCTTCTACTGGTATGCCGCCTACAGACGTATTGTCCCCATGCCATCAGAATGTAGCATCCAACTAAACTCCATCAGAATGCAGTTGGAAGTAATCCCAGACGAAGATTTCATCATGGAAGATGCCCAAAGGAATGAAGGAAATGGAGAGACAGAAGATGATCCTGAAGAAGACCTCGGCAAAAACCTAGAACCAGAGCAAAATCCGTCCGCAACTCCTTGGGAACAAAGTCCTCTGATTCCCAGTCCGGTACCCCTGCGAAGGTTGAGTCAAGAATTTCCCATGGAGACAGTAGCAAGAAATGACCCAGTGATGATTTCCGATCCAGAGAAGAAGAAGGAAGGAGAGATAACCAACAATGGAGGAATGTATTCGATCCAAATGGATTTTTGAGAAGCCGATCTCAGGCAGAAATCACCTCAAGATATAGAGGAAAGAGGATGTCCGTGAGCCAGTATTTATGATAATTTGTCAAGAAGCATCGAGGATCCACTAGTCGGAGCATGAACCCAGCCCCATCCAGAGAGGAAGATTGAAGAAGAAAGAAGTGAAGGAAGATGAGCACAATCCAACAAGTCCAAACCAAGCCTTTTCCTAGGATAGGCATATCTTTGTTTTGATGCATGAATGTTCTTACTTTTAATGTTGTGTTTTGAATATTTCTTATTTTAAACAATTATCTTTTGTCGAGAATGGCTATAACCTTCTCAAATTATGTAAGGAACAACCTCCTCTTTTGTTTTAATGTAAGGTATTCTATGTATGATTTCATGATTTGATTGCCTTGATTACTTTCTATGCAAATTGCGATATTCCTGATTTCTTTTCGAAGATTTAAGAAGTCTAAAACTAGAATAATAAACAGACGAGGTAGGAGAGGTAGAAGACGTGAACGACACACCTCTAATAATGTTCCAACTGAACCAGAGAATCCCCCAGCAGGTCAACAAGCAGCACCACCAAGCCCCCCATAAAACCAACAAGGTGACGTTTGGGCTGCAATAAATCAACTAGCTGGTCTAGTCAACAACTTCATGCAGCATGCACAAAACATGCCACTTCCAACTGCCAATGCACCAGAAGCAACAGTTGAGGCACTTGCACCGCCAGAATCTGAGTCTCAAACTGTTCCTTTACCAGCACCACCACCGCCTCAATCTTATAGAAGTTCCCTACCATACTTCATCAAGAGCAATAGATACTTTGATGGAAGTTTTGGAAAGCCAGATGAAGTGGAGGACTGGCTAGCATAGATTGAAAGATCGTTTGCCGCATATGAAGTACCCCATCATCTTCGCTTGGATTGTGGCACCTACATGTTAAGGTTCAACGCCAGAATATGGTGGGAGTCAAAAAGTAGGGAATTGTTGCCACCAGTGACTTGGGCAACCTTTCGAAGAGAATTCCTGGAAAACTACTTTCCTGGAAGTTTAAGGGTGCAATACAACGGAGATTTCCTCCACATATCTCAGAAAGGAAGGACGATGGAACAATACGAAATGGAGTTCAGTCGTCTACTTCAATATACGCCAGAATCTTTCAGGCATAGTGAAGAATTGAAGAGACAGGTCTTCCTAAGTGGCCTAGACGAAGATTTGAGGATGCGTCTGGAGGAGTTGGATTTAAGGACCCTCCGTGAGTTGGTTGAAAGGGCTAGTATCATAGAGGGAGGCAGAAAAAGGAAAAGTAAGGCAACAGAGAAGCGAACCTTTGTGTTCAGAAAGAGGGCTTAGGATAGCTATAGCCCCAGCTTCCAAAGCAAAATGTTTAAACCCTTCTATAGTTTCAAAGGAAGTGCTAGTGGTAATAAGGAGGCATCCGAGGTCAAAGTGACATGCTAGAAATGTAAGAAAGAGCTCTATCCAAAGAGATGCCCCCTTCTTCAACACAAATGTTATTTTTGTGGACACCCAAGCCACAAGATCGGTGATTACCCGAAGAAGGTTTCCACCATTTGTTTCGTATGTAAGCAAACTGGGCACTTCGCAAATGAATGCCCACAGAGAAAGAATGCCCCAGCCAGACCGTTTGGTTCAACGGGAGGAGCTATAGCGGCGAAGAATGGAAGTGGAGGGAACAACTCAAACCGTTCTAGGGCAGCTGTCCACGGAATGAGGATATACAACTTGGAAGGACAGTGGGTATGTGAGGAGTCGGATGATGAAGGAGCGGAGTTAGCAGCCATAGATGGAGATTGTGGCCCAGATTATGCACTGGTAACAGGTTAGAATCAAACTCCCCTACCTTTGATGCAAGTTATCAAGTACCCTATGATATAATCTTCTGTTAGAAATATAAAGCTTTATACTGCAAATAGTTTAAGTATACCAGCCTCATGATGAGTATAAAATTTCGAGTGCAGGACATATACGCATAGCTAATCAAACCGCTTATGCTTTGTTCGACACGGGAGCTACGCATTCTTTTATCACCGTTAGCCTAGCTAAACAAACTGGATTACCCATTGATACTATCGCTACCGGTTTTCGAGTTAAGAACCCTACTGGAAGCATAGTAACAACTAAAGAAGTGCTTAAGGATTGTCCTATGGAGATACAAGGAAGTTGCTCTAAATGTGACCTGATAGTCTTGGAAATGAGCAAATACGAAGTAATCTTAGGAATGAGTTGGTTAACATCCGTTAAAGCTCTAGTGGATTGTAGATGTAAAGAGGTGAAGTTTAAGGATCAAAGTGGATGTGAAATAGTGTTTAGGGGAGAATCCACGGCAAAGTTGAACTCATTCGAGTTGATGGATGATGAAGAGATCAACTTGTATATCATGGACGAAGAAGAAAAGAGAAACCTGAGTTGGAATCCATACAAGTGGTTAAGGAATTTCTAGATGTGTTCCCAGATGGATTGCTTAGATTACCACCCTAGAGAGAAATCAATTTCAAAATCAACTTATTGGTAAACACAGAGCCAATATTAAAGGCACCCTACCGGATGGCACCAGTAGAGCTTAAGGAGTTAAAGACTCAGTTGCAAGACTTGTTAGATCAAGGTTTTAACTAACCAAGTGTATCACCTTGGGGAGCACTAGTGTTGTTCGTAAAGAAGAAGGATGGATCAATGCGCTTATGCATCGACTATCGGGAGCTCAACAAAGTCACCATCAAGAGTCAGTATCCACTTCCAAGGATAGATGACCTTTCTGATCAGCTTCAAGGAGCTAGCGTTTTCTCAAGGATTGACTTACGATCAGGATACCACCAGTTGAGAATTAAGCCTGAGGATGTACCAAGGACAGCTTTCAGAACTCGCTACAAACATTACGAGTTTCTACTAATGCCTTTTGGATTAACTAACGCACCAGTAGCTTTCATGGATCTCATGAATCGAGTATATAAGCCCCTGTTAGATAAGTGCGTGATAGTCTTCATCCACGATATTCTAATCTACTCAAAGACATGAGAGCAACATGAGGAACACTTAAGAATGGCATTACAGACCTTGCGTGAGCATAAGTTGTACGCCAAGCTATTTAAGTGTGACTTTTGGTTAGATCGGATATCTTTCCTAGGACATGTGATATGTGGAGAAGGAATATCGGTAGACCCTGAGAAGATCAAGGCAGTGATGGATTGGAAACAACCTAAGACTATAACCGAAGTAAGAAGTTTTCTTGGATTGGCTGGATATTATAGAAAGTTTGTGAAGAATTTTTCGACCATCGCCAAACCCCTCACACAGTTGACTAAAAAAGATGAGAAGTTCATTTGGACAGATAACAGGGAACAAGGTTTTCAAGAGTTAAAGAAAAGGCTTGTTTCTGCCCCAATCCTAATTCTACTAGATCCCGAGAAGCCGTATACGGTACACAATGACACCTCCAGAAATGGTCTTGGATGCGTGTTGATGCAAGATGGAAAAGTGATCACTTATGCATCATGACAGCTTAGGCCTCGTGAACAGAATTACCCCACTCATGATCTAGAGCTAACCACCATTGTGTTCGCACTTAAGTTATGGAGGCATTACCTGTATGGGCAAAGATGTGAAATCTACACCGACCATAAGAGCCTCAAGTATCTATTCACACAGAAGGAGTTGAATATGCGGCAACGAAGATGGTTGGAGCTCATCAAGGATTATGACCTTGGGATAAATTACTGTCCAGGGAGAGTGAACGCGGTTGCAGATGCCCTTAGTAGAAAGAATTATGGCGAAGTAGCTGCCTTGCTCACGGATAAGAAGGAGCTAATAAAAGAATTTGAAAGAATGAGTATCGAATTCGTAGGGCAAAGTGTGGAAGTGGAAATCGCTAGCCTTGTCATGGAACCCACCTTAGTGGAGAGAATCAAGGAGGCCCAGCGATATGACGAGACGATTCAGAAAATCAAAAGAGAGGTATAAAAAGGAAAATACACCGACTTTACCGTAGATGAGGATGAAGTAGTAAGAATGAAAGGAAGGTTATGTGTTCCGGATGATGAGGATATGAGGAGAGAAATCATGAATGAAGCGCATCATTCAGGATATACCATGCATCCAGGAGGGACAAAAATGTACTAGGACCTGAAAAGCCACTATTGGTGGAACGGAATGAAGAGAGATGTGGCAGATTTTGTGCAAAAGTGTCCCACATGCCAACAAGTGAAAGTAGAGCACCAAAGACCTGGAGGACTTTTGAAACCCCTGCCGATACCCAAATGGAAATGGGATCAAACCACAAGGGATTTTGTTTACGGATTGCCAAAGACTTCTGCAAGATATGATGTTATTTGGCTCATAGTGGATCGATTGACAAAGATAGCACATTTCCTCCCAATCAACATGACCTACTCCATGGATAAGTTGGCAAGGATATATATAAGGGAAATAGTGCGATTACATGGAGTGCGTGTTGGAATAGTTTCTGACCGAGACCCATGATTCGTGTCTAAATTTTGGACGAGCTTACAAAGATGTATGGGAACAAAGCTACACTTCAGTACTGCTTATCACCCTCAAACAAACGGTCAATCGAAGAGGACAATATAAACTTTAGAGGATATGTTGCGAGCTTGTGTGATAGAGTTTAAAGGTAGTTGAGACGCTGTCACGCCCCGAAAGGTGCCCTAAACATGACAGTCCGCCGTACACAATATTAAAGACTAAGAATGACCACCTCAGTCACGCAAAGGCTTCCATACTATGTACAAGGTGTCTAACACATGGAGGAGACTCATCGGAGTAATACATTTTACGTTGATATAACTTGATAAACAATGTAAAGGAAATACAATTCATTATACTGCAGATACAAATCACTATACTTCATAATACAAATCATTAAACTTCAATTACATTCATCCACAAACTTCCCTACATAAACTATTACAAGGCAGATTATAAAACTAGCTGATAACTTCAAACATTCTTATATCTTGCCGGAATCCTGAAGTCATTCTCGACTTCAACCATCACGGTCCCCACTTAGCATTCTTGAGATAACTTGTTCATTTAAACAACTGCTAGAGTATAAGCTACACTAGCTTAGTGAGAATTCCCTTAATTCCGTACCACAACAAGTAAGTTATAATCAATCATGTGCTATACAAGAACAAACATGTGAGCAAGCAATTATGCATAGGCATCCGGAACCCACACACAGAACGGATTTATGCCCTCTGTATCTTGGGTTAGGAATGGTATTGAAGTCTACACAACTGCTGGTAGTCCCCAAGCCCTCGGCTCTTAGCACTCGACTCGGCTAGGGTCATCTAAGGAATGCATCCACATGCGCCTTAGTACCCCTGGATGAGCTCTGGCACCGGGCTCGTTATCTAAACGAGTTATCAACGGACCATACCGATCAACCAGCGTAGGAGTAACATGCTACCAAATGCAATATGTCCGATGCGATGCATGACCAATTTAATTTTTGCTTAGGTCAAATTATTCATACATTCTTTAGAGTGACCAACCAATATCATACATATAATAGAAATAATATGAATAGTGCAGTTATCCAATCAAATCGTGGTTTTGATATGCTTTAGTATTCTTTGGCATACATTCATCACAGCCTCATCATATATCCCATCCCCATTCATATCGATTTTGATCTTATTCCTATAATTCTAATGCAACTAACTACAAACAAAATTAAGGTAACAAAACAAGGAGAAAACTCACTCGGCTATTAGATCACCGGTCTTTTAGTAATAGTAATTTGGTGGCAGGCAATCGTCGATTGGGATCCTAAAGGAAGAAATATCTAATAAGTATTTCAACTCAACCTAATCCAAACGATTTCATACGAACTATCAAATTCGTAATTCTCGTCCTAAGCGGGAATTCCAACTTAAAACGGCCATAACTTGGTCATTTTAACTCGGAATCTCGCAAATTATACATCGATTTCTATCTATTTTGAAAGATCTATCTATTTATAATATTATTTTCAAGTTTTGAAAACATTTAGGTCTCGGAATAGAGGGATCAGATCTGATCAGTAACGGTTTCCGATTCCAAAAAATAGTTTTGTAAATGTTTGTAATGTTTCTACTATATAGATTAGCTATACATGCAATATGAATAATTTCCTAACATGAATGACATGGGATGAGTTTAATGTATGCATGATCTTGATGATTTTTGCTAAAAGGAAATTTTATGACTTTTTATCTTGCAAGACCATAATAACAACTAATGAAAAATCTAGTTTTCTATCTTTGATCATTTCCATTTGTTTTGGATTTATTACTTAAGAAAATATAATTATTTTTTTTAAATTGAGTCTTCGTTATATCTATTACTTATGGCTTTCATTTCTGCATAAAAATTTCCATTTTTCACTTTGTAAACATGTTTTCAAGTGGGGTTGATTCCAAAATCCGAATTTTACAAAAATTAGTTTTTGAGTGATTCCTTTAAGTAAAAATCATTTGATACTTAGAAAATTTAAGCCTCAACCATATATAACTACTAAGGACTTCATTCTTACACAAAAATTTTCATTTTACACTTTACAAATATGTTTTCCAATATGATTTACTCAAAAATCCGAATTTTAGAAAATCCACTTTTTGAATGATTCCTTTGGGAAAAACCTGTTTAATGCATTAAAATTTAAGACTCTATGGTACCTATTACTTAAGGACTCCATTCATTACATAAAAATTTCATTTTGAGCTTGGATAACAGGTGTTCTTATGGCCTTTATTCAAAATTACGAATTTCACAAATTGACTACTAACTCAAAATTTCCCATCTTCATTCTATTTCTTGTTTTATACATTAATCTCATCAAAACTCATTCTAACTTGTAAAAATCACTACTTAATGATACCTATTATCTATACACTTCAATTTTCACATAAAACATGAGTTTTGGAGTTGATAAATGGGTTTTCAAAATTAGTCTTGGTTGAGATCCGAATTTACAAAATTTATTTTTGGTCATATCTTTTGACAAAATCTATCTAAGTTTATGAAAATCCATTCCTTACATATCCTATCTTAAGAGCCTTTCATTTCTTAAATAAAAACTTCATTTTTGAGTTGGAAAACATGTTTTTAAAATATGCCTTGGCCAAAATCCGAAAATAAGATTTTTATTTTGAAAATAACTTTTGAAAATCACCTTTGATTCTTGTAAAAAGAAGTCTTGATGATATACATATATTAAGCCTTCATTATCTTAAGTAAAAATTACATTTTGACACTTGGAAAGTGGTTTTTAAATGGGCGTCTTGCCAAAATACGAATTTCACAATTTTGTTTGAGTTCAAAATTAAGATCTATACTTAATATGAACATAAACATAAAACAAATGCATGGTAGTCAGCTATAAACTCATAGATCTAAACTTTACTCATCAAAATCTTTCATTTATGTTATCTATACCCTAAGCCCTTCATTTTAAATGAAAAATACACATTTTGAAGTTGAAAAACAACTTTTCTAAATATGGTTCCATTTTTCTTCTTCTTCTTTCTTTTAGGTAATATGCATTCAAGAATTTCATATGTTCATCTACTTAGTATGAACTTAGTGTGTGTTTTCTAAAACCATGAAGGTTAAGAAAGCAACAATAGGTTCATACTTTGTTTTTGTTCATAATCTAAATTCTTTTATGTTGCTTTATGTTTATAACTATCTAACATATCTATATAGCTATATATATTATTTAGAGCATATAAGCTCATTGTCTAGCAATTTATTTACTTTCCTTGCAATTTATTTAATTTCAAGTTGTTTTTAAGACTAGTCTTTCTAGTCTTAGACTTGTCCTCATCAAGTCAAGACATTTTCTTTTTCTTTTAGGACTAGTCATTTCTTAGTCCCAGGGTATCTTGATGAAGTTAAGGTCCCAATACTTGATTTATTTTCTTATTAGCTTATTCTTCTAAATTATTATGTTTCTTTATGTTTTCACAGCTTTATGATTCATATTCATGCATGAACATAATGGTTTTGTCTCAACAAAATAAATGAGGAAATGTTTTCTTAAAAATAAAGATTCTTTTTCTAAAAATAAAAGTAGGAAGCCAATGTTTTCTAAAAATTAAGAAGTTATCTTAAATAAAACCTAGAGGAGTTCATAAGGATTTTTTACAAACATACATAACACTAAAAGGACTTTTTAAAAAGTAAACAAAGATTTTTCAACTTCACTTTTTCTCCAAATGATAGAAATTCCTTTTCATTAAAATAATCTCAAGAAATTATTTTTCTAAATATAGAAGTGTTACTACTTTCAAAAAGTGTTGGAAGCTAAGCTTAGGAAATCATTTCTTAGGAATATAAGGAGATTAAGAAAATAAAATTAAGGAAAAAAAAAAGAAATACTCATTATAAACAACTTAAGATAATTTTAAAAGCAAATGAATATTTCAAGAGTTCCCAAGTTTCAAAATTTTTCAAAACTTCACTTTTTCATAAATTGAGACAACTTCATTTACTTCATACATTTATTATGAGTCATTATATATATGTTTATAGGTTTCAAAAAGCTTACAAAAATATTTGGAAAATCTATCTCTTCAAGTGAGCTTTTGATAAAAGGAAGAAATCAAGTTTTTACAAATTCGTGGTAAATCTGGTCGCTGCCTTTTCGGGACCCAAATGACTTAGTTTGATGAAAATAAGCTTAGAAATGGATAGATCTTTTCGAATAGGTAGAAAACGGTATATTATATACGAAATTCCGAGTTAAAATGAGCAAGTTATGGCCATTTTAAGTTGGAATTTCCTCTTATACGATTTTACGGCGATTTTAAGAAAAGTATAAAATCTTTAAGAATAGAAACTTCATGAAAGACTCATTTTGGGTATTTCATCTTGTTTAGGTGGAGAAGGACCTGAGATCATTTTTCTAGAGGATTACTTCGATTAGCATCTACCGACATAGAGCGAGTTATTCCTTTTACTAAGTACATTTCCTTGTCTTGTGCTTGTAATTAGTAGCACTAGCAATTAAGAAAAAGATAAAATGGATAATTGTTGTGTGACTTGGTATTATGAATGATTGAATACAAGTTAAGAATATCGGAAGTTGGTTTGATAAATAAATTATGATTCTTGTGTTGATATGATGAAAATTGTGTTGATCGCCTTTAACTTGAACTAAACATCTTTGGTTAAATTTATATTGAAATCAATTCATGCATATCATACACATGAGTCACATTTGTTTCACTACTATTCTTTGTGTGGGGAAACCAGGAAATGGTAGTGGTGGCTAGTAGGAGCCAGAAAATCTACAGGGCAAGCAGGAGCCGGAAAGTCTACAGGGCAAGCAGGAGCCGGTAAATCTGCAGAATTTGATGGTCGTATGGGCCTGTAACCTCCCAACCTTTGTCATGGAGGCGTTAAATCCATGCTACACTTGATTTTCGGTTAATCATGTGTATCTTGTGTGTTCATATGATTGATGCATTCTCTTATATTTTGATTAAAATACTTGTATGAATTATAGAAATGTCTTATAGATGGAATTATCTCACTAAGCTAGTTTTGCTTATACCCTTATAGCTTTTTGTTACAGTACAATTATCTTTGGTTGGCCCTAAGGAGTCCCGTATGCCAGGTACGAGTATAAGCTACTAGGAGTTTTTGAGAGAAGCTTTATGTATTTAAGTTTTGAACATAGGCTTCTAGGAAAATCTCTATAGTAGGCTTATGTTATAGTGATTATTATTTTGAAAGACTATTAAAGCAGGGGAATGCCCCTAAGATGATGTAAGGATAATATTTATGGAAATCTTATGTTTATTTATATAAGTTCTTGCTTGCTTTTATTATCTACTTAAATATAATACCCTTGTGAGTCTCCTACTATCTTGGAAGCACGACTTGCATGTGATATCGAAGCTCTTGCATGACTAAGGTTGTCATTCATTGGCTTTAATATTATATGCGGCGGACTGCCACGTTTAGGGTACCCTCCGGGGTGTGACACCAATAGATGTTTGATTAAACAGGTTATCTCAAGAATGCTAAGTGGGGACCGTGATGGTTGAAGCCGAGAATGACTTCGAGATTCCGACAAGAAATAAGAATGCTTAAAGTTATTAGTTACATTGTTACTCAAGTTGTATCAACGTAAAATGTATCACTCCGATGTGTCTCCTTCATGTGTTAGACACCTTGTACATAGTATAGAAGCCTTCGCTTGACTTGGGTGGTCATTCTTAGGCTTTAATATTGTGTACGACGGACTGCCACGTTTAAGGTAACCTTCGGGGTGTAACAATATTAGCGGAAGGCGTGGGGGCCTGTGTTAACATTAAGGATGTGAGATCACTTAAGTTAACAAAAGTGGGGTAGGTACTTAAAACTACCACAATGAAACAACAGAGGTTGTATAACTAAGAGAAAGAGATGGGGATTATGGTCGCATGACTTATGGACCATCCCATTTAAGATTGGAATTATCGTTGCATCACTTATGGACCACCCCAACCCCAAATGGAGGGCGTAAATCCATTCACATATGGCTCCCGGAAAGTCATATGCTTGTATGCTTATGTGCTTGTGCATTTCATATGGTAATAACTTGTCTGTTATATACTGTTGTTGAGCATTAAATATTTGGAAGTAAATCTCACTAAGCTTATTAGCTTATACCCCTATAGTTTTTGTTGCAGTGTTCCATTTTCGGTTTGTTCTGAGAGAACACTTTTCATAAGTCTATTTTTTTTATTAAGGAGCTTTTGAAGAAGTCAGGACCTAGCTATAAGTGTAGACTTCTAGGAAAATCTCTTTAACATAAACTTTAATGTTTGTAAGATAGATTTAGACTGGATAGACTTCAATTATTTTGGCAGGGGTATGCCCCCTTGACTGTTGTAAAGACTTAACTTATTTATCTTGTTGTGATTTATATTCTTAATGTTATTGTATGTCTTCTTAAGACTATTCAATTCAAAGTGTGATCCTAAAAATTGTGCAAGTACACCTTACACCTAGTATGTAAACTTATGGGATGACTAAGGTTATCATACTTAAGTTTAAATATCGAATATGGTGGACTGTCTCATTTTTGGTACCCTTTGGGGATTTTATCTTTTTCTTAATTGCTAGTGCTACTAATTACAAGCACTAGACAAGGAAATGTACTTAGTAAAAGGAATAACGCACTCCATGTCGGTAGATCCTAATTGAAGTAATCCTCTGGAAAAACGATCTCGGGTCCTTCTCCACCTAAACAAGATGAAATACCCAAAATGAGTCTTTCATGAAGTTTCTATTCTTAAAGATCTTAAACTTTTCTTAAAATCGCGGTAAAATCGTATAAGAGGAAATTCCAACTTAAAATGGCCACAACTTGCTCATTTTAACTTGGAATTTCGCATATAATATACCGTTTTCTACCTATTCGAAAAGATCTATCCATTTCTAAGCTTATTTTCATCAAACTAAGTTGTTTGGGTCCCGAAAAGGCAGCGACCAGATTTACCACGAATTTGTAAAAACTTGATTTCTTCCTTTTATCAAAAGCTCACTTGAAGAGATAGATTTTCCAAATATTTTTGTAAGCTTTTTGAAACCTATAAACATATATATAATGACTCATAACAAATGTATGAAGTAAATGAAGTTGCCTCAATTTATGAAAAAGTAAAGTTTTGAAAGATTTTGAAACTTGGGAACTCTTGAAATATTCATTTGCTTTTAAAATTATTTTAAGTTGTTTATAATGAGTATTTCTTTTCTTTTCCTAAATTTTATTTTCTTAATCTCCTTATATTCCTAAGAAATGATTTCCTAAGCTTAGCTTCCAACACTTTTTGAAAGTAGTAATACTTCTATATTTAGAAAAATAATTTCTTGAGATTATTTTAATGAAAAGGAATTTCTATCATTTGAAGAAAAAGTGAAGTTGAAAAATCTTTGTTTACTTTTAAAAGGTCCTTTTAGTGTTATGTATGTTTGTAAGATTCCTTATGAACTCCTCTAAGTTTTATTTAAGATAACTTCCTGATTTTTAGAAAACATTAGCTTCCTACTTTTATTTTTAAAAAAAGAATCTTTATTATAAAATATTTTCTCATTTATTTGTTGAGACAAAAACATTATGTTCATGCATGAATATGAATCATAAAGCTATGAAAACATAAAGAAACATAATAATTTAGAAGAATAAGCTAATAAGAAAATAAATCAAGTATTGGGACCTTAGCTTCATCAAGGTTTCTCGGGACTAAGAAATGACTAGTCCCAAAAGAAAAAGAAAATGTTTTGACTTGATGAGGACAAGTCTAAGACTAGAAAGACTAGCTTAAAAACAAATTGAAATTAAATAAATTGCAAGACAATGAGCTTATATGCTCTAAATAATATATATAGCTATATGGATATATTAGATAGTTATAAACATAAAGCAACATAAAGGAATTTAGATTATGAACAAAAACAAAGTATGAACCTATTGTTTCTTTCTTAATCTTCATGGTTTTAGAAAACACACACTAAGTTCATACTAAGTAGATGAACATATGAAAATCTTGAAGAAAGATCACCTAAAAGAACTAACTAGAGAGAACTTATTGGAAGAAACTTCTTGGAGAAATTTTGAGAGAGATTTGAGTATAGTAACTTTAGTGTAGAAGAAGTGTGAAAGAAGTGGAAGTATGAGGGGGTATTTATAGGAAAATGTGGAAGATAATTTGTGTTAATTAAATAAATGAAAAACAAAACAAATGGGGCAAATATGGGGGGTGGCCTGCGCAAAATTGAGGGGTGAGAGAGAGTGAAATTTATTTTTTGTTATTTTGTTAATTAAAAGTAAGAAATGAAAGATGTGAAATTGTATTGAAAATGAAAATGTGTAAGAAATAGGTGTATGGATTGTAAGAGTAGGTTGTAAGAAAAAATAAAGATAGATGAATAGTGTAGAATAGTAGAAAATAGTGTATGTAAAAGTAGACATGACAATTAAATACCGGTAGTAAGAAAATACGCGTATAAATGCGATATCTGATATTTTTAACTACCGAAAAATTATGAAATTGATATTTTTGGAAATATTATATTTTTACGAGTCTAACGGTATATTCGGAATATTTTTCCTATTCCGGGCTCCAAGACACGTTTTTCAAGAGCTATGTCTGATCGGGTTCAAAATGAGTTTCGGTTTTACTAAACTGATCTTTTTAGGCTTCTTTGGATAATTACGAACTATTCTACTCACTAAAATTTTTCTTACTTTCTTAGGGTTTCTTAAATGGTGATGCCAGACTTAAGCGGTTACGATAAACTAGGGTTTTGTTAACCTTGGAAATCCGGTTAACTTCCAATTAGGGCTTAAACTTTAATTCGAATCCAAAATTTCAGGGATTTACAACCTACCCCCTTTAAAGAAAGTTTTGTCCTCAAAACTTGAAGTTCATACCTGATTTTTTTGAACAAACTTGGATACTTCTGGCGTATGTCGCTTTCAGCCTCCCAGGTTGCTTCCTCCTGCGAGTGGTTTCTCCATAGAACCTTCACATACTTGATCTCCTTGTTCTGAAGCTTTTGTACTTTGTGATCTAGGATCTGAACCGGGTGCTCCTCGTAGGTGAGATTTTCTTTCAACTGAACTGATTCCAACTCTACAATCCTGGTGGGATCCAACACATGTTTCCGTAGAACTGACACGTGGAATACATTGTGAATTCCAGATAGGTTAGGAGGGAGTGCCAGACGATAGGCAAGATCTCCTACTCTTTCCAGCACTTCAAAAGGTCCAAAATATCGTGGGCTCAACTTTCCTTGTGCCCGAACTCAGCGAATACTCTTGATGGGATTTACTTTCAAGTACTCATGTCCCCAACTTTGAACTCAAGCGTATGTCTTTTCATATCCGCCCAGCTTTTCTGTCTATCCTGTGCTTCCTTCATCTTTTGTTAGATGATTCTCACCTTGTCGGCCGCATCTTGTACCAAGTCAGATCCGATGCTCAACTTTTCTACATCATCCCAAAACAATGGTGATCGGCATCATCTTCCATACAACGCTTCATAGCGTGGCATCTGGATCATAGAATGGTAGCTGTTGTTGTAGGCAAACTCTACCAAAGGTAGGTGTGCATCCCAACTACCTTTAAACTCTATTACGCAAGCTCGCAACATATCCTCCAAAGTCTGTATCGTCCTCTCTGATTGACCGTCTGTCTGAGGGTGATAAGTAGTACTGAAGTGTAGCTTTGATCCCATACATCTTTGTAAGCTCATCCAAAATTTAGACACAAATCTTGGGTCTCGGTCGGAAACTATTCCAGCGGGCACTCCATGTAATCGCACTATTTCCCTTATATATATCCTTGCCAACTTATCCATGGAGTAGGTCATGTTGATTGGGAGGAAATGTGCTGTCTTTGTCAATCGATCCACTATGACCCAAATAGCATCATATCCTGCAGAAGTCTTTGGTAATCCGCAAACAAAATCCATTGTGATTTGATCCCATTTCCATTCGGGTATCGGCAGGGGTTTCAAAAGTCCTCTAGGTCTCTGGTGCTCTACTTTCACTTGTTGGCATGTGGGACACTTTAGCATAAAATCTGCCACATCTCTCTTCATTCCGTTCCACCAATAGTGGCTTTTCAGGTCCTAGTACATTTTTGTCCCTCTTGGATGCATGGTATATCCCGAATGATGCGCTTCATTCATGATTCCTCTCCTCATATCCTAATCATCCGGAACACATAACCTTCCTTTCATTCTTACCACTTCATCCTCATCTATAGTAAAGTCGGTGTATTTTCCTTCTTGTACCTCTCTTTTGATTTTCTGAATCGTCTCGTCATATCACTGGGCCTCCTTGATTCTCTCCACTAAGGTGGGTTCCATGACAAGGCTAGCGATTTCCACTTCCACACATTGCCCTACGAATTCGATACTCATTCTTTCAAATTCCTTTATTAGCTCCTTCTTATCCGTGAGTAAGGCGGCTACTTTGCCATACTTCTTTCTACTAAAGGCATTTGCAACCGTGTTCACTGTCCCTAGACAGTAGTTTATGCCAAGGTCATAATCCTTGATGAGCTCCAATAATCTTCATTGCCGCATATTCAACTCCTTCTGTGTGAATAGGTACTTGAGGCTCTTATGGTCGGTGTAGATTTCGCACCTTTGCCCATACAAGTAATGCCTCCATAACTTAAGTGCGACCACAACGACGGCTAACTCCACATCATGAGTGGGGTAATTTTGTTCATGAGGCCTAAGCTGTCGTGATGCATAAGCGATCACTTTTCCATCTTACATTAACACGCATCTAAGACCATTTCTGGAGGCGTCACTGTGTACTGATACGGCTTTTCGGGATTTGATAGAATTAAGATTGGGGCAGAAATAAGCCTTTTCTTTAACTCTTAAAAACCTTGTTCCCTCTTATCTGTCCAAATGAACTTCTCATCTTTCTGAGTCAACTATGTGAGGGGTTTGGCGATGGTAGAAAAATTCTTCACAAATTTTCTATAATATCCAGCCAATCCAAGAAAACTTCTCACTTAGGTCACAGTCTTAGGTTGTCTCCAATCCATCACTGCCTTGATCTTTCAGGGTCCACCGATATTCCTTCTCCAGATATCACATGTCCTAGGAAAGATATCCGATCCAACCAAAAGTCACACTTAGATAGCTTGGCGTACAACTTATGCTCACGCAAGGTTGTAATGCCATTCTTAAGTGTTCCTCATGTTGCTCTCGGTCTTGAGTAGATTAGAATATCGTCGATGAAGACTATCACGCACTTATCCAACAGGGCTTATATACTCGATTCATGAGATCCATGAAAGCTGCTGGTGCGTTGGTTAATCCAAAAGGCATTACCAGAAACTCGTAATGTCCATAGCGAGTTCTGAAGCTGTCTTCGGTACATCCTCAGGTTTAATCTCAACTGGTGGTATCCTGATCGTAGGTCAATCCTTGAAAAGACGCTAGCTCCTTGAAGCTGATCAAAAAGGTCATCTATCCTTGGGAGTGGATACTTGTTCTTGATGGTGACTTTGTTGAGTCCCGATAATCGATGCATAAGCGCATGAACCATCCTTCTTCTTTACGAACAACACTGGTGCTCCCCAAGGTGATACACTTGGTCGGATAAAACCTTGATCTAACAAGTCTTGCAACTGAGTCTTTAACTCCTTAAGCTCCTGGTGCCATCCGGTAGGGTGCCTTTGATATTGGCTCTGTGTTTACCAATAAGTCGATTTCGAAATCGATCTCTCTTGGGTGGTAATCCAGGCAATCCATCGGGAACACATCTGGAAATTCCTTAACCACTTGTATGGATTCTAACTCAGGTTTCTCCTTTTCTTCTTCGTCCATGATATAAGTTGATCTCTTCATCATCCATTAACTCAAATGAGTTCAACTTCACGTGGATTCTCCCCTGAACACTATTTCACATCCACTTTCCTTAAACTTCACCTCTTTGCGTCTACAATCCACTAGCTTTAACGGATGTTAACCAACTCATTCCTAAGATTACTTCGTACTTGCTCATTTCCAAGACTATCAGGTCACATTTAGAGCAACTTCCTTGTATCTCCATAGGACAATCCTTAAGCACTTCTTAGTTGTTACTATGCTTCCGGTGGGGGTCTTAACTCGAAAACCGGTAGCGATAGTATCTATGGGTAATCCAGTTTGTTTAGCCAGGCTAACGGTGATAAAGGAATGCGTAGCTCCCGTGTCGAACAAAGCATAAGCGGTTTGACTAGCTATGCGTATATGTCCTGCACTCGAATTTTTATACTCATCATGAGGCTGGTATACTTAAGCTATTTGCGGTATAAAGCTTTATATTTCTAGCATAAGATTTGAACATAGGGTACTTAATAACTTGCATCAAAGGTAGAGGAGTTTTGATTCTAACCTGTCACCAGTCCAAAATCTGGGCCACAATCTCCATCCATGGCTGCTAACTCCGCTCCTTCATCATCCGACTCCTCACATACCCACTGTCCTTCCAAGTTGTATATCCTCATTCCGTGGACAGCTGCTCCAGAACGGTTTGAGTTGTTCCCTCCACTTCCATTCTTCGCCGATGTAGCTCCTCCCGTTGAACCAAACGGTCTGGCTAGGGCATTCTTTCTTTGTGGGCATTCATTGGCGAAGTGCCCAGTTTGCTTACATACAAAGCAAATGGTGGAAGCCTTCTTCGGGCAATCACCGATCTTGTGGCTTGGGTCTCCACAAAAATAACATTTGTGTTGAAGAAGGGGGCACCTCTTTGTATAGTGTTCTTTCTTACATTTCCAGCATGTCACTTTGACCTCGGATACCTCCTTGTTACCACTAGCACTTCCTCTGAAACTGTGGAAGGGTTTAAGCTTTTTGCTTTGGAAGCTAAGATTATAGCTATCTTGAGCCCTCTTTTCGAACACAAAGGTTTGCTTCTCTGTGCCTTGCTTTTCCTCTTTTGGCTCCCTCTATGATACGAGCCCTTTCAACCAACTCACGGAGGGTCCTTAATCCAACTCCTCCAGACGCATCCTCAAATCTTCGTCTAGGCCACTTAGGAAGACCTGTCTCTTCAATTCTTCACTATGCCTGAAAGATTCTGGCGCATATTGAAGTAGACGACTGAACTTTGTTTCGTATTGTTCCCCCGTCTTTCCTTTTTGAGATATGTGAAGGAAATCTCCACTGTATTGCACCCTTAAACTTCCAGGAAAGTAGTTTTCCAGGAATTCTCTTCGAAAGGTTACCCAGGTCATCGGGAACAATTCTCTACTTTTTGACTCCCACCATATTCTGGCATTGAACCTTAACATGTAGGTGCCATAATCCAAGCGAAGATGATGGGGTACTTCATATGCGGCAAACGATCTTTCATTCTGTGCTAGCCAGTCCTCCGCTTCATCTGGCTTTCCAAAACTTCCATCAAAGTATCTATTGCTCTTGATGAAATCTGGTAAGGAACTTCTGTAAGGTCGAGGCGGTGGTGGTGCTGGTAAAGGAACAATTTGAGA
The DNA here is from genome assembly GCA_024138025.1 of Combretum micranthum. Lineage (NCBI taxonomy): Eukaryota > Viridiplantae > Streptophyta > Magnoliopsida > Myrtales > Combretaceae > Combretum > Combretum micranthum. The sequence continues at coordinate 195,109 of JAMXBD010001542.1, forward strand.
CTCGGCTTCTGGTGGTGTAGGTGCCTAAACCGTTGCTTCTGGTGCATTGGCAGCTAGAGGTGGCATGTTTTGTGCATGCTGCATGAAGTTGTTGACTAGACCAGCTAGTTGATTATTGCAGCCCAAACATCACCTTGTTGGTTTTGTGGGGGATTTGGTGGTGCTTGTTGACCTGCTGGGGATTTCTGGTTCAGCTGGAACATTATTAGAGGCACGTCGTTCACGTCTTCTACCTCTCCTACCTCGTCTGTTAATTCTCTAGTTTTACTTCTTAAATCTTTGGAAAGAATCGGAAATATCGCAATTTGCATAGAAAATATCAAGGCAATCAAATCATGAAATCAAACATAGAATACCTTGCATTAAAACAAAAGAGGGATGTTCCTTACATAATTTGAGAAGGTTATAACCATTCTCAACAAAAGATAATTGTTCAAAATAGGAAATATTAAAACACAACATTAAAAGTAAGAACATTCATGCATTAAAACAAAGATATGCCTATCCTAGGAAAAGGCTTGGTTTGGACTTGTTGGATTGTGCTCATCTTCCTTCACTTCTTTCTTCTTCAATCTTCCTCTCTGGATGGTGCTGGGTTCATGCTCCGACTAGTGGATCCTCGATGCTTCTTGACAAACTGTCGTAAATACTCACTTACGGACATTCTTTTTCCTCTATATCTTGAGGTGATTTCTGCCTGAGACGGCCATACTTCTTCATGCACGGAAGTCCTTTCTCCTTGAGTGGTGTCGTTTGTTGTCTCTTGTTCTTCTTGATCTCCTCCTTCAGGTGCCATTGCTATGGTAGGGGTTTGAGATCGGCTTCTCAAAAATCCATTTGGATCGAAACATTCCTCCATTGTGGTCATCTCTCCTTCCTTCTTCTCTGAATCGGAAATCATCACTGGGTCATTTCTTGCTACTGTCTCCATGGGAAAGTCTTGACTCAACCTTCGCGGGGTACCGGACTGGAATCAGGGGACTTTGTTCCCAAGGAGTTGCGGACGGATTTTGCTCTGGTTTGGGTTTTCGCTGGGGTCTTCTTCAGGATCATCTTTGTCTCTCTCTCTCATTCCTTCATTCCTTTGGGCATCTTCCATGATGAAATCTTCGTCTGGGATTACTTCCAACTGCATTCCGATGGAGTTTGGTTGGATGCTACATTCTGATGGCATGGGGACAATACGTCTGTAGGCGGCATACCAGTAGAATCGTTCCTCCGCGTCCGCCTTTAGCCAATCGGTGTGATCCCAGCTCATCATGTGCGTAGATATAAAGGGGTCCTAATTTGTTCCAAGTTCGGAAGTCTGGATCCTGTCGGGTTCCTTCCGCCTTTAAGATGAAAGTCATCTCTTGTAGCATGGTTTCTCTGTACATAAAAACCATCATTCTTTCTACCACGTATATGACTTCTATGTCGCTCCACCTTCGTCTGCTTATGGCATTGAATCGTAGCTCTTTGGGCAAGTTCCTCCATAAGCAATGTTTCAAACCTTTCCTCCATAACTTAAACATTTCTTGAGCGGTTCTGGGTCTTCCAACTAACGCAAACTCTTCACATAGAACTCTCAACCTAAGACTGTAGTACACAAAGGTCTCATTTGGGTCTTTTAGGAAACGTCGGGATTTTTCCTTAACTTCAGGGATGGTTAGCTATCAAAATGGAACAAGAAGAGGATCAGATCTTAAACTTAGGTTCTAACTTCTACTATCTAACTTAAAGTCTATTTCTACTATCTTTTATCTAAAACTTGCGCTCTGATACCAACTTAGACTATCACGCCCCGGAGGGTACCCTAAAAGTGGCAGTCCACCACATATAATATTAAAGCTAATGAATGACAACCTTAGTCATGTAGGAGCTTCGATATCACATGCAAGGCGTGCTTTCAAGATAGTAGGAGACTCACAGGGTATTACATTTAAGTAGATAATGAAAGCAAGCAGGAACTTATATAAATAAACATAAGATTTCCATAAATAATATCCTTACATCATCTTAAGGGCATTCCCCTGCTTTAATAGTCTTCTAAAATAATAACAACTATAACATAAGCCTACTATAGAGATTTTCCTAGAAGCCTATGTTCAAAACTTAAATACATAAAGCTTCTCCCAAAAAATCCTAGTAGCTTATACTAGTACCTGGCATACGGGGCTTCTTGGGGCCAACCAAAGGTAATCGTACTGTAACAAAAAGCTATAAGGGTATAAGTAAAACTAGCTTAATGAGATAATTCCATCTATAAGACATTTCCATAATTCATACAAGTATTTTAATCAAAACATATGAGAAATGCACCAATCATATGAACACACAAGATACACATGATTATCCGGAAATCAAGTGTAGCATGGATGATAAGGTCCAAAGGGGGTTAACAATTTTTCACAATCTTTTTTGGGTTTTCTGATTTTAAAGGAAACATAAATAAATGATATGGATATTATATAGTCGATAGGTGCCACGACTAACAAAAATCAAACTGGTTTGTGAATGGAATCACAAATCGATATAACTCACGATTTGTAAAAACTCTCACGAATTGCTAAAGGAATATAAAAATTCAATCAGCAAGAAGAATAAAGAAAATTATAATTCTCAATATTCATAACATGTATTGACAATCCTGTCAATTACAAGAGAGAACTCTCTCACATGAACTCACCAAAATAGAAATCAACTAAAACCTTATAACCAAGGCTTAATATATAGCCTTTTATATACAAAGAAATTAAAGATATGTAACTGACAAAAATAAGTAACTGATTGTAACTGACAAAGAAATTAAAGACATATAACTGACAAAGAAATTAAAGACATGTAACTGACAAAAATAAGTAACTGACTGTAACTGACAAAGAAATTAAAAATGACAATTAACTAATAAATTGGCCTTGATGCGTTCACATCAATGGATTTAACGCCTCCATTACAAGGGTTGGGAGGTTACAGGCCCATACGACCATCAATATCTACAGATTTACCGGCTCCTGCTTGTCCTGTAGACTTTCCGGCTCTTACTAGCCACCACTACCATTTCCACATTTCCCCACACGAAGAATAGTAGTGAAACAAATGTGACTCATGTGTATGATATGCATGAATTGATTTCAATATAAATTTAACCAAAGATGTTTAGTTCAAGTTAAAGGCGATCAAGACAATTTTCATCATATCAATATAAGAATCACAATTTATTTATCAAACCAACTTCTGATATTCTTAACTTATATTCAATCATTCATAATAACAAGTCACACAACAATTATCCATTTTATCTTTTTCTTAATTGCTAGTGCTACTAATTACAAGCACAAGACAAGGAAATGTACTTAGTAAAAGGAATAACTCACTCCATGTTGGTAGATCCTAATTGAAGTAATTCTTCGGAAAAACGATCTTGGGTCCTTCTCCACCTAAACAATATGAAATACCCAAAATGAGTCTTTCATAAAGTTTCTATTCTTAAAGATCTTAAGCTTTTCTTAAAATCGCGGTAAAAGCGTATAAGAGGAAATTCCAACTTAAAATGGCTATAACTTGCTCATTTTAAATAGGAATTTCGCATATAATATACCGTTTTCTATCTACTTGAAAAGATCTACACATTTCTAAACTTATTTTCATAAAACTAAGTCATTTGGGTCTCGAAAAGGCAGTGACCAGATTCACCACGAATTTGTAAAAACTTGTTTTCTTCCTTTTATCAAAAGCTCACTTGAAGAGATAAATTTTTCCAAATATTTTTGAAAGCTTTTTGAAAGGTATAAACATATATGTATTGAATCATAACAATGTATGAAGTAAATGAAGTTGTCTCAATTTATGAAAAAGTAAAGTTTTGAAAGATTTTGAAACTTGAGAACTCTTGAAATATTCATTTGCTTTTAAAATTATCTTAAGTTGTTTATAATGAGTATTTCTTTTCTTTTCCTAAATTTTATTTTCTTAATCTCCTTATATTCCTAAGAAATGATTTCCTAAGCTTAGCTTCCAACACTTTTTGAAAGTAGTAACACTTCTATATTTAGAAAAATAATTTCTTGAGATCATTTTAATGAAAAGGAATTTCTATCATTTGAAGAAAAGTGAAGTTGAAAAATCTTTGTTTACTTTTAAAAAGTCCTTTTAGTGTTATGTATGTTTGTAAAATTCCTTATGAACTCCTCTAAGTTTCATTTAAGATAACTTCTAAATTTTTAGAAAACATTAGCTTCCTACTTTTATTTTTAGAAAAAGAATCTTTATTTTTGTAGAAAATATTTACTCATTTATTTGTTGAGACAAAACCATTATGTTCATGCATGAATATGAATCATAAAGCTATGAAAACATAAAGAAACATAATAATTTAGAAGAATAAGCTAATAAGAAAATAAATCAAGTATTGGGACCTTAGCTTCATCAAGGTTCCCCGGGACTAAGAAATGACTAGTCCCAAAAGAAAAAGAAAATGTTTTGACTTGATAAGGACAAGTCTAAGACTAGTCTTAAAAACAACTTGAAATTAAATAAATTGCAAGGAAAGTAAATAAATTGCAAGACAATGAGCTTATATGCTCTAAATAATATATATAGCTGTATGAATATATTAGATAGTTATAAACATAAAGCAGCATAAAGGAATTTAGATTATGAATAAAAACAAAGTATGAACCTATTGTTGCTTTCTTAACCTTCATGGTTTTAGAAAATACACACTAAGTTTATACTAAGTAGATGGATATATGAAAATCTTGAAGAAAGATCACCTAAAAGAACTAACTAGAGAGAACTTCTTGGAAGAAACTTCTTGGAGAAATTTTGAGAGAGATTTGAGTATAGTAACTTTAGTATAGAAGAAGTGTGAAAGAAGTAGAAGTTTGAGGGGGTATTTATAGGAAAATGTGGGAGATAATTTGTGTTATTAAATAAATGAAAAACAAAACAAATGGGGCAAATATGGGGGGTGGCCGGCGCAAAATTGAGGGGTGAGAGAGAGTGAAATTTATTTTTTTGTTATTTTGTTAATTAAAAGTAAAAAATGAAAGATGTGAAATTGTATTGGAAATGAAAATTTGTAAGAAATAGGTGTATGGGTTGTAAGAGTAGGTTGTAAGAAAAAGTAGAGATAGATGAATAGTGTAGAATAGTAGAAAATAGTGTATGTAAAAGTAGACATGACAATTAAATACCGATAGAAAGAAAATACGCATATAAATGCGATATCTGATATTTTTAGCTACCGAAAAATTATGAAATTGATATTTTTGGAAATGTTATATTTTTACGAGTCTAACGGTATATTTGGAATATTTTTCCTATTTCGGGTTCCGGGACACGTTTTTCAAGAGCTGTATCCGATCGGGATCAAAACGAGTTTCGGTTTTACTAAACTGATCTTTTTAGGCTTCCTTGAATAATTACAAACTATTCTACTCACTAAAATTTTTCTTACTTTCTTAGGGTTTCTTACTTAAGCAGTTACGGTAAACTAGGGTTTTGTTGACTCTGAAAATCCGGTTGACTTCTAATTAGGGTTTAAACTTTAATTCGAATCCAAAATTTCGGGGATTTACAAAACTAAATTGTAGATTTAATACAATGAGGTTGAGGCAAGATTTCTTGATGAATATTGTTAATAAGTTTAAGTTATAGTCAAGAGATATTGTGAAGTAACGGAGGAAGTGAATCCAAATTGAGTGGTAAAAGTTAAGAATTAAAGAGACGTCGATGGAATTAAATTTTAGCTAGCATATATAAACATGAAGATGGGTTAATATGGTGTAAAGAACCTGAAACAAGAAGAAAAGGAGTGACAGAGAACTGATGGATGCATGGATAAAAAGGAGATAGTGATTCAGGTAACTTTCGAGGACGAAAGTTTCTTTTAGGAGGGGAAAGATGTAATATACAGAAAAATATTTTATAAAGAAGGGCAAAGGAATGTCATTTGTTAATTAAGGAGAAGGAAATTTTAATCATTCCTAAAAAAAGAGATATATAATAATCATCCCTTACATTGATGATGGTCAGCAAGTCTTTAAAAATAGTAAATCTTCAATAAATTATGACAAAGGGAAAAAGTTGTCATATGTTGAAAAATAAGAGGGTTTTATGGTCCACCTTATTATTAACTTGATGTTTTTTTTCTATGACCTAGAGATGTTTGAAGAATAGTTTTGACAAAGGAAAATTGGTCTCTAGGCCACTGGTGTCATGCCCCGAAGGGTACCCTAAACGTGGCAGTTCGCCGTATAAAATATTAAAGCCTAGGAATTACCGCATCAGTCACACGAAGGCTTCCATACTATGTACAAGGCGTCTAACACTTGGAGGAGACACATCGAAGTGATACATTTTATACTGATACAACTTGAGAACAATGTAAAGGAAATACAATTCACTATACTTCAAATGCAAATCACTATACTTCAATTTCAATTCATCAAATGATTTCACTACATAAAACTATCACAAGCAATTCATACAACCTAGCTAATATATTCAAGTATTTTTACTTCTTGCTAGAATCCCAGAGTCATATTCGGCTCCAACCATCTCGGTCCCCACTTAGCAGTCTTGAGATAACTTGTCCATTCAAACATCTATTGGGCTATAAGCTACACTAGCTTAGTGAGAATTTCCTTAATTCCGTACCATAATAAGCAAGTTATAAAATCATCCATATGCTATGCATGAACAAACACATGAGTAGACAATTATGTATGGGTATCCAGAACTCATACACAAAACGGATTTATGCCCTCCATATCTTGGGTTAGGGATGGTATTGAAAGTCTACATGACCGCTGCTAGTCCCCGAGCCCCCCGGCTCATAGCACTCGACTCGGCTAGGCTCATACATGGAATGCATCCCTGGTGCACCTTAGTTCCCTATGAATGAGCTCTGATACCGGGTCTCATTATCCAAACGAGTCTCAGACCATACCGATCGACCTGCGTAGGAGTAGCACGCTACCAAATACAACATGTCCGATGGGATGCATGACCAATTTAATTTTTGCTTAGGTCAAATCATTCATATATTCTTTAGAGTGACCAACAATATCATACACATAAACAGAAATAATATGAACAGTGCAGTTATCCAATCGAATCATGGTTTCGATATGCTATAGTATTCTTTGGCATACATACATCAAAATCTCATCGATTATCCCATCCCCATTCATATCGGCTTTTATCTTGTTCCTATAATTTTAATGCAACTAGCTACAAGCACAAAAAAAGTAACAAAATAAGAAGACGACTCACTCGGCTATTGGATCATCGGTCTTTTAGTAAAAGTAATCCGATGGTGGGGAATCGTCGATTTCGGGGTCACCTAAAAATAAGAAATACCTTAATAAGTATTTCAACTTAAAACTAACCCAAACTATCTTATATAAACTGTCAATTTCGTAATTCTCGTCTTAAGTGGGAATTTCAACTTAAAACGGCCATAACTTGGTAGTTTTAACTTGGAATTTAGCAAATTATATATCGATTTCTATCTACTTTGAAAGATCTATCTAATTCTAATATCATATTTAAGTTTTGAAAACTTTGAAGCTTTGAAAAGGTCTGATCAATAGCGAAATTCAATTCTGAAAAGTAGTTTTGTGAATATTTGTAATGTTTCTACTATCCAAAGCAAGTATATATGCAATATGAACAAATTACTACTATAAATGATATGTCATGAGATATATATATATATATACATGTTCTTGATGATATTGAATAAAAGAAATTTTTAGAAAACTTTCTCTTTGTAAGACCTTATGAAAAATCAACTTAAAAAGGCTAATCTTGTATTCTTGACAATCCCCACTTGTTTTTAGAAAAATTCCATGATAAAATCTATTTATTCTTGTTAAAATTAAGCCTTCATTATGTATATTCCCTAAGGCCTTTGTTTTTCAATAAAAACTCCCATTTTACACTTGGTAAACATGTTTTTAAAATTGGTTCATCCAAAAATCCGAATTTTGTAAAAATTTAAGTAAAAATCATTTAATACATAGAAAATTAAGGCTCAACCATACCTAGCCACTAAGGACTTCATTTCTTTAATAAAATTTTCATTTTAAGTTTGAAAAATAGGGTTTTTCATACGATTACTCCATTATTACGAATTTCTTAAAATAACAAACAACTCAAATTTTCCTACTTTATTTCTACTCCTTGTTCTATATGTTTTTCTTAGAAAATCTCATCTTAATTTATAAAAATCATTACTTGATGATATCTATGACCTAAACTCCTAATTTTTCATATAAAACACAAGTTTTGGAGTTGATAAATGAGTTTTTTGGCATGGTTTTGAAACCATCCGAATTTACAAAATTTGGATAAAACTCAAATTTCATATTTTGTAATCTCTTCCTATTTTTGAGAATCTCTACTAGTAGATCTACCATTTACTTATCAAAAACATATCCTATTGATACCTATTCCATAAGCCTTCCATTTTTTAAACAAATCTTTCATTTTTGTGTTAAAAAATGGGTATTCAAAATTGGTCTTGGTTAATGTAAATCCCCGCAATTTTTGGATCCGAATTATAGTTTAAACCCTAATCGGAAGTCAACCGGATTTCCCAGAGTCAACCAAACCCTAGTTTACCGTAACCACTTAAGTCTGGCATTGCCGTTTTCTCAAGCCCTAGAAAACGAAGTTGGGAAAATTAGTTGTAATAGTTCGTAATAGCTATAGGTTTTATAAAAATATCAGTTTTTCAAAATTCGAGTGTCCTTTGAACCCGATCGGACATAGTTCTTGAAAAACGTGTCCGGAAGCTCGGAATAGGAAAAATATTTCGAATATACCGTTAGACTCATAAAAATATGAGATTTCCAAAAATATCAATTTTGTAATTTTTCGATAGCTAGAAATATCAGATATCGCTTTTACGCGTATTTTCTTACTACCGGTATTTAATTGTCATGTCTACTTTTACATTACACTATTTTCTACTATTCTACACTATTCATCTATCTCTACTTTTTCTTACAACCTACTCTTACAACCCATACACCTATTTCTTACACATTTTCATTTCCAATACAACTTCACATCTTTCATTTCTTACTTTTAATTAACAAAATAACAAAAAAATAAATTTTCCCCCTCTTTATGCATGAGGTAGCGCCGGCCCCCCCTTATAATGCCTCAAAATTGTTTTATTTTTCAATTATTTAATTAACACAAATTATCTCCCACATTTTTCTATAAATACCCCCTCATACCTTCACTTCTTTCACACCACTTCTTCTCTAAAGTTACTATACCAAAATCTCTCTCAAATTCTCTCAAGAATTCTCTCCAAGAAGTCTTCTACAAGGAGCTCCTCTCTTCTTCTTTCTTTTAGGTAATATGCCTTCAAGAAATCCACATGTTCATTTACTTAGTATGAACTTAGTGTGTGTTTTCTAAAACCATAAAGGTTAAGAAAGCAACAATAAGTTCATACTTTGTTTTTGTTCATAATATCAATCTCTTTATGTTCCTTTATGTTCTTTATATTTTCTTTATGTTATTACTATCTAATATATCTATATAGCTATATATACTATTTAGAGCATAAAAGCTCATTATCTTGCAATTTATTTATCTTTCATGCAATTTATTTACTTTATCGCAATTTATTTCAAGTTGATTTTAAGACTAGTCATTCTAGTCTTAGACTTGTCCTCACAAGTCAAAACAATTTCTCTTTCTTTTCTTTTCGGGACTAGTCTTTTCTTAGTCCCGGGTACCTTGATGAAGCTAAGGTCCCAATACTTTATTTACTTTATATTTACTTAAGCTTTCAAGTTATTATTTTACTTTATATTTCTATAGCTTATGATTCATATTCATGCATGAACATAATGTTTTTGTCTCGACAAAAATAAATGAGAAAGTGTTTTCTTGAATTAAAGATTCTTTCTAAAGAAATAAATATGGAAAATGGATTTCTTAAAAACCCATGAACATGCATGGGAATGATTTTTTATATAAACAAAAGGTTTTATGAAAACTTATCTTTCATCAAGAAGTAGAAATTCTTTTGGAATCATTACAAGAAATAAAAATGTCATTTTACTACTTTTGAATCCAAGTTTAGAAAATAAAACCACACTTTAGGAAATTAAAGTAATTACAAGAGATTAAATTTAGAAAAAGAATATTCGTCTCAATAACTTAAGATCTTTCAAAAATAAATAAATATTTCAATAAAATCTCAAGTTCAAAGTCTTACTTTTCATAAGTTGAGACAACTTCATTTACTTCATACATTTGTTATGAGTCATTACCTTTCAAAAAGTTTACAAAATACTTGAAATATTCATCTTTTCAAATGAGCTTTATTTACAAGAAGGAAAACAAATGTTTGAAATTCGTGGAAAATCTGGTCGCTGTCTTTTCGGAACCCAAACGACCTAGTTTTATGAAAATAAGTTTAGAAATGCGTAGATCTTTCCGAGTAGGTAGAAAATGGTACATTATACGCAAAATTCCGAGTTAAAATGAGCAAGTTATGACCATTTTAAGTTGGAATTTCCCCTTATAGATTTTATCGCGATTTTAAGAAAATATTAGTATCTTCAAGGAAAGAAGTTCATGAAATACTCATCTTAAGTATTTTTCTTTCTTTTAGATAATCTCGAGGAGGATTATTCATATCCCGAAGATTATTACGATTAGTGGAAATCCCGAACGACTCATCCGTTTCAAGAAAGGTGTCATCATGGCTGAGTGAGTTTGTTCCCCGTTATTTTCATACTCTTGATTGTGCTTGTAAAATTAGTTGCACTAGAATTTAAGGAAAAAAAATCAAAATGAAGTGTATGATAATATGTTGAAAGAATCCTAAGTATATCGAAACTCGATTTATTTGTAATAAAGTTGTATGTGAATTAATATCTTGAAATGTTTGAAATTGATTGATCACTTGAAAGAAGTTAAATGTAACTACTAGACTTTAATTAAAGAAATTATTCATGCACTTCATATGTTGAGTCACATTGCATTCACTACTATACAATTGGTGGGACAAGTGTATGATAGTGGTGGTAGACATAACCGGTATATCATGTCAGTGGCGAGTGAGAGCCAGTAAGAACTACTTAAATTGGTGGCTAGTAGGAGCCTGTAATAACTACAAGTTTTTGATGGCGTATAGGAGCTGGTAAGATCTATAAAAGTGTTTTTAAAAGTTGTGGCTGTAATTGGCCTGAATACCCAACCCCGAATGAAGGGCGTAATTCATTCAACATATGATTCCCGGAAAGTCATATGTCTTGTATGGTCACGTGGTTGTTACATTTCATATGTTTGAATAATAAACTTGATTGATAATTTTCTTCGAGTATCAATTTTGGGATTTACTCACTAAGCCCATAAGCTTACACCCTTATAGATATTTGTATTCTCAGGAACACCTATTTTTGTGCCTGAGGTCTCCCTGTATCCGTGTAAGTTTTATATATTGAAGCTTTTTGAGGAAATCTACTCGAAGACTTATATTAGAATTCCTTTGAAATCTTTAATGTAGTATTTTGGATGTTATAAAGTTTATCATGATCCATGGGATTAGCGGGGGTATGCCCCTAAGAAATTATGTAATAGACCTTTGGTTATTAATGATATAATATTCTTTATTTCTGGATTCTTGTATGTTTATTTTTACTTGCTTAAACTATGCTTCCCAAAAGCGTCTCCTATTACCGTGTTAGACGCCTTACATATAATACTAAGGCTTTCGCATGACTAAGGTAGCCATTCTTAAGCCTTGATATTATATGTGGCGGACTGCCACGTTTAGGGTACCCTTCGGGGCGTGACAGTTAAGATCCGAATTTATTAAATTCATTTTTGGACATATCTTTTGATAAAATCCATCTAAACTTAGGAAAAATCATCCTTTATATATCCTATCTTAAGAGCCTTTCATTTCTTGAATAAAAACTTCATTTTTGAGTTGTAAAACATGTTTTCAACCATGTTTTGGTCTAAATCCGAAAATAGAATTTTGTTAGGAAAAATAATCTTTGAACCATATAAAATGAAGTCTTGATGATATATATATACACTAAGCCTTTATTATCTCAACTAAAACTTCCATTTTGAGACTTGGAAGAGGGTTTTTTAATATGGGTTTTGCCAAGATACGAATTTCACTATTTTTATTCAAGTTCAAATTCAAGATCTACACCTAATATGAACATGAATATAAAAGAAATGCATGGTAGTAAACTATAAACTCATAGATCTAAACTTTACTCCTCAAAATCATTCATTTATGATATTATACCTTAAGCCCTTCATTTTAAATGAAAAATACACATTTTGAAGTTGAAAAATAGCTTTTCTAAATATGGTTCCCTTTTTATCCGAATTTTCAAAATTGATTTTTGTTGAAACAAAAATAGATCTTGAGCTTTCTAAAACTTTTCTACTATCATCAAGTTATTTAAGAAAATAAATCAAAAGTCTAATGTATTTATGAACCTAAAACAACTAGATCTAGTTTACTATACTAGTTATAAACGCATGAACACTATGATGGTTATGTGAATGATTAATATATGCATAAATCATTAGTAATAACAAAATAATAACTCATATAACAAGATCTAAAACATAAACAAAATCAAAGCTACAAAAAAAAGTTAGATCTACAAAATATAACTACTTTTAGCAAGAAAATAATAATGATACAAGAAAATAATCATGGGTAAGAGGAGTGTTTCATTTTAGCATCATCATCCTTAGCTTTTAAGCTTATGGAAGGTCATTTGATGCATGAAACTCTCACTATACTTTACCTATATTATCTATGAAAGTTTAAGAAGAAAGTTTACTTAAAGAATCTTCAAGAATGAATTGTGGAAGCAAGAAATGGAAATGGAGGCAGCTTGTTTTCTTGTAAGAACAAGGATAAGAAAGAGTTAAAGAGAGGAAAAGAGAGAGTGTAAAATATGTAGGTTGTAAAGGAATGAAAGGGTGCAAATAAGAGGCATTCAATAGAGAGAGAGAAGTGTATTAATGTGTGTTAAATAAAAAAATAACACAATAGCAGAATTGGGAGGGCTGCTTCCAATGAGAGAGAAAGGAGTTTAATTGTCTTGTAACTTGATTTTTGAAAGTGTAACTTATGTTACTTAATTTGCTAACTAAATGAGACTTTAAATCATTAAATAACTCATTAAAATAAAAGAAAAGAGGCTTTTATGAGGGGTGTGGTCAGCTGTCCAAGCATGGGAATAAAGTGTAGAATGAGTGAAAGAAAACTTGATTAATTTGTAGAAGTGACAATTGAAGTATACTTGAAGTGTGGGCTGAAAATGTACTTTTTATTAAGAAAATATATAAAATAAAATTAATAAAAATATCTTTAAATGAGTGGTAGAATTTTCATAAATAAAATTAAATAATTATTTAAATTATTTTAGTATTTCAACAAATATGTTGCCGGTATGATCAAAATACGCGAATATGAGCTATAATTGATATTTTTATAAGTCAAAAAATTCAAAAAAAAATTATTTTATGAAATATATATATTTTTAAATAATTTTAAATTATTAAATTAATTTATTTTATTTTTAGTATTGGGTCTGAAACAAAACTTAATCCCGTAAAAACCCAAAACGAACTAAATTTTGGAAAAACAGAATTTTCTATAATATATAAAATATTTATCTAAAAATATAAGAGTTTATAAGAATAATAAAATTGAGTAATGAATAGAAGTGAATAGTGCAAAAGACTAATTAATTACCAGTAGTAATAAAATACGAATAAAATCGCAAAATCAGATAATTCTAGTTATCGAAAAATTATAAAATTGATATTTTAGAAATCCTTATGAAAATACGAGTCTAACGGTATTAATGGTATATTTTTTATATCTCGAGCCTTGGGACACGCTTTTCGAAGTCTGTATCCGAACGGGTTCGAAATAGGTCAAAATTTTACCAATCTGATATTTTTAAGTGACCTTATATTACTACGAGCTACTCTACACACTTAAACCACACCTCAGCCTCTAGAGCTAAAAGTGCAAGATTGTCGGACTTAACTACTGTATTCCACTTAGGGTTCCCAGGTGATTTTCCGGTTTAGATTTATGCCAATTTGGAAATTGATGTTTTATGTTTCTACAACATATTTAATTTGAGAAATTTATTTTCAATTTTATTTTTGTAAGTATTTAATATCTCTCAACGTTTTCGGAATTATTGCATTGAGTTTTATTTTCGAAGGCTTATCGTTATTTACTTTTTAATAATTTGTTTTTGGGTTCTATATTACCCGATTTTATAATTCAGAGTTAAGTACGGAATTTGTCGTACGTAGTGGTTTTGAATTTGAAGACCGTTGAGTTCTTATTTTATTTTCAAGAAATCTCATTTTCTCAAGATTAAGAAATTTCTAGATTCGTTCGTGATTTAGGACTAGTTGAAGTTCGGTTTTAATTTGGAGTCTTTTTTTTTAGAGTTTAATTTCTATGTTTATTTTGGAATTATTTACTAAAATTTTCCGGGGCTTACATCCTCCCCACCTTAAAGAAAGTTTTGTCCGCAAAACTTGTTGCGAGTGTATCGTTTATTAAGAAAAAATTGTGAATTATGAGTTATATTTCTAGCACCGGTTTATGCTTTGGTTTGTGTCATTTCTAAATTTTGAATGATAGATATTTTATGAAATATAGCACATACAAATTAATAAGATTTGGCTTAGCAATTCCAACCTTCGCTTACACGACTCTTTTGGAGAACGACATGGACTTGACTTGAGACCACAGACGACTTGACTCGACCAACACTAGACGACTCACGATGATAATTGCCTTCAAGCATAGTTTTAATTTTATAAAGGCCCGTTCTTAATTCACTATAAAGGCAATAGGCAGTGTACTTATCAATTGCAGAATAGAATTAATACGGGTGTCGTCCTCTAGGATCTAGATATCAAGCACTAGTATTACCGTTTCTCTACTATGTAACCGACAATTTTGATGATTACTATTTTATCTAATTTACTTTGAACAATATTAATACAGATCCAATAACAAACAAGCAAGATTCAAGAAGAACAAATGATCCAGGTTTTGTCTTACCTCCAATTTATCATGTGAATCCTTAGCAACTCATACTAGATATTTAAGATTTAGTTCTTAAGCTATAGAGTTCCTTAAGCAAAATGTCAATTCTTTCGAATCTAACAAATTGTCTAAACCTAGGTTAATCAATTAGGATGTCTCATCAATCAATAGCAACCTAAATTTGCATTAATAACATGAACTCATAAAAATAATAGAAGATTCTTGCTATTCTATGTCTAGAATTCCAAACAAATCTCTTCAATTACATAGATCAAATCGTAAAAGTAATCTTTCAATTAACTTAAATGAAAATCACGCATAAATCTGTATTTTTGGACATACAAACTTAAGAAACGGTTAAAAACATGCAATTGAACAAAAGAACTTCAATCTTTCATTAAGCTCAAAGCCTCATCACATGATAAACATGGAGTTCAACAAAACCCAGATCTGTAATTTCACTCTTCCATAGTGTCTAATGACAATACATGAATTTCAAAACAGAAAATTGAAATCATGATACTACCCGAAAAGAATAATGCTAAAAAATTTCGGATCTTCAATTAGTGATAATCTTGACTTGTTAGAATTCTGAAGAACTTGGATATGAATTCTATATGTGCTCTCTCTTGCTTTTCTTCCTGTTGTTGATTCTTCCTCCATCTTCAATTTATAATGGATTTCACATAAATGGAATGGAATGCTCATTATAGAGGAAATGGGAAATTACGGGAGTTATGGGTCTTTTGGCTTTACAAAGTAACACCCCTTTAATGTCCGATAGACGTTTCTTTAATAAATAGGGGGTTACTATTCGTTAAAAAAGTCGTTTCTCAAAAAGTAACGGACTGTCAAATTGATAGGTTTGGGGACAGGTCATGTCACTTGAGTATGTCTGGCTGTTTTCTTCACCGTAGAAATTGACACGACTGGGGACACTGCTTGTCCCAGAGTCGTGTCCTTTGCTATGGTCTTTTTTCTTCACTGACACGACTTGGGACATGGCTTGTCCTTGAGTCGTGTAACTTCTTGTTTTAAATCTTCAAAACGACATGCCCAGCGACAAGCCATGTCATGGTCGTGCTTTGCAAGATAAAATTTCCTATTTGACATGCTTTGTAACAAGTCATGTCACTGAGCTTGTCCTTCCAAAACTTGAGATTTAGGACTTGATTCTTCTTTTCCTTGACATGGTTGATAGACATGGCTTGTCTTTGTTGTGTTAACCACTTTTTAGTCCAAACTATGCATTTTTGACCTGTTTTTCTTTCTTTTTATAAAATAACTCCTTTAAAGGCCTGAAAACATAAATTAATATTTTTAAGTGCCAAATTCATAATATTTATCAATAAAATGATCAATAAAAATCCATTTTGGCATTCATAAAATAGGAATAATTTTGGTTTATCAAATTCCCCCACACTTGAGTATTTGCTTGTCCTCAAGAAAACAATTAAGGACAATGAAAATCTATCATCAAATATACTCAAAAATTTCCACAAGTTAAATCATAGCATTCCATTTTGGATTTTAGCGACTTGCTTTCGTACCTACTGCTCAAATCTATCATTTAAATGTAATTAGCATACCTTAATCAAAATTCTAAGTCTAATCCAGGTAAGTTAAACTTTACCCTTGCCATTTAATAACAGATTCCAAAGTCACAAAATAAAACCAAAGTCAATTAATAGTGAAATAGACCCGGTTACATTTCACCACAAATTAGTAGGTATATAAGCCTTCAACCATTTCTCTAAACTCAGCAATCTAGAATGAAAGTATTTGGTATCCATCATTCCCTTAGATTTTTTTCTTTTTGAAATTATTATTATTATGAGCAAGAATTCTTTTAATAGTATTCAGAGAAATTTCCTCTGGATGGGGTGTAGCCCGTATCTTTTCAGCTCTATTTACCTATTCATCTTCTTGTTATAGTGAGATCCTTGAGTTGGCACATCCCGAGCTTATCACCCAAGTGACCAAGTTTTAAAGGGATCCCAATGAACTCTCACTCACTCTAACTTTTAGATTTAATACTCTTAACTCAGTTACCTGAGTTAGTAGAGTAAAGGCTATTATTTTTTTTTTCAATTTTTTTCATTTATTATTATTATTTTTTTTTATCTATAGGAAGATTGTATAGTCGATAGCGAGGTCAGACTTCACTCTTCTGAGAGACCAAAGCCAGCCCATGTCAACTAAGCCTTTGATTAATTGATTTTCAAAAAGAATTACTAAGTGATTCATTTCACATACTCCTTTCATAAAAAGTTAAAGGAGCTCTCAAATTATTTGAAAGAAGAATATACAAGCTAACAAGCTTAGAAATATAACCGTTTAAATTTCAACTAAGGACTTCACTCAATTTCTAGACTCTAGATTCCATTGCTAAATAGCAAGTTTACCCCACCTAGATTTCATCTTGCAATTTCAACTAAGTATAGTAATCACAAAATAGATGAGTAAAGTACTATAAGTCGTTTTTATTTTAATATGAATGCTAATTAACAGCCGAGTATATTTTCAAGATTTAATTCAATTAAAGCACATTGGCAAAGTGTAAATGGGGAACTTTAACAAAATTCAAAATCAAGCTCAAAATAATATGATCATGAAAAGCATAGAAAAACCAATTATTCCTTTCAAGAATATCCCTCCCCCACACTTAATTGGGACATTGTCCCTAATGTCAAAATATATGTAAAAGTGAGGAAAGGAAAATGAAAATGAACTTTCCTATTGAAGTACCAACATTCAGCTGCAAGATAGTCATATTTTCAACAAAATTGAGCAACTGTGAGAGCAAGTTATATCAAAGTGCATCTGGGCTGCAAGACAAAAAACAAAAGACAAAACAAAGAAATCAAAACAAAAGTTAACACTCATGATCCTACTAGCGAGCCCTAAAGAGTCATCCCAAGATTGGGTGGTCAATCAATACAGTCATCTAAAATCAGAAATCAGAAAAATCATCATCATTCAATCAAGGAATCAATCTCCTCATCCTCATTATATTTAGCCAATGCTCTTGTCACGCCCCATAGGGTATCCTAAACGTAATAGCCCACCACATACTATATAAGACTCTCGAATTCCCTATCCGAGCCCTTCGGGAGTCTTGTATAGATGTAAAGCGTCCCTTTATGACAATAGAATTCTCAACCAATGGAGTTAAGTAGTTCAATGTGGCATTCATTAGCCATAGATAATAAACCAAAACGCATAATTATACTTTACAAAATCTAAGGGGCATTCCCCCGCAAAAAACTATCAAGTCCATTACAGTCATCCAGAGTCCTTTAGTTTCTAACGGAAGTTTATACAAAAATGAAGTAAACTTCTATGGGAAACTCCTATCTCTGGTACCTAAGTTGTGGCTTGCCTCGGTCTAAGCCAGATAAACTCGTGCTGCAATAAGTAAAAACTATGGGGGCGTAAGCTAACTAGCTTAGTGAGTAAGAACTTCCATATCACAATTAAGTACAATTCAATCAAACAAGTGATTATTCAAGCAAGTGTATGCATCAGACAAATGAGTTCAATAAACATATGACCAACCGGAAATCATATGTAGATGGACTTGCGCCCTCCATCCCGGGTTAGCAGATTAACGAATCCTGTGGTACGACGCCGTTTAAACTCACGGTCAACTGAACAATAATTCGTTTTATGGATCACAATTAACCAACATATTCGTTTTATGGATCACGAAAAACCAACCAATGCTAATGCTCCATCCCCATCGTGATATGAATGAATCCAATTACAATTGAAGTCAAATATACATTAATTCAGTTCTTTTAGGTGGCCAACTATTATTCGCAGACATTCAATATAAAATACTAGCTAATCAATCAATAGCTTAACACCTGGTTTCGATATTCCTTAAGTTCCATTTCACACATCAACGGCAGACAATTATATAACTCCCATATACCCCATCATACATATCCATTTTTATCTTTGCCTACACCACTAGTGCCACTACCTTACAATCACAACCATTAATTGAGAGTGGAAGTAGTACTCACTCGACCATTGGACGCCGGTCTTTTTAGTAGTAATAGTCGGGAGGTAGGGTGTCGTCTTGCTCGGGATCACCTACCAAGTAAGAATAATCCTAATGAGATTCTCATCATTTAACTAATCCAAGCTATGCATCTAAACTAGATGGATTCGTAATTCTCGCTATTTGCGGAAGCTCCGACTTAAAACGGCCATAACTTGGTCATTTTAACTCGGAATTTCGCAAATTTTATATCGATCTCTATCTACTTCAAAAGATCTATCTATTTCTAGTATTATTTTCAAGTTTTGAAACATTAAGGTCACGGAACAGTAGGGTCAGATCTGTTCCGTAAATCCTCCATGTCCGAAAATTTGTTTTGCTTTTGATGAAAAATGTTCCTAGTTGATGATTCATGTATAGATGGTATATGAATGAATTCCTAATATGAATGTGGTGTAATGAACTCAATACATGCATGGTCTTGATGATTTTTGATGATGAACTCTTAGAAACTCCTAATTGTTATAAAATTCCACAAAGGTTATTCTTAAAGAGTGATTCTTCTCGATTTTACATTCCCTAGGGTTCCTATGATTTTATTCTTGAAATTCACTTGTTATCTAAATAAGAATAAGTTCTCAAAGTCTATATTAATCATGACCTTCATTTATGCATAAAAATCCACATTTTTCATTTGGTAAACATGTTTTTAAACAAGCTATTTGTAAAAATCCAAATTTTGTAAATTTCATTTCCTTGTATTTTCCTTATGAGAAAACTTGTTTAGGGCATAAAAAATTGAAGCTCCAATATATCTATCATCTAAAGGCTTCACTTAACTCATAAAACAACCCTAAATGCAAGCTTTCATCCATAAATTCAAATTACGCACACATTCATCTTTTAATATCCCCAAGTTTCAGATCACGTAAAAGTATTCAAAGATTTATATGCATTTCTCAACATCAAACAATGAATTAAACTCTCATGCAACAAGAAGACTCCAAAAGCTTCAAACCAACAAAGTTCTTCCATGGAAATCATGAACTAAAGATGAGAGAAAGAAGAGAGAAATAAACAAAAACTTACCTTGACTCCTTAGATTTTTCTCTTGAAGTGGTGTGGATGGAGTAGAATGGATTGATAGTGTTCTTTGTGTTTGTGGAGATTTTGAAAAGTGCAGAAATTGTAAGCCCTTTTTTTTTCAAAAAATTAGAGTAAGTTTATATAGGGCTTGTGACATGAGTAAAGGACATGGCTTGTCCTTTGCATGTCTCAGTTGACACACGATGGTAGTAAGTTACACGCCCTAGGTGTTAGGTTTCCATAGAGCTTTAAAATTATAAAGATCAAATCTTTTACAGTGAAATTAAAAAAGAAAACCCTAACCTAGTATCCATGTGTATTGATTAGATTAAAACAAAACAAATAGTTTGATTTCGTACCTCTAAAAGCTTGAAACTTGAAATCAATTTGCAGATCGGATTTGTAGGTACCGCAAAATCACAATACCTTCTACGGTATCCACACGAACAAGCACTCTTCAAAAGGATCCTTCATGTGCTAGTGTGATCTAGGACATTTCTAGATGATATTCGGATTTTCATACATGACTCTTCGTGCTTCACTCTTTAGGATTTGCAAATTTTCTCTGCCAGTCTAATGTCGACAGATAAGTCGTTAACCCTAAAAGAGATCTCTTTATGTGCCTTTTATACTAATGTGATTCTCACATGAGTAATGACATTAGTGCCCTTAATCTAATAAGGGATAATGTGTCCTAAAATATAATTCTTGCACATAACAATGTAATAATTTATTATTACTCTTAATAATAATAAATTACTATTCCCACAAGACATTAAATTTAGTCCATGATCCTTTTGACTCGTTCTTTTATGTGTGACCTTGTAGGTTCACTTAATGTTGACAATTGACCTAAAACAATTTTAGTCAACAAAACAAAAGTGGCCTCTAGCAAGACATTATGTTTACCCAAATTAAGTGAAGATTGGTGATCTAATTTTTACCTAATCCATAACTTATGTCATTATCCTTTTGTCACATGATATCTAGATTGAACATAAGGCATGGATAATATCATCCTTATATCGTTCAATCTTATCATTTCTCGATTTCTAAGTAAATTAATAAAAACAAATGAAATTGATCACGCTATCGCTTCATTTGAGCATGGCCATGTATTTCTTAGTCTCACTCATCGAGGGGCCCAAAGATATCTCTCACAACGAGAGGGACAAATCTCATCTTAATCACTCAACTTCCTCTACATGATTTACATTATGCCCAATCTCAACCTTTATAATTATCTGGTTAAAGACAATGTTTAATTGAGTTGAAACATAATATTCCTCATGTTGGAATCTATGGTGATTTCAGGTCCGAGGATACGATGACATCTTATTTTGAGATTCACTTATGACACTAATCCATATAGTGATCTCAAAGCAGGTCAGTCCAGTACATAGTTCTCCAACATGTACCTATGAGTTTGATTTGTATCTCCATACAAATAAACATCCTATGATTATCAGTCAAACCTCATACTAGATTTAATTCATTATTGTTCCCACAATAATGAGCATCTAGGGACATTTAAAATAATTAAATTATTCACGGATCCTATTATAAAGTAAACATGCAAACAATATAATAGAAATGTTTATGAATGACAATATCTAGTAATTGGCCTAGGGCACAACCACCAACACTAGAGACAAGTCGTGTCCCTAGGCGTGTTGTGTATGGTTACACGTGGGCAGCAAGGTACATGCCCTAGGGACAAGTCGTGTCACTGGGCATGTTGACCTGGAAATTTTTTTTTTTAACAAAACAACTTGTTGAATTCATGGGACACGGCTAAGAACAAGCCATGTCCCAAGCGTGTCACTCCAAAATCTATCTCCATAGTTTGTTACACAACTTAGGGACAAGCCATGTAAAAAAAACGTCTCTCCAACACTCATTCAAACCAATTGATCAGTAAAAGACACGACTCAAAGACAAGTCATGTCTTAGTTGTGTCGAATTTTCATCAAATTACCTGGGATTTTCTGCTTTGTTTTCTCTTGAATTTCCATCTTACAATTAAGAACAACATTTAGCCATCAACCAATAGCAGAAAATGATATGATCATGAGTCTAAAAAGAAAAAGAAAAAGACAAAGGAAAAGTAAAGTTAGACATGGGTTGCCTACGAAGAAGCGCACTTGTTTAATGTCGTTGGCTCGACTTATTAACAAAAATGATACTCTCATCCACCAGGATCCCAAAAAAATGTGTCACAGACACAAGTTTTTACCAAAATTAGTAGAAATTTACTTCTGATCCTGGTTTTCTTTTTAAGCACAACAAGATTCAGCAAAGATTTCAATAAAACTTCATGGGGGTGACAGGTATTGGAAAATTGGTTCTATCACAAAATCAATGATATATCCATTAGGCTCATGATCTCCTAAACATCCAATGATCTCAATAGATGGAGAGAAATTAATATCTTCAATTGCTATCTCTTGTTCCATCTCTCTAAACATCTCTTCTTTTGGGGTAACTTGAGGAATGTCCTCCAGATATGTGTTCTCAATAATTAGAGTACTAGGGAAATGATTAAGATACAACACCTTAGTCTCCTCAGAACCATCTTTTTCCTTAATAAACTCCAACTCATCTTCATGATTGTTTAGATCTACCCTATGATCTTCAATTTCATTTTTCTTCTCTACCAATCCATCCTTCAATTTTGATGACTCTTCAAGTTGTATATTTAGATCATTTTCTCCTGATGCTTCGAAAGGACTTGTAATTATCTCTATAGGTACTTCCTCATGTCTCCTAAGAGTTTATAAAGATTCAATCAACCTACTTACCCACTCTTGAGATGGTCATAGAAGAGTGGCCAATTCTTCTAAACTAATGAGTTTGTAAATTTCAAGAGCACAGGATTGCCATGAGACTGCTTCAAAAAGCACTTGCATCATCCTAACAAACAAATCCATGTTATCATTTCTTGAATCAATGATCCGTTCCAATATAGATTTATCTTGAGGATCTTTTTCAGTATGGCTAAAGGAGGAAGATGGTGTGTTTAATGTAGCTTGAGCATGGTCATAATGTGAATGTGAAGAAAAATGTGAGACAAGTCTCCCACTTTGACATTCAAAAGTCCAAAGTCGTCCACCACACTCCTTGCAAATCATATCATTAAGAGTCATAAGGTTGGTATCTGGAAATTGTTGATAAGAATCAATAGAGGATAATGCATTTGTATCACATGAGTTAGAAGGATGACAATATGGATTAGGGCATTTATAAGACTCATGATCACCTCCACAATACAAACACAAAAATCTGATGAAATTCATAGTTCACACAGTCATGAAAAATCAAGAATACCTTCACTCAAAACGAATTAGCCCAAAAAGCATAAAAAAAAATGGTTACAGTAGTAGATATTAAAGCTTTTCGTAGTATTGGCTTACCGGATCCTCGGTAACGGTGCCAAAAACTTGATAATTGCCTTCAAGCGTAGTTTTAATTTTATAAAGACCCGTTCTTAATTTACTATAAAGGCAATAGGCAGTGTACCTATCAATTGCAGAATAGAATTAATACGGATGTCGTCCTCTAGGAAATAGATATCAAGTACTAGTATTACCGTTTCTCTACTACGTAACTGACAATTTTGATGATTACTATTTTATCTAATTTACTTTGAGCAATATTAATACAGATCCAATAACAAACAAGCAAGATTCAATAAGAACAAATGATCCAGGTTTTGTCTTACCTCCAATTTATCATGTGAATCCTTGGCAACTCATACTAGATATTTTAGATTTAGTTCTTAAGCTATAGAGTCCCTTAAGCAAAATTTCAATTCTTTCGAATCTAACAAATTGTCTAAACCTAGGTTAATCAATTAGGATGTCTCATCAATCAATAACAACCTAAATTTGCATTAATAACATGAACTCATAAAAATAATAGAAGATTCTTGCTATTCTATGTCTAAAATTCCAAACAAATCTCTTCAATTACATAGATCAAATCGTAAAAGTAATCTTTCAATTAACTTAAATGAAAATCACGCATAAATCTGTATTTTTGGACATACAAACTTAAGAAACGGTTAAAAACATGCAATTGAACAAAAGAACTTCAATCTTTCATTAAGCTCAAAGCCTCATCACATGATAAACATGGAGTTCAACAAAACCCAGATCTGTAATTTCACTCTTCCATAGTGTCTAATGATAATACATGAATTTCAAAACAGAAAATTGAAATCATGATACTACCCGAAAAGAATAAAGCTAAAAAATTTCGGATCTTCAATCCATGATAATCTTGACTTGTTGTTAAAATTCTGAAGAACTTGGACATGAATTCTATATGTGCTCTCTCTTGCTTTTCTTCCTGTTTTTGATTCTTCCTCCATCTTCAATTTATAACGGATTTCACGTAAATGGAATTGAATGCTCATTATGGAGGAAATGGGAAGTTACGGGAGTTACGGGTCTTTTGGCTTTTCAAAGTAGCACCCCTTTAATGTCCAATAGACGTTTCTTTAATAAATAGAGGGTTACTATTCATTAAAAAAGTCGTTTCTCAAAAAGTAATGGACTGTTAAATCGACAGGTTTAGGGATAGGTCATGTCACTTGAGCATGTCAGGCTGTTTTCTTCACTGTGGAAATTGACACGACTGGGGACACGGCTTGTCCCAGAGTCGTGTCCTTTGCTGTGTTCTTTTTTCTTCACTGACACGACTTGGGACATGGCTTGTCCCTGAGTCGTGTAACTTCCTATTTTAAATCTTCAAAACGACATGCCCAGCAACAAGCCATGTCATGGTCATGCTTTGCAAGATAAAATTTCTAGTTTGACATGCTTTGTGACAAGTCATGTCACTGAGCTTGTCCTTCCAAAACTTGAGATTTAGGACTCGATTCTTCTTTTCCTTGATATGGTTGATAGACATGACTTGTCTTTGTTGTGTTAACCACTTTTTGGTCCAAACTTTGCATTTTTGACCCGTTTTTCTTTCTTTTTATAAAATAACTCCTTTAATGGCCTGAAAACATAAATTAATATTTTTAAGTGCCAAATTCATAATATTTATCAATAAAATGATCTATAAAAATCCATTTTAGCATTCATAAAATAGGAATAATTTTGGTTTATTACACGACAACACGACCTTTCATGACTCGGTTACTTTGACCAACGAAGGTTGTGGATTCGCTTCTCCATTCTTATGTAGCTGTATATACAATATTGTGCATATTTCTTTAAACTATACAATCATCGTTGTTTTAAACTCTTATCATCGTGATCATCTTGATGGGGTTGAAATCAAGAATCTCATTACTTTATTGTATAATTATTGCTTATGAAGATCTTATGGAGTTCGGTAATTGTGATTTGATTACTGAAGTTTTAACTTTTATGTGACGGTCATCATAGATTTTCGATCTTTCAAAGTTCTTTATTTACAAGAGGTTGAATGAGGGGTGTCCTGGAATTCGTTAAATTAATCGAGTTTTGTTTTAGTTTCCATCATTGGCTCATACTATCTTTTAATGGTCTCGAGCTTTGCTATCCTTAGCCTAGCTTGTCACGCCCCAAAGGGTACCCTAGTTGTACTGTACTGTACGTAGTATTGATTTTTATACAATACAACTAGTTACTCTAAAGGATGTGACATTAAAACAGGATCTTTTAAGTTGCTTGATAAGAAATGATGTACATACATAAAATATACAAAATAGATAAAATAAAACTCCATATAAAGTCTGTATAAACTATTACAACGGTTTTATCAACTTACAACTAGGAATGTAAAATAGATGTAAGTTTACTAATACAAGAGATCTAAATCTTTGTTAACTACTTCCATAACTTGCTAACGTGGCTTCCTTACCCGTTCTAACCTTCGAGATGGTACTAGCCACGGTTTGAGAATGACCCTGAAAAATCTGTTGGAGTATGAGCATTTCTACAGCTCAGTGAATAACCATCACGTATTACACATCAAGCACAACAAACAAGTAATTTATCAAACAAGTGTAATGCAACATTCAAGCATATGTACAATTACAAGTTTGGCCAACCGGAATCCAAACAGGATGTAGATTTGCGCCCTCACATCAGGGTTGAAGGAACCTAGTCAAGGATCATATCCTTATGACCCACTTGCTCAGGAGAAACAGAGAACCATAGGAATAATAATTCTCACTTTATTCTTTTCTTTATGATTATAGTTTCTTCACTCAATTTCCTTTAGGAACAAAGAGACTCCATTAAGTATTAGTTATTTCAAGCCGATTCCACGGGCGGCGTTCCTTCTTTTGCCGAGTAGTTCCCGTGGAACCGAACAGAATAGGGATAATTTTGGAAGAACTAGAAAATTTACATCTAGAAAAACCAAACATTAACCAAGATCCGAAATACTAACACGTAGCAAGTTGTCACACCTTTATGCAATATTTGTGCAAGTTATGCAATGTATGATCCTTTAAGTTATAAGCCTGTCAGTTATAAATTGATTATAAAATGACCAAACAGTTTACAGACAATTCTCAACATGCTTCAACAATTTTTCACACAATTCTTGTTATCACTTTTAATAATTACAATTTAGCACTCAATTCATCCATCACTTAAGAAAGAACAATTCCCAACCCCACATGCTTCATACAATCATTTTCATATATAACTTTAGGTGCTACTACTGTTACAAACACAAACAATGTAATAGATCAGAGTTACTCACCTGCTCATGATTTCTTCAATCGTAATAATCTTCCGGGAAGTCTAAATTTGATTCGGATCACCTATTTAGATAATGAAGTTCCATAAATTAGATAATTGACTTTATAATATCTCTTAATGTGTGTCTAAGTGTCCTATATAAATTTATCTCTTAGTAAGGTCATTTTATCAATTCCAAAGGTAGTTTATCTTTAATTGTTTAAAGACTTATGGATTATTCTATATTTTGTAAAATTCGTATGAATACACTTTTCTACTAAAAGTGATCTAATTAATTCTAAATTCATGTTTTTAGTACCAAATCTTTAAGTATACTTATATTACTTATGTTAGCTTATATTTTTATGTATAATTAAGTGTTAAAAAGCTTATTTTACCTATAGTATGCTAGTTGCAAATAATTTTCTATGATTAGTGTAAGACTTTCTCAAGATCGTTTTTATTTCTTAGTCTTCTTAGACTTTCACTAATGGCAAAGAATCTTATTTGAACTCTAATTTATCTTATCTATCAATGTGCTTAGTGATATCAATATTTTCTTCTATTATATACTTTGTCTTTCAACCTTATGTAAAGTGAGTTCTCAATTAGAATTAAGGGGTTTCTATCTATATTACTAATGACCATTCTCCATTATTTTTAAGTTCATCAAATTAATTGTCTATGTATTCGGTTTATAGTATATTTCTTAAGATTATTTCTACTCCATTGAATTTCCCTTATCTACACTTTAGCAATTTCCCATTATGAGTTTTAAGTTCAAGACTTCTAATAAGTAAGGCATTGGCTAGTTTAACTTGTTTAGATGACAATTATAATGTGTTTACTAATTTACAAGATTATGAGCTAGGGTTTTCAAGACAAAGAGTCTTGTAGTAACTTCAATGTTAAATTCTAGGGTTTTCTAATGTTTAGACAATTTTCTTCAAGGCTTCTCCTTATTCTAATTCATTCAAAATATTTATCCTACATCATTTCTATTTATTCTACCATCAACATAACTCTATGGAGGCTTCTAAAAATGTATCTATGGCTATGTATGACATTCATTCTCTTAATTTAGAATGAGGAAATAATTTAAAGGTGTAGGACTTACCTTGAGGACTTAGGAGTGTAGGTGGCAATTCCGCCTTTCTATTTAGATTAAGACCTACATATTTAGCAAATTAGTAAGTCTACCATATTTATGAAATAAATAACTAACTTTATAAATTCTTACCCTTGCCTTCTTAATGGTAAAATGATTGGTGGCTTTCTATAATGGTAGTTGAAGCTTAGGTTATGTGTTATTTAATTTGTTGGAAGGTTAAGTGAAGGATAGAGGTTGCAAAGAGGGAAATTTGAATTTGTGAGTGAGTGTGTGTGTGTGCTGCAGCTGTTCACGTGGAGAAAGGGAGGGGAAGTGGCTGGTAGTTGGAATTTTGACTTCCCAAATTGTCTTAATCTCATATTTATAGATATATGTAACTTGTAGAGTAAGTGTTTAATTAATTAATTAAATTTTTTGTCTAATTATGGCTTGTAGGGGCTGCCACGTGATTTCTGGTGTGGGGGCTATTTCCAAGCTTCTTTTGCTAATTTGTAAGGGTCTTATTAAGTGTAATGATTAGAGCATTGGTGGAGCTTTTTAATTGGTTCATTTGTTCAATTTTTAACCTTTCATTCTAACTAACCTTGACTTGTGCAGGTGGGATGTGGTGAAATTTTTGGGCAGCAATTTGTAACATTTATCCACCGTAAATCATGTCTACAATTGAGTAAAAATAGTAAAAATTAAAATATCTAACTAATTACGTCAAAAACTATCCCCTACGCGTATTTTAATATTAGTTACGAAAAATTTTTATTTTTAAAAATTTAATTTAGGTCCCAAAATATTTCTACAATATGGTTGACTTCAAATTTTAAGTTTAAAATTTACGCGATTTAGAAATTTTAAAGTTTGGTCTTATGCAATTAGGGTTTTGGGGCCTAAAAGGTCAAAATATAAAATTAGTATCTATGGACTCCAATTTTCTAACTAATATTATGGTGTGGTCAAAAATTTTTATTTGAAGTCTAGATTATTAATTATAGGCTCGTTTATAGCTTTTTAGTACATATTTATAACCCTAACGGTTTATCTTTAATGGATCATTTTCATTCTATATATACTACAAGTCATTGGCTTTCTAATGTTCTTGAAATAAAATTTTATTTACACTTATATTCTAGATTCTAGACTCGGATTATAAAATTTAGCTATAGTTCTTTTAATACCTAAAAATTCCCGATCTAGGGTTTTTAAATCATAATTAGGTTTATAATACTCTAAATTCCTAACTGAGGCCTAACCGGGTAAACGAACCCCAATATCTATCATAATTGTTACTATCCTATTTCCTTAGAATTCTCGGGGTTTACATAGCTATTTAATCCAAGGGTATTTATAACAACCTATCTCCTTGATTTTATTGGCAGGAAAGAATATGTGGTATTCTAAGGGTATAGCGCTAACCTGATACCGAGTTGTATCTTTGATCCTCACTTCCTTCCATGGAAATGGACTCCAGTTCCCCATCACTAGCTTCTCCATACTCTAAATATGGGTGAGGGTTGTAGACGAGATTTCCAGATGAAGATGTTCTTGAAGAACTTCTATTCCTTTTTCCTTTGTTGCTTTTATTTCTATTATATCTTTTCCTTTTCTTCCTTGGTAGATCCAGTAAAGCAACATGCAGGTTATCCCGTTCAGGGCACGTTTTAGCCAAATGTCCCGTTTTTTAGCAAAGAAAGCATGTGGTGGTCATCTTTTTAGGACACTTCTCAACTTTGTGACTAGGGTCCCCATAGAGGTAACACTTGAATTGAAGTTATGGACAGTGTATAGGGTAATGCTTTTTCTTACATTTCTAACATTGTATCTTATCCAATATTACGTCTGCTTCTGTCACGCCTCGAAGGGTACCCTAAACGTGGCAGTCCGCCATACACAATATTAAAGCCTAAGAATGACCACCTTAGTCACGTGAAGGCTTCCATACTATGTACAAGATGTCTAACACATAGAGGAGACACATTTTCAGAGATACATTTTATATTGATACACTCGAGTAACAATGTAAAGGAAATACAATTTACTATACTTCAAATACAAATCACTACGCTTCATATACGAATCACTACACTTCAAAATACAAATCATTAAACTTCAATTACATTCATCCGCAGACTTCCCTACATAAACTATTACAAAGCAATCATAAAATCTAGCCAATAACTTCAAGCATTCCTATTCTTTGCTGAAATCCCGAAGTCATGTTCTGCTCCAACCATCTCGGTCCCTACTTAGCATTCTTGAGACAACTTGTTCATTCAAATATCTATTGGGGTATAAGCTACACGAGCTTAGTGAGAATTACCTTAATTCCATACCATCACAAGCAAGTTATAATCAACCATATGCTATGCATGACAAACACATGAACAAATAATTATGTATGGGTATCCGGAACCCACACATAGAACAGATTTACGCCCTCCGTATCTTGGTTTAGGGATGATATTGAAGTCTACATGACCGTTGCTAGTCCCCAAGCCCTCGGCTTATAGCACTCGACTTGGCTAGGCTTACACATGGAATGCATCCCCGGTGCGCCTTAGTTCCCTATGAATGAGCTCTGATACCAGGTCTCATTATCCAAACGAGTCTTCGGACCATACCGATCGACCTGTGTAGGAGTAGCACGCTACCAAATGCAATATGTCTGATGCGATGCATGACCAATTTAATTTTTGCTTAGGTCAAAATATTCATACATTCTTTAAAGTGACCAACCAATATCATACACATAACGGAAATAATATGAACAATGCAGTTATCCAATCGAATCGTGGTTTCGATATGCTTTAGTATTCTTTGGTATACATTCATCATAGTCTCATCATATATCCCATCCCCATTCATATCGATTTTTATCTTGTTCCTAAAATTCTAATGCAACTAACTACAAGCACAAACAAGGTAATAAAATGAGGAGAAAACTCACTCGGCCATTGGATCATCGGTCTTTTAGTAATAGTAATTCGGTGGTAGGGAATCATCGATTTCGAGATCACCTAAAAAGGAAGAAATACTCTAATAAGTATTTCAACTTAAACTAATCCAAACGATTTTATATAAACTATCAAATTCGCAATTCTCGTCCTAAGCGGGAATTCCAACTTAAAACGGCCATAACTTGGTCATTTTAAATCGGAATCTCACAAATTTACATCGATTTCTATCTACTTCGAAAGATCTATCTACTTCTAATATTATTATCAAGTTTTGAAAACATTTAGGTCTCGGAACAAAGGGATCATATCTGATCAGTAATGGTTTCCGATTCCGAAAAATAGTTTTATAAATGTTTGTAATGTTTCTGCTATATGTATAGATTAGCTATACATGCAATATGAATTATTTCCTAACATGAATGAAATGAGATGAGTTTAATGTATGCATGATCTTGATGATTTTTGCTAAAAGAAAATTTTACAACTTTTTATCTTGCAAGACCATAATAACAACTACTTATGAAAAATCTAGTTTCCTAACTTTGATCATTTCCATTTGTTTTGGATTTATTACTTAAGAAAATTTAATTATTTCTGTTAAAATTGAGTCTTCATTATATCTATTACTTATGACTTTCATTTCTACATAAAAATTTCCATTTTGCACTTTGTAAACATGTTTTCAAGTGGGGTTAATTCCAAAATCTGAATTTTATAGAAATTAGTTTTTTGAGTGATTCCTTCAAGTAAAAATCATTTGATATTTAGAAAATTAGGGCTCAATCATACATAACCACTAAGGACTTCATTTTTACAGAAAAATTTTCATTTTACACTTTGCAAATATGTTTTCCAATATGATTTACTCAAAAATCCGAATTTTGGAAAATCCACTTTTTGAATGATTCATTTAGGAAAAACTTGTTTAATGCATTAAAAGTTAAGACTTTATGGTACCTATTACTTAAGGACTCCATTCATTACATAAAACTTTCATTTTGAGCTTGGATAATAGGGGTTCTTATGGCCTTCATTCAAAATTACGAATTTCGCAAATTGACTACTAACTCAAAATTTTTCATCTTGATTCTACCTTTTGTTTTACACATTACTCATATCCAAACTCATTTCAACTTGTAAAAATCACCACTTAATAATACATATTATCTATACCCTTTATTTTTCACATAAAACATGAGTTTTTGAGATGATATGTGGGTTTTCAAAATTAGTCTTGGTTAGGATCCGAATTTACAAAACTCATTTTTGGTCATATCTTTTGATAAAATTTATCTATACTTATGAAAATCCATTCCTTACATATCCTATCTTAAGAGCCTTTCATATCTTGAATAAAAACTTCATTTTTGAATTGGAAAACATGTTTTAAAAATATCCCTTGGCCAAAATTCGAAAATAGAATTTTTATTTTGAAAATGACTTTTGAAAATCACCTTTGATTCTTGTAAAAAGAAGTCTTGATAATATACATACATTAAGCCTTTATTTTCTTAAGCAAAAATTACATTTTGACACTTGGAAAGTGGTTTTTAACTAAGGTTCTTGCCAAAATAAGAATTTCACAATTTTTGTTTAAGTTCAAAACCAAGATTTACACTTAATATTAACATAAATCTAAAAGAAACCCATGGTAGTGCACAATAAACTCATAGATCTAAACTTTACTCATCAAAATCTTTCATTTATATTATCTATACCCTAAGCCCTTCATTTTAAATGAAAAATACACATTTTGAAGTTGAAAAATAACTTTTCTAAATATGGTTCATTTTTCATCCGAATTTTCAAAAATGATTTTTGTTAAAAATAAAATAGATCTTGAGTTTCCTACAACTTTCCTACCATCATCATGCTATTACAAGTTGCTCATAAACATAAAACAAAGTCTAATGTATTTTATGAACTCAAAACACTAGATCTAGTTTACTACACTAGTTTTAAATGCGTGAACACATGTGAGTGAGGAATATATGCATAAATCATAAGCAATAACAAAAATAATAACTCAAATAGCAAGATCTATGGCATAAACAAAAATCAAAGCTACAAAAAATTAGATCTACAAAATATAATAACTTTAAACAAGAAAATAATTATGATACAAGATAATAATAATGGAAAGGAGGAGAGTTTCATTTTTGGCATCATCATCCTAAGCTTTTAAGCTTATGGAAGGTCATTTGACGCATGAAACCTTCATTACACTTT
Source organism: Combretum micranthum (assembly GCA_024138025.1). Lineage (NCBI taxonomy): Eukaryota > Viridiplantae > Streptophyta > Magnoliopsida > Myrtales > Combretaceae > Combretum > Combretum micranthum. The sequence goes on from JAMXBD010001542.1 coordinate 228,260, forward strand.
ACCTATATCACCTATTGAGGCTTTGAGAAGAAGATTTGCTTAAAAATCTACAAGAATGAAGTGTGGAAGCCATTTTTAGAAGTGGGAGCAGCTTGTTTTTCATGGAAGAACAAGATGAAATGAAGAAAGAAAGAGAGGGAAAAACCAAAGAATGAAAAAGGAAAGAATGAGTAAATGAAGGAGAGAGAGAAAATGAGTGTATTAATTGAATAAAAGAGAGAAAAAAATAAAAAAAGGGCAGAAAATTGGGGGAGGGGCTGCACGTGATTTGTGGAAGAGAGAGAGAGAGGAAATTGTTGAAATTTGACTCAAAATTGAATTGTATAATTAATGTGTAATGTAACTTTTTGAAGAAGGATTGAATTATATTTATTTTTAGTCAAAATAGGAGTAAATAAAGGACAATGGCAGCCATAAAGAAGGGGAAAAATCTGCCATAAAGTGTGAGATAATGTGTAGAAAGATTGAAGTGAAAAGGAAGTGATATGTATAAGGTGTACTTGAAAGTATGGGTTGTAAAAGTATTTTCTTAATAAAATAAAATAAAATTAAAAAATTTATTTCAAATATTTGTAGCAGATTTTTCATAATTAAAATTAGATAATTATTTGAATTATTTTAGTATTTTAACAAATATGTTACCGGTATGATCAAAATACGCGAATATGGGTTATAAATGATATTTTTATAGCCCGAAAAATTCAAAAAAAATATTTTATGAAAATGAGATATTTTTAAAATATTAAATTAATTTATTTTATTTTTAATATCGGGTCTTAAACAGAATCTGATCCCATAAAAGCTCGAACTAACTAAATTTTAGAAAAACAAAATTTTCTATAATATATAAAATATTTCTCTAAAAATATAAGGCTTTATAAGAATAATAAAATTTTGTAATAAAAAAAAATGAATAGTGCAAAAGACTAATTAATTACCGGTAGTAATGAAATACGGATAAACAGGTTATAACTGTAACTTTTATAACCCGAAAAATTCTATAATTGATATATTCGAAAATCTTATGAAATTACGAGTCTAACGATACTAATGGTATATTTTTTATATCTCAAGCCCCGGGACACGCTTTTCGAAGTCTGTATCCGAACGGGTTCGAAATAGGTCAAAAATTTACCAATCTGATATTTTTAAACAAACTTATATTACTACGAGCTATTCATATTTAAACTACACCTCGGCCTCTAGGGTTAAGGGCGCTAGATTGCGGACTTAAGCTATTGTATTCCGGTTAGGGTTTTCGGGTGATTTTTCTGGTTTAGATCCTTGCCAATTTGGAAACTAATATTTTTTGTTTATGCAACATATTTAATTTGAGAAATTTATCTTAAATTTCATTTTTGTAAGTAATTAATATCTTTTAACGCTTTCGGAATTCTTGAATTGGGTTTCATTTTCGAAAGTTAATCGTTATTTACTTTTTAATAATTTGATTTTGGGTTCTGTATTACCCGATTTTATAAGTCGGGGTTACGCATGGAATTTGTGATACGTAGTGGTTTTGGAATTGAAGTATGATGAGTTCTTATTTTGTTTTTAAGGATTCTAATCTTTTTCAAGATTCGAAAATTTCTGGATTCGCTCGTGTTTTTGGACTAGTTGAAATTCAGTTCTAATTTGGAGTGATTTTTAGGGTTTATTTTCGAAGTTCATCTTGAAATTATTTACTGAAATTTTCCAGGGCTTACAGCTTCCCTGTAAGGGTCATCATCCAAGTGAAGTGTTCAACTTTTTGACTCGGGTCATTGCAACACAAAACTCCATTTCCTTATTATTTCTATCTTACCTCCTCCTTTGGGCATTTTCTACTATCCGTGCTTTTTCTAGCAATCCTTGATAACTCCTGATATCAAATTCCTGCAATCGAGTCCGAAGGTCGTCTTTTAAACCATTCAGAAACACTTGTCTTTTGAGTTCCTCACTTTGTTTATATGATTCTGGAGAGTAATGCAACAATCTACTGAACTTGGTTTCATACTGTTCCACACTACGATCTCTTTGTGAGATATTGAGGAAATCTGCATGTACTAGACTCTTAAGCTCCTAGGGAAATATTTATCCAAAAACTCATATTTAAATATCTCCCATGTAACTGGAGGCATCAACTCTCTTTCTTTAGACTCCTACCATACTTGGGCATGTAAGCGGAGCATATAGGTCCCATAATTGACTCTCAAGTCGTGTGGTACTTCAAAAGCTTTAAAGGACCTCTCAATTGTGCTAACCAATCCTCTGCCTCATCTGGTTTTCCAAAAGCTCCATCGAAATACTGGTTACACTTTATGAAGCATGGTAAGAGGCTTTGGTGAATTGAAGCGATGGTGTAAGCCCTGGAAATTTTCAATAAATAATTCCAAAATGAACTTCGAAAATAAACCCTAAAAATCACTCCAAATTAAAACCGAATTTCAACAAGTCCTAAATCACGAACGAATCCAAAAATTTCTTAATCATGAGAAAATGAAAATCCTTAAAAATAAAATAAGAACTCAGTGGTCTTCAAATTCAAAACCATGACGTACGAAAAATTCCATATTTAGCTCCGGCTTATAAAATCGGGTAATATAAAGCCCAAAAACAAATTATTAAAAAGTAAAAAATGATTAACCTTCGGAAATGAAACCCAATTCAAAAATTCCGAAAACATTACAAGATATTAAATACTTACAAAAATAAAATGTAAAACAAATTTCTCAAAGTAAATACGTTGTATAAACATAGAATTTCAGTTTCCAAATTGGCAAAGACCTAAACCGGAAAATCACCCGAAAACCCTAAGTGGAATACAATAGTCTAAGTCCGGCAATCTAACGCCCCTTACCCTAGAGGCCGAGATGTAGTTTAAATATGTAGAATAGTTCATAGTAATATAAGTTTATCTAAAAACATCAAATTGGTAAATTTTTTACTTATTTCGAACCCATTCGAATACAGACTTCGAAAAGCGTGTCCCGGGGCTCGAGATATCAAAAATATACCAATAGTACCGTTACACTCGTAATTTCATAAGATTTCCAAATATATCAGTTATATAATTTTTTGGGTTATAAAAGTTACAGTTATAGCCTTTTTACCGTATTTTCATTATTACGGTAATTGATTAGTCTTTTGCACTATTCACTTTTATTTCATTACAAAATTTTATTATTCTTATAAAGCCTTATATTATTAGATAAATATTTTATATATTATAGAAAATTTTCTTTTTCTAAAATTTATTTAGTTCGGGCTTTTACGAGATCAGATTCTGTTTAAGACCTGATATTAAAAATAAAATAAATTAATTTAATAATTGAAAAATATTTTAAAAATATTTTTATTTCCATAAAATAATTTTTTAGAATTTTTCAGGTTATAAAAATATCATTTATAGCCCATATTCGTGTATTTTGATCATACCGGTAATATATTTGTTAAAATACTAAAATAATTCAAATAATTATTTAAATATGAAAAATCTGCTACAAATATTTGGAATAAATTTTCTAATTTTATTTTATTTTGTTTTATTTTATTAAGAAAGTACTTTTACAACCCATACTTTCAAGTACACTTTACACATATCACTTCCTTTTCACTTCAATCTTTCTACACATTAACCCACACTTCATGGCAGATTTTGACCCTCTTTATGGCTGCCATTGTCCTTTATTTACTCATATTTTGACTAAATTAATTATATTCTACTCCTTCTTAAGAAAGCTACATTACACATTTATTACACAATTCAAATTCAAATCAAATTTCAACAAAATTCACTCTCTCTCCTCCTTCTCTTTCAAGGGACAGTAGCCCCCTCCCTTGCTGCCTTTGTTTTATTTTTTTCTTCTTTTATTCAATTAAAACATGATAAGATCATATTTTATACAACTTATTGATATTCATAACAGCTAGAATGGATATTTGTTTTGATAAAATTCATGTTTCAGGACTAATTTGGACTAAGAAATCAAAACAAGAAACTTTGAAGAGAAAATGGGAAAAATTGAAGTATACGCCGCCAATTCATACTTCAAAGTCGCCGGCGTTCAGATGGCTTACTCTCAAGGCCACTGCCAACATTGCCAGCTTTGCCAGCCTTTAACTCATCAACTTTACGCCGCCTCAAAGCCGCCGGCACAGAAGTTCAACAAGCCAGCGTACATGGAAGGTCGGCAGCCAGAATTGAAACATCACCAGCTTTGAAGGAGTTACATTCTAAGCCGGTACCTAAGCCGCCGACGTTGAGGCTGTGTACATCAAGAATTAAAGTGACATGAATACAACAAATGCTTGGAGGAAATTGAAGAGACAAATCTATTGGAGTATCTAGGCCGGTGTCAAAGCCACCGGCTTTTGGACGGCTTTCGTTATAAATTGGTGCAACGCTTCATTTCTGATCACATATGCCGGCTAGAGCTACATCTAAGCTGCCGGCGTAGAAGCGGCCTACATTTGTAATCGAAGTTGAAAGCTACCAGTGCTGCTTGCACAAATGAGAAATTGAAGATACGCCGCTTGTAAGCCGCTGGCGTAGGATCCATAACTGCCGCTTTGAATGAAACTGCCATTTTCTTTAATGAGTTATTATGAAATTTTTCCTATAAATAGGGGGTCCTCTCCTCACTTTGAGAATCATCCAAGCAGCTCTGAAATACACTACAATACATAGATTAGAATTAGCATTTCATAGAGATTTTGAAGAGATATTGAAGTTTTTCAAGAAATTGCAAGTAAAGCTTTGATATTTTGAATTGGTGATATCTGATCTTTTCCTTTTATGCAATTCATATATCTGAATTTTCTGATCATAATGAAATCATTCAATTTCTTATCTGATTTTTGAATCATCATCCATGAGTAGCTAAATCCTTTTTGTAGGAAGTTGATGAAGCTTTAAACATGCTAAAATGATCTTTGAAACCATGTTATAAGATAGTTAGAATCATGGAATATTCGTATTGAGTTCTGATTATTCATCATATCTTTGGTGTATAAGAATTCTGATAACTCGGAAGGGAAATTAGGGTTCATATGAATTCATAAATTGAGATTAAATTACAATTGCGAAAGTGGCGGAGTTTAATCTAATTTAGAAATTATCCATGAATACTAATGCAATATTTTATATTGATTTCTCACTAAGGAATTAGGAGATGTTAATATAAAGTATTAGTCAATTATAGAATCGGAAGGTTTATAATTGTAATTTTGATTCCATGAATAATTTATTTAGCGGAAGCTATTGGATTATTTTTTTGGTTTAAAAGGTTTTTAACTCTTTTTTTAAATCTTTACAATTTCTTATGAATATCCATAAATCTAATTATCATTATAACATGAATTCAAGTTGATTGGCAATAGTTTAAAGTGGATTCTGCTCCTTCCCACATTTTTCTAACATATCACTCTCTTCAAAAACTCACTACATTCATAGTAGATACTTAATTAGATAATTTAGTTTAATCTTAATCTAATCATTCTAAAAGATCAATTGCCTAGATATTAGTATTAGTTGATAACTGTCTAGTAGTTAATAGATCTCTGTGGGATCGACACTTGACTCATGCTATATTACAAGATAAGGCCCAGTACGCTTGCTGGATAAGATGCTTTGAAAATTCAATACTAATTTAGCACATCAAAACACTCATTTTCTCTCTCTCTTTTTCCTCTCTTTCTTCTTCATTTCCTCTTGTTCTTCCATGAAAAACAAGCTGCCCCCACTTCTAAAAATAGCTTCCACACTTCATTCTTGAAGATTTTTAAGCAAATCTTCATCTCAAAGCTTCCATAGGTGATATAGGTAAAGTGTAATGAAGGTTTTATGCATCAAATGACCTTCCATAAGCTTAAAAGCTTAGGATGATGATGCCAAAAGTGAAACACTCCTTTTCTTCACTTTTATTATCTTGTATTACAATTATTTTCTTGTTTAAAGTTGATATATATTGTAGATCTAACTTTTTGTAGCTTTGATTTTTGTTTATGCCATAGATCTTGCTATTTAAGTTATTATTCTTGTTATTACTTATGATTTATGCATAAATTTCTCATTCACATGTGTTCATGCACTTATAACTAGTTTAGAAAACTAGATCTAGAGTTTTGAGTTCATAAAATGCATTAGATTTTGTTTTATGTTCATGAGCAACTTGTAATAGCATGATTATGGTAGAAAAGTTGTAGGAAACTCAAGATCTATTTTATTTTCAACAAAAAATATTTTTCAAAATTCGGATGAAAATGGAATCATATTTAGAAAAGTTGTTTTTCAACTTCAAAATGTGTATTTTTCATTTAAAATGAAGGGCTTATGGTATATATATTATAAATGAGAGATTTTGATGAATAAAGTTTAGATCTATGAGTTTATAGTTTACTACCATACATTTGTTTTATGTTTATTCATATTAAGTATAGATCTTAGTTTTGAACTCAAACAAAATTGTGAAATTCATATTTTGGCAAGACCCCCATTTAAAAACCACTTTCCAAGTGTCAAAATGTAATTTTTACTTAAGAAAATGAAAGCTTAATATATGTATATCATCAAGACTTCTTTTTACAAGAATTAAAGGTGATTTTCAAAAGTTATTTTCAAAATAAAAAATTCTATTTTCGAGATTTTGGCCAAGGCCTATTTTAAAAACATGTTTTCCAATTCAAAAATGAAGTTTTTATTTAAAAAATGAAAGGTTCTTAGGATAGGATATGTAAGGAATGGATTTTCATGAGCTTACATAGCTTTTATCAAAAGATATAACAAAAATGAATTTTGTAAATTCGGATCCCAACCAAAACGAATATTTAAAACCCATTTATCAACCCCAAAACTCATGTTTTATGTGAAAAATGAAGTATATAGGTAATAGATCATTAAGCAATGATTTTTACAAGTTAAAGTGAGTTTAGGCATGAGTAATGTATAAAACAAGTAATGGAATTAAAATGAAAAATTTTGAGTTAGTGATCAAATTGTCAAATTCGTAATTTAGATGATGCATATATAATCACTTAGTATTTGAGCTCAAATTGCAAGTTTTATGTGTTAAATGAAGTCCTTAGACAATAGATATAGTAAAGCTTCAAATTTTGATGCATTAAACAAGTTTTCTCATAAGAAATATGCAAGAAATGAAATTTCCAAAATTCAGATTTTTGTGAAAAGCTTATTTAAAAACATATTTGCAAAGTGTAAAATGCAAATTTTTGTGTAAGAATGAAATCCTTAGTGGTTAGGTATGATTGAGCCTAATTTTCTAAATATCAAATGATTTTTACTTGAAGGAATCACTCAAAAACTAATTTCTATAAAATTCGGATTTTGGAGTCAACTCTACATGAAGATATGTTTACAAAGTGCAAAATGAAAATTTGTAGGTAGAAATGAAAGTCATAAGTAATAGATATAATGAAGACTCAATTTTAACAAAAATAATTATATTTTCTTAAGTAATAAATCCAAAACAAATGGAAATGATCAAAATTAGAAAACTAGATTTTTCATAAGTAGTTATTATTATGGTCTTGCAAGATAAAACGGTGATTGTTCGATCAGGTATGATCCCTCTGTTCTAAGACCTAAATGTTTTTGAAACTTGAAAATAATATTAGAAATAGATAGATTGTTCGAAGTAGATAGAAATCGATATATAATTTGCGAGATTCCGAGTTAAAATGACCAAGTTATGGCCGTTTTAAGTTGGAATTCCCGCTTAAGATGAGAATTACGAATTTGATAGTTTGTATAAAATCATTTGGATTAGTTAGAGTTGAAATACTTATTAGAGTATTTCTTCCTTTTTAGGTGACCCCGATATCGACGATTCCCTACCATTAGATTACTTGTACTAGAAGACCGGTGATCCAATGGTCGAGTGAGTTTTCTCCTTATTTTGTTACCTTGTTTGTGCTTGTAGCTAGTTGCATTAGAATTATAGGCACAAGATAAAAATTGATATGAATGGGGATGAGATATATGATGAGACTATGATGAATGTATGCAAAAGAATACTAAAGCATATCGAAACCATGATTCGATTGGATAACTGTACTGTTCATATTATTTATGTTATATGTGTGATATTGGTTGGTCACTCTAAAGAATGTATAAATATTTTTTACCTAAGAAAAAATTAAATTGGTCATGCATCGCATCGGACATATTGCATTTGGTAGCATGCTACTCCTACGCAAATCGATTGGTATGGTCCATCAATGCCTCGTTTGGATAACGAGCCCGATGCCAGAGCTCATTTAAGGTATTAAGGCGCATGTGGATGCATTCCTTAGATGAGCCTAGCTGAGTTGATTGCTAAGAGCTGAGGGCTTGGGGACTAGATGCGGTCGTGTAGACTCAATACCATTCTTAACCCAAGATACGGAGGGCGTAAATCCATTCTGTGTGTGGGTTCCGGATACCCATGCATAATTGCTTGCTCACGTGTTTTTTCATGCATAGCATATGATTGATTATAACTTGCTTGTTATGGTACGGAACCAAGGGAATTCTCACTAAGCTAGTGTAGCTTATACCTCAATAGTTGTTTAATTGAACAGGTGATTTCAAGAATGCTAAGTGGGGATCGAGATGGTTGGAGCCGAGAATGGCTTTGGGATTTCGGTAAAGAATAAGAATGTTTGAAGTTATCAGTTAGTTTTATGATTTGTCTTGTAATAGTTTATGTAGGGAAGTCTGTGGATGAATGTAATTGAAGTATAATGATTTGTATTTTGAAGTATAGCGATTCGTATATGAAGTATAGTGATTTGTATCTGGAGTATAGTAAATTGAATTTCCTTTACATTATTCTCAAGTTGTATCAACATAAAATGTATTACTCCGATGAGTCTCCTCCATGTGTTAGACGCCTTGTACATAGTATGTAAATCTTCGCGTGACTGAAGTGGTCATTCTTAGGCTTTAATATTGTGTACGGCGGACTGCCACGTTTAGGATACCCTTCGGGGCGTGACAGATGGTAGCTCATCTTGCGTCATTTCTTGCACATATCTTACAGGTGTAGACGTTGAACTGGCTTGAGTCTATTACATGTAGCTTCTTATCTGACTAGTAAGTCGTTCAATCTCCACTGAAGCATTTCCCCCTTTGTTAGGTGGTTCGGGTATCGTTCGGTTCTCAGGTCCTAAGAGAGTCATGACGGGTTCTTGCTGTGGTTGGGTATGTGTAAAATATAGAAATAAAGATGGAAATATAATGAATTATGAATCATGAGATGATATAGGATGAGTTTAAGGTCAAAACAAGTAAATTGTAAAAGTTTAAGTTTAGTTGTAGGACAAATATTAAAGTTCGGATTTCTGCAATTTTTGACAGATTGTACGCCGCTTCCTGGAGAATCTACGATGCCGGTGTAGAGACGGCTTAGGATGGGAACAGTAGTGTTTTTCTTAATGCTGGGAGGAACGCTGCCAGTGTTCACTAAGGTTTCTCTCAGCACCGGCATGGAACGCCACCAGCGTAGGGCATGGATTTGCCGGCGTATGTAGTAGGATCAAAGTTCTGGGAAATCAAAGCCCCGATGAATGCTGCCAGCACTCATGTAAATTTTGCCAGCGTAGGGTATACGCCGGCAAGATCTACACGTACGCCGTCGGCGTAAGGCCGGAGTATGAACAAATTTCTATAAATACGAGACGTGAAAAACAGTTTCGATAGATTTTCTTTTTATCATTTTCTTCTTGCGTCAAAAAAGGTTTTTGAGTGTTCTTAGAGATCCAGGCTTGGAGAATCATCTAGAGGGTGTTTTTGATGCAAAATAAGTGATTTTAATCTTCTCTTATGGATTAAATATCAAATTGTATAAGTTTTCTTAGGGTTTGGGTTAGATTTTGCATGAAGGTTCTTGTGAGGAAACCATAGCACGTGTGAGATCTATGAATTGGTGAATGCAAGTCGGGTTTTAGCGATTCAAAATAGTAAGTTTATCTCCTCTATGATGGATTCTAACAAAATACGGGTTAAACAATCCTCATACGTTCTTATTGTTGTGCATATTAGGGTTTTGGGTGAAATAATTGGTGTTTGTGAAGTTTGATCGGAATAGACGGTACAGATAATGGAGATTTCTTTTCAAGTTAGGGTTTTTGGAGAATTCATGTTTGTTAGGGTATTTTGATAATGCGATCATATCTGTTGATATATATATGTGTGTTGTACAGGACATTTAGAGTTTGTGGAATAGTTGTTGGTGTGGATATAGGAGTTTGTGGAGTTCGGGTTGTCTTTGTTGTTGTTGGTATCAGATTCTGAGGATTTGATTTATATTCCCGAAATTTAGAAAGGTACGACCAATCCTTACTTGCTATTTTTGCCTGTAAGTTTAATATTGATTGAATGCTTGTAGGAACATAATTTCTTAATAAACTTAATCGTTATTCGGGTTAATAGTTGTATGATTGATTGTGCTTGGCTTTAACCAGTAAAAACCTGGCAGATAGTGATACTGGTGAGGCACCCTGATGATCTTGATGTGAGATTGTCCCAAGTGGACTCGTGCCTTGATATGATTTCGGTAGAATTAGGTGTTCTGGATTTGGGGTATTTTGGGAGTACCCACTCATTCATATATGTATATGATTATTATTTTCAAAGAGTTATATGATTTTCAATGTGGTCTGAGTAACTCCTAGTTCAGGATGAGTGTATGCCTAATACTGGACTGTGTTGTTTTGTTGGCTTAAGAAAGATAATAATATGATTGTTTGCATTAGTTTAAGTTGCATGAATTATATGCCTTTTGTATGTGCATATGCATTTGTTTTTGGATTGGAGTTATTGTACTGGGCGTCGCCGCTCATTCTTTTAAATTTCAGGTAAAGGTGAAGAAGATATAGTATATGATCTATCCGGCTATGATTTATTCTTTGATAGCGGGGATGGCGATAGTGGGGATGGCGATAGTGGACCAGACTACCCAGTTGAGAGTTAGGCTTCATATACCAAGTTTCTGAGAGAAGACATGTTTTGATCATTTGAGATCGTAGTTGGATTCATAGTTGGTTTTAATTGAAAAGATTTTAATGTAAAACAGTGTTTAGTTTCCGTTGAATTTGTTGACTGTGAAGTCAACTTGGATTTTATTTTTGAACAAGGAGTTTATGCTTTATGAAGTATGAGTTTTTAGTTTTAACAGGTTTGGTATTTTATGAGTTACCCTATGAGTGTTTACAAGTGATGATTGTATTATTGTGGATAATAGAGCCTTTGTGTATCCTTTATAAGAGGGGATACGTGGCGGGTTGTAATGCCTTATTTTAGGGTGTTACAGCTTATTTGGTATCAGAGCTATAAGTTTTGAATCATATAGATTTAAGTTTTGATTCCTTAGGACGGTGAGATTTGAGGAGAGGGGTAGAATAATACGTTTGTTGTTTAGTTAAGTTTGATGTTGTCTTATAGATTTAAGTTTTGATCTTGAGTTGGATACCTTTATTCTAATTTCATGGTGTTTTGTTGTGTTAGAATGCCTCCAAGAAGAAGAATTGCTGAGGAGAATGAGAATTTGGGGCAGCAATAGGATGAGCAACAGGCTTAGAATCAAGACTTACCACCACCTCCACCTATTGGACAGTAAGTTTCGATCGATGCTGCACAACTTATGCAAGCTGTGAATGCCTTGTTAAGAGTGGTTGGTCAACAGCAGCAAGATATGAGGAGGGACATGCAGATGGTCCAAGAAAACGTCGAAGCTTAGAGACAGGAGACACAAAGGTTGAATGGGAATGGAGGAAATGGAGCTAGGCATGCAGATGTGCTTAGTCTGAACAAATTTGTGGACCTAGTGCATAAGTTTGAGCCAGTACCAGGTAAGCCTCTTGAAGCACTGTTGTGGATGGAAGAGGTTGAGAAGACATTTGTTGCTTTGGATATTCCAGAAAACAAGAAAGTTGAATATGCCTCTTATTTGTTGACTGGAAGAGCCAATAACTGGTGGTTGAGCACTAGAAGACACATAGCTAGTATAATTACATGGCAAATGTTTCAACAGACCTTCTACAGAGAATTCTTTCCTGACAATATTAAGCAGAGAATGCTTCAAGAGTATTACACTCTGTAGCAAGGGAAAATGACAGTGGAGGAGTATGAGTCAGAATTGCACAGGTTGATGAGATTTCTACCTAACGCTCTGAAAGAGAGTGAAGAGGCCAAGGTTAGTAGATTCATCACTGGACTAGAACCTGAGATCCAGTATCAGGTAAATTTGATGGATTTAAGCAACTACTCAGCTGTGGTGAACAAAGCCAAGACAGTGAGCAGGTTGAGCAAATTAAGCCGTGAGCCACAGAGGAATCAGGTATTTTTAGGTAAGAGGCCAGCAGTTGGTGTACTTACACAAGATAGAGGCAAGAGGCCTATTACTCAAAATTTCAGGTCAGCAGTGCAGAATACAGATAGAAGATGCACAAGATGCCTTAGACTACATGATGTGAAGGATTGCAAATGGGTAGAGAATGCTTGCTTTTCTTGTGGAAAGCTAGGAGACAAGAGTAATACCTGCACAGACAAAGTTATTCCACAGGTTTTCTGCTTCAAGTGTGGGCAGAGGGACACAGAGCTATTGACTGTAAAGGAGGCAATATGGCAGAGTTTATTCTTGCTAAGGGTAGCGAGCACCAGCAAAGGTTTACGCTTTACAGCGTAGTGAGACTTCTAGTGTTGACACGATCGTAGGTATGTTTCCTATACTCCTGCATAGTGCATATGTGTTGTTTGATACTGGTGCCAGTTTCTCTTGCGTTTCTGAATCTTTTATGTCTGTTTGTGGTATATCTGCTGAGTTTATGCCTAAATATATATCTGTTAGTACTCCTTTGGGAAGTGAGTCTGTATTGAATAGAATCTGTAAGAATGTGGATATTGAGATAGAAGGTAAGCATCTACCTGCAGATTTGGTGGTGCTGGATATGTTGGATTTTGATGTGATTTTGGGTGTAGACTGGTTGGCAAAGTACCATGTGGTGATTGATTGTTATAATCTGGTAGTAATTCAGTTTGCCCAATGGTGATCAATTTGTTCATAAGTTAGTAGTGCAAAGACCTAGTTTTACCTACTTATGAATTGTGGGGAGGATCAGTTTTGGCTGCTATGGTGAAAGAAGATAAAAAGGAATAGTGTTGTCGGATGTTCCAATTGTATGTGAGTATCCAGAAGTTTTTCCAGAAGATCTGCCTGGATTACCACCAGAGAGGGAAGTGGAGTTTAATATTGACTTGGTACCCGGTACTGTACCGAAATCAAAGCTCCTTATCGAATGGCTCCTACAGAACTTGCTGAGCTTAAAGTGCAGTTGGATGAATTGTTGAAGAAGAATTCATTAGACCTAGTGTTTCACCTTGGGGAGCTCCAGTTCTATTTGTAAGAAGAAGGATGGTAGTATGAGACTATGCATTGATTACAGAGAATTGAACCAGGTAACAGTGAAGAACAAGTATCCTTTGCCACGAATTGATGATCTGTTTGATCAGTTGGCAGGAGCTTCAGTATTCTCAAAGATAGACTTGAGATCTGGATATCATCAGTTGAGAGTGAAAGCTGAAGATATTCAGAAGACAGCTTTCAGGACAAGGTATGGACATTATGAATTTGTTGTCATGCCTTTTGGACTCACCAATGCACCAGCAGTATTTATGGATTTGATGAATTAGAGTCTTCAGGGATTATCTTGATATATTTGTGGTAGTCTTTATTGATGACGTATTGGTGTATTCAAGGACTAAAGAGGAGCACAATGAACATTTGAGATTAGTTCTGACCAGATTGAAAGAAGAGAAGTTGTATGCGAAGTTTTCAAAATGTGAGTTCTGGTTAGAACAGGTATCTTTCTTAGGACATATTGTTGATGGTAGTGGAATATCAGTGGATCTTGAGAAAGTCAAAGCATTGGTTGAATGGCCAAGATCTAAGACTGTGACGGAAATCAGAAGTTTTCTAGGAATGGCAGGATATTACAAAAGATTTGTGGAAGATTTTTCCAAGATTGCCAGTCCTTTGACCCGATTGACAAAGAAGGGAGTGAAGTATGAATGGAGTGAGAACTGTGAAGCTAGCTTTCAGCTGTTGAAGAATAAGTTAGTATCTGCTCCAGTGCTAGCCTTACCTGTGAGTGGTGAGGAGTATGCTATATATAGTGACGCCTCTAAACAAGGTTTAAGATGTGTGTTGATGCAGAGAGGCAGGGTTATAACATATGCTTCAAGACAGTTAAAGCCCTATGAAAAGAATTATCCTACTCATGATCTGGAACTAGCAGCAGTTGTGCATGCTTTGAAGCTGTGAAGACATTACCTATATGGGGAAGGATGTAAAGTGTATACGGATCATAAAAGTTTAAAGTACATCTTTAACCAGAAAGAGTTGAATATGAGACAGAGAAGATGGTTGGAACTAGTCACAAGACAGGTAGGTGAAAGATTGGCTAATATGAGAATTTAACCTACTCTTGTGGACAGAATCAAGATAGCTCAAACCGATGATCCGAGTATCTTAGAGATTAAGTAGAGAATGGAGAATGGTAGGGTACTAGAGTTTACATAGATGTGAAGGTATCCTTAGGTACAAAGGGAGATTGTGTGTGCCAGCGTAAGGAGAACTTAAGAAGGAATTGTTGAAGGAAGTGCATTACTCCAGTTATTCCATTCATCCTGGAGGGAACAAGATGTATCAAGATTTGAAAAAGCTATACTGGTGGAACAATATGAAGAAGGAGATAGCTAAATATGTATCTAAGTGCCATACGTGTCAGATGATTAATATTGAGCACAGAAAACCGGCAGGTGAGTTGAAGCCTTTGTTAATACCACAATGGAAGTGGGAACATATCACCATGAATTTTGTTTTTGCTTTACCCAAGACAAGAGATAAGTTTGATTCAATTTGGGTTATTGTGGATCGTCTCACAAAAGTAGCTCACTTTATACCTGTTAAGATTGGTTATAATTTAGAGCATTTGGCACAGTTATATATCAAAGAGATTGTGAGATTGCACGGAATACTAGTAACAATCATGTCAAATAGGGATACCAGATTTGTTGGGAGATTCTGGAAAAGTTTGCATCAAGCTTTGGAAACCAAGGTTGTGTTCAGTACTGCTTATCATCCTCAGACTGATAGGCAATCTGAGGACTATACTAACTTTAGAAGATATGTTGAGGGCATACGTTTTTGGATTTCAAAGGAAGTTGGGATGAGCATTTGCCGCTAGTGGAATTTGCTTACAACAACAGTTATCAAGCGTCGATTGGCATGCCCATATAAAGCGCTTTATAGCAGGAAGTGTAGATTGTAAGCCCCGGAAAATTTCAGTAAATAAATCCAAGATGAACTATGAAAATAAACCCTAAAAATCACTCCAAATTAAAACCAAACTACGAACGAGTCTTAAAATATAAACGAAAGTAAGAATTCATTAGTCTTGAGAAAATCTAAAAATAAAATCAGGACTACAAAAGTCCTTAAGTCCAAAAACCAAGATAACCCGCTTACCTAATCTATAATTCATAAAAATCGGGATAAAAATAAAACACAGTGATAATTTACTAAAAAGCAAGTTAATCTGTAACCTGACAATTTGAAGGATCAGGAAATCATCAAAGGCCAATTCCATAACTAGGCTTTGGCACGATTAAGAAAACTTTATCTGCCAATAATAAAACATAGACTTTGGAATTTCCCTAAACGACCAGACTAATAATCCTAAGAGACGGAAATCACAATAAAGCCCTAACGATCAAATCAAACTCCCAAGAATCATAGAACGAGTTAGAAATTGAAATCTCGTAATCTATAGAAGGAAGAATTCAAGAAACAAAATAACAAATTAGATAATCCTTAAGTTAACCAATTGTTCATAAAACCTTAAATCGAAGCAAAAATAAATTCTAAAACAAAACACAATGAAGATCCTTTTTCAAAGCAAATTATAAGAATTAAGATTTCCCCAAAATCATTCCAAAAATCGATATTTGACTCAAACTCAAGAAAATCATATCCGGTAACCATTATCGATATAACTCCGATATAGTAATTCAATTCAAGATTTCCGAAAGTAGTATGAGATATTAAGTACTTATAAAAATAAAACTTAAAATAAATTTCTCAAACCAAATACGTTGTATAAACAGAAAATCACAGTTTCCAATTTGGCAATATCTAAACCGGAAAGTCATCCGGAAACCCTAACCGGAATACAATAGTGTAAGTCCGGCAATCTAGTACCCCTAACCCTAGGGACCGAGATGTAGTTTAAATATATAGAATAACTAAGTTCGTTATAATTATCAGATTGGTAAATTTTTGACCTATTTCCAACCCGTTCGGATATGGACTTCGAAAAGCGTATCCCGGGGCTCGAGATATCAAAATATACCAATAGTACCGTTAGACTCGTAATTTCATAAGATTTCTGAATATATCAGTTATATAATTTTTCAGGTTATAAAAGTTACAATTATAACCTTTTATCGTATTTTCATTTCTACCGGTAATTGATTATTCTTTTGCACTATTCATTTTATTTCATTACACAATTTTATTATTTTTATAATGTATACCCGGATTTCCTAATAATCAAGTAAACTTCAGAAACTGGAAAATGAAACCCTAAACCGTTAAATCAAGCTTTGTGAGAAAGACTTAGAAACCCTAATTTCGGCTTTTCCTCGGTTTCTAAATAAGAAACTTTTATAAGAAAATTTAATTTTGAATATAGTTCTCGATTATATTTCAAACCAAGAAAAGATCAGATTTTGAGAAAATTTCAATTTCGGGTCATCCCGAGATCCATTATAGAAAAATGTGCCCCGGAACTAGAATTTCAAAAAGTTACTTATGAGTACTCATTTGAACCGAAATAAAATAAGGATTTCAAAAATATATTTTTCATAATTTTCCGGCTTATGAAAAATACTGTTATAGCCTTTTTTATTCGTATTCCATTACTACCGAAAATTAAATTATCTTGTCAACTATTCCTCACTATTCACAAAGTACCACCTAGTCTACCTATTAGCACACTCTACAAATTCAACTCTTACCATCACTCAAATCAATCCCTTTTCTCCATGCTTTTTGTCCCTTCAACTTTATTACAATTTATGACAAGTGATACAAAATCAAATCAAAAGCAAATCAATGAAACAAAATCAAATCCCCTTTTTCTTCTCTTGCCTTGATTGGCGTGAAACCCTCCCCATGAAGCTCCATTTTGCAACTTCTTTTAAATTATTTTAGTCTCATTTAACCTAATTCCATTTAATATATAAGCTACTTTTTCTCTCTCTTTCCTCATTCTTTCATTTTCAAACTTTCTAAAAGGTAAAGGAAGCTCTTATTCCTCTCTTTTTCTCCCCCATGCCGTGAGCCCTATGCCCATCCACACACACACACACACAACTTTCTATTTTCTTCTTTTCCTCTCCTATTTTACTCTAAGTAATGAGCTTCTACTCCTTCTACTCATGGATCCTTGTTATGGCAAGGATATTCTTGGATATTTCAATTAAATGTTCCCATGATCTTTTGGTAGGGACAATGAGATATCAAAACAAGAATACCAAACCATCACAAAGTAGATCTAATCTTTAAAGGAGCTTTCATGCCAAAAGCTTTATGAGTTTTCATCAAAAAGTGTTTTGAACAAAAGATCTTTTATAAAAATATAGTTTTTATGTTTTCAAATCCTATTTAAGCACTTGATGTAGTAGATCTATCATTTTACTACTCATATTCATGTAGACATTTAAGATCTCATCTTTTATTTTGAGTTTATGTGCATTCATAGTCTTTAATGTTTTTGTCCTTAGTAAATAACCTTCCTAGTATATAGATCTATAGGTAGATGAGTTAATAATACCAAAAAGGAAAACACTTTTCAAAAAATGAGTTAGTGTAAATTCGGATGACTTTAGAAACCTAGGTTAAAAACACTTTTATCAACTTCTAAACATATATTTTACAAGAGAAATGGAGCCTATAGGTAATAGATAATGTTTGGTAGTATTTTCCATGAGTCTAAATAAGTTTTACTAAAGAAAATGTTGAAAACAAGAGATGAAGTCCAATAGAAGTTTTGAGCTAAAAATCTTGTAGGCAAAATTCGTAATAATGGATAGATGGTTAGAAAACACTATTTTTCCAACTTCAAAATGGTATTTTCTTAAATAAATGAATTCCTTAGGGTATAGGTAAAATAAATGCTTAAAGTTTTAAGTATAAAATACTTTTTCTTAAAGGAATCAACTTGAAAATGAAATTTTCTAAATTCGGATTTTTGGAACCACCTTAGTAAAAGACCCTCTTAAAAGTTTATAAATGAATATTCTATTTAAGAAATAAAGGCCTTAGGGTATAACTAATATGAGGGTCAAAATTCTTTAAGTAAAATAGAGTTTTCCTAAAAGAAAATCCTTGTAATATGTAGGTGTGACTAAGTGTAGTAAACTCACTTGTTAAACAATGGTGTGAAATGGTTTTCTAAGAAAAGATTATTTAAATTCTTTGAATCTAAAAAGTTATAAGAACTTAGGCTCATTAGAGTTCATATCATGAAATTCATGATAGGGAAAATCATTACCATTGCATTTAGTTTCATTTTACACTTACGAATCTCAAGTGCATTCATGAAAACCGCATTTTCGGAATCTATGTTACCGCTGTACAGATCTAATCCCTCATTTCCGAGGCTTATATATTTTCAAAACTTGATTTAAACTTCATATTTAGAAAGCTCTTCCGAAGTAGATAGAAATCGATATAAAATTTGCGAGATTCTGAGTTAAAATGACCAAGTTATGGCCATTTTAAGTTGGAATTCCCGCTTAGGACGCGAATTACGAATTTGATAAGTTCGTATGAAGTCGTTGGATTAGTTTGAGTTGAAATACTTATTAGAGTATTTCTTCCTTTTTAGGTTATCCCGAGTTCGACGATTCCCTACCACCGGATTATTATTACTAGAAGACCGGTGATCCAATGGCCGAGTGAGTTTTCTCCTTATTTTGTTACCTTGATTGTGCTTGTAATTAGTCGCATTAGAATTTTAGGAACAAGATAAAAATCGATATGAATGGGATGGGATATATGATGATACTGTGATGAATGTATGCTAAGGAATACTAAAGCATATCGAAACCACGATTTGATTGGATAACTGCATGGCTCATATTATTTATGTGTATGATATTACCTGGTCACTCTAAAGAATGTATAAATATTTTGACCTAAGCAAAAAGTAAATTGATCATGCATCGCATCGGACATATTGCATTTGGTAGCGTGCTACTCCTACGCAGGTCGATCGGTATGGTCCGAGGACTCGTTTGAATAATGAGACCCGGGATCAGAGCTCATTCATAGGAAACTAAGGCGTATCGGGGATGCATTCCATGTGTGAGCCTAGCCGAGGCGAGTGCTATGAGCCGAGGGCTTGGGACTAGCAACGGTCGTGTAGACTTCAATACCATCCTTAACCCAAGATACGGAGGGCGTAAATCCGTTCTGTGCGTGGGTTCGGTTACCCATGCATAATTGCTTGCTCACGTGCTTGTTCATGCATAGCATATGATTGATTAATAACTTGTTTGTTATGGTACGAAATTAAGGGAATTCTCACTAAGCTAGTGTAGCTTATACCCCAATAGTTGTTTAAATGAGCAGGTTATTCAAGAATGCTAAGTGGGGACCGAGATGGTTAAAGTCAAGAATGACTTCGGGATCCCGGCAAGATATAAGAATGCTTGAAGTCTTTGGCTAAGCTCTACGATTTGCTTTGTAATAGTTTTATGTAGTGAGGTCTTGGGATAAATGTAATTGAAGTTTGATGATTTATATTTTGAAGTATAGTGTTTTGTATTTGGAGTATAGTGGATTGTATTTTCTTTACATTGTTACTCAATTGTATCAACATAAAATGTATCATTCCGATGTGTCTCCTCTATGTGTTAGACGCCTTGTACATAGTATGGAAGCCTTCGCGTGACTGAGGTGGTCATTCTTAGGCTTTAATATTGTGTACGGGACTGCCACGTTTAGGGTACCCTTTGGGGCGTGACATAGATCACCTATTCATTGGGATGAAGTGGGTGAAAGACAATTGTTGGGACCAGAGTTAGTCCAAGATGCAGTTGACAAGATCAATTTGATCAGGCAAAGATTATAAGCTGCTCAGAGTAGACAAAAGAGTTATGCGAATAAACGAAGAAGACCATAGGAATTTCAGGTAGGTGAACATGTTTTGCTAAAGATTTCACCAACAAAAGGAGTTGTCAGGTTTGGCTTAAGAGAGAAGTTAAATCCTTGATACGTGGGACCATATGAGATTCTTGAAAGGATAGGCAACATGGCTTATAGATTAGCTTTACCACCTGATTTGGAAGGAGTGCATAATGTGTTCTATGTATCTATGCTCAGAAAGTATGTCAGAGATCCGGAAGAAATAGTAGCTCTTGAACCGTTGGAAGTACAGCTAAACCTTACGACAATTGAAAACCGATCAGAATTGTGGATTCTAAGGAGAAGATTCTGAGAAGCAAGGTGATCAAATATGTGAGAGTACAGTGGACTAATCAAACTGAACGTGAAGCTACCTGGGAGCTAGAAGAAGATATGAGGACAAAATATCCGAAGTTGTTTCATTAATCCAGGTAACTTTCGAGGACAAAAGTTCTTTTTAAGAGAGGAAAGATGTAAAATACAAAAATAAAGATGAAAATATAATGAACTATGAATCATGAGATGATATAGGATGAGTTTAAGGTCAAAACAAGTAAATTGTAAAAGTTTAAGTTCGGTTGTAGGACAAATATTAAAGTTCGGATTTCTGCAATTTTTGACAGATTGTACCCCACCTCCTGGAGAATCTACACCGCCGGCTTAGAGACGGCGTAGGATGGGAATAGTAGAGTTTTTCTTAATGCTAGGAGGAACGCTACCGGTGTTCACTAGGATTTCTCTCAACACCGGCATGGAACACCGTCGGCGTAGGGCATGGATTTGCCGGCGTATGTAATAGGATCGAAGTTCTGGGAAATCAAAGCCCCGATGAATGCTGCCAGCGCACGTGTAAATTTTGCCAGCGTAGGGTGTACGCCGGCAAGATCTACACGATGCCGCCGACGTAGGGCTGGCGTATGACCAAATTTCTATAAATACGAGATGCGAAAAACAGTTTTGATAGATTTTCTTTTTATTATTTTCTTCTTGCGTCAAAAAGGTTTTTGGAGTGTTCTTAGAGATCCAGGCTTAGAGAATCATCGAATGGTGTTTTTGATCAAAGTAAGTGATTTTAATCTTCTCTTATGGATTAAATATGAAATTGTATAAGTTTTCTTAGGGTTTGGGTTGGATTTTGCATGAAGGTTCTTGTGAGGAAACCATAGCACGTGTGAGATCTATGAATTAGTGAATGCAACGGGTTTTAGCGATTCAAAATAGTAAGTTTATCTCCTCTATGATGGATTCAAACAAAATATGGGTTAAACAATCCTCATACATTCTTATTGTTGTGCATATTAGGGTTTTGGGTGAAATAATTAGTGTTTGTGAAGTTTGATCGGAATAGACGGTACAGATAACGGAGATTTCTTTTCAGGTTAGGGTTTTTGGAGAATTCATGTTTGTTAGGGTATTTTGATAATGCGATCTTATCTGTTGATATATATATATGTGTGTGTTGTAACAGGACATTTGGAGTTTGTGGAATTGTTGTTGGTGTGGATATAGGAGTTTGTGGAGTTCGGGTTGTCTTTGTTGTTGTTGGTATCAGATTCTGAGGATTTGATTTATATTCTTGAAATTTAGAAAGGTACGACCAATCCTTGCTTACTATTTTTGCCTGTAAGTTTAGTATTGATTGAATGCTTATAGGAACATAATTTCTTAATAAACTTAATCGTTATTCGGGTTAATAGTTGTATGATTGATTGTGCTTGGCTTTGACCAGTAAAGACCTGGCAGATAGTGATACTGGTGAGGCACCCTGATAATCTTGGTGTGAGGTTGTCCTAGTGAACTCATGCCTTGATATGATTTGGTAGAATTAGGTGTTCTGGATTCAGGATGTTTGGGGAGTACCCACTCATCCATATATGTATATGATTATTATTTTCAAAGAGTTGTATGATTTTCAATGGGGTCTGAGTAACTCCGAGTTCAGATTAGTGTATGCTAATACTGGACTGTGTTGTTTTGTTGGCTTAAGAAAGATAATAATATGATTGTTTGCATTAGTTTAAGTTGCATGAATTATATGCCTTTTATATGTGCATATGCATTTGTTTTTAGATTGGAGTTATCATACTGGGCATCGCTGCTCATTCTTTTAAATTTCAGGTACAGGTGAGGAAGATATAGTGTATGATCTATCGGGTTATGATTTATTCTTTGATAGCAGGGATGCCGATAGTGGACCCGACTACCCAGCTGAGAGTTAGGCTTCATATACCAAGTTTTCTGAGAGAAGACATGTTTTGATCATTTGAGATCGTAGTTGGATTCATAGTTGGTTTTATTTGAAAAGATTTTAATGTAAAACAGTATTTAGTTTCCGTTGAATTTGTTGACTGTGAAGTCAACTTGGATTTTATTTTTGAACAAAGAGTTTATGTTTTATGAAGTATGAGTTTTTAGTTTTAACAGGTTTGGTATTTTATGAGTTACCCTATGAGTGTTTACAGGTGATGATTGTATTATTGTGGATAACAGAGCCTTTGTGTATCCTTTATAACAGGAGATACGTGGCGGGTTGTAATGTCTTATTTTAGGGTGGTGCAATATGTCTCCTACAATTTTATTAAACTCGGGTAAATTCTAAATCTTTTATCATGTCTGAAGGCATTAAAAGAGACCTAAAGAAACTTATCGGAATTACAGGACACAGAAATGCGGAAACAAAAACATATATAAGAAATATTGAAATTCTACATAAATCAAAATCAATAATAGGAACTTCATAATATCCAAAACGAAATGCATGAAAGCAAGAGAAAATGTAATTCTTCCTTTACAAAAGTTCAAAGAAAGGATGCAAAACATACATTGGAGTCGAATTATGAACTAGATGATAAACCACAACATCTATTTATATTTTCAAAACATCTTTGTTCTTTTTACTCAAAAGTTATGTGCTCCTAACGCTCAACAAAAGATCTATTGCTAATTCTAAGAGACTGACTTCTTCCAAACAAGGGCAACTATCCACTTGTTAATCCTTTTAGGCGCATGTACTCGCCCGGTGTCCCGGCTTTTTGCAGATGAAGCACCTTAGGGTTTTCTTCCTTGGACAGTTCATAATCTTATGCTCGAGATCCCCATAAAGGTAACACTTTTCCTTCAGTTGTGGGCACTCTTTTAGATAATGACCTTCCTTACACTTCCAACAATGGATCTGACACCTCTTAAAAGGTTCATTCTTAACAGATAGACTAGTTCTTAGACCTCCTGACTTTGGAGCTTGAACTACCATAAAAGAAGGAGTCTTAATTCCTTGCATTTGTCACTTGGTAGGGTCCTTCCACCTGAACCGGCACATTCCTAATAAGCACTTGTTGCAAGAGGAGCTTTTGTGCAACCACCAAACATCCTAAAAGGTCTATGACTTGTTGCATTGGATCTTGTGGTGGTAGAGTGTCTCTTACTTGTTGTTCCTCGGGAAGGTTAGTCGAGTGTTGCATGTTCTCCTCAGTAGTGTAAGCCCCAGAAAATTTAGATAAATAATTCCAAAATGAACTTCGAAAATAAACCCTAAAAATTACTCTAAATTAAAACTAAACTTCAACTAGTCCTAAATCACGAATGAATCCAAAAATTTTCGAACCTTGAGAAAAATAAGAATCCTTAAAAACAAAATAAGAATTCAACATACTTCAATTCCAAAACCACTACGTACGACAAATTCCATATGTAACTCGGACTTATAAAATCGGGTAATATAGAACCCAAAATCAAATTATTAAAAAGTAAATAACGATTAACTTTCGGAAATGAAACCCAATTCGAGAATTCCGAAAACGTTAAAAGATATTAAATACTTACAAAAATAAAATTTAAAATAAATATCTCAAATCAAATATGTTGTATAAACATAAAATATCAGTTTCCAAATTGGCAAAGGTATAAACCGGAAAACCTAAGTCTCCAAAATTCCCGAGAAGCCCTAGTAACCTAGATTCGGCAATTCCGTATTCCTAAACCAAGGATTCGGAATGAAAGAAAAAGGTGTAATTGGTTCGTATTAATTCTAGGATGCTCTAAAAATGAGATTAACGAATTTTCGATTTATTTCGAACCCAATCAGGTACAGACTTTGAAAAGCGTGCCGGGGCTCGAAATATTAAAAATACGATATTAGTACCATTATACTCGTAATTTCCTAAGTTTTGCAAATATACCAATTTTATAATTTTTAGATAACTAGAATTTTTTATTTTACAATTTATTTCGTATTTTATTACTACCGATATTTAACTAGTCATTTGGTACTATTCACTACTATTCACTTCACAATGATATTATTGTTATAAATAGACCCGGTTTTCTTAGTAATCAAGTAAATTTTGGAAACCGACAAAACGAAACCCTAAACCAGTTTAGTTCAAGCTTTGTGAGAAAAACCTAGAAACCCTAAATCTGGCTTTTCTCGGTTTCATATCAAAAGAACTTTTATAAAATAATTCAATGCGGAATATTGTTTTAAAGTATATTTTAGACCATAGAAAGTTTTGATTTCGAAAAATTTTCTATTCCTGACTTTCCCGAGCTCCATTACGGAAAAACGAGCCCTGGAACTCGAAACTCAGAAAAATATTCTGGAATATTCTTTAGAACCAAAATTTTATAAGGATTTCAAAAATATAAGTTTTATAATTTTTCGGGTTATAAAAATTACAGTTATAACATTTTTCCCGTATTTTCTTTACTACCGGTAAAGTAGATGTCGTCTACTATTTATTACTATTTACAAGTACAACCTACTACACACACACCCATACCCTAGTCTTACATCCTTACAAACACTCAATTATAATTTCTTTTCCAAGAAATTTTTGTTTCTTACAAAATTATTACATTTAACACTTTTATTAAACAAATTCAACTCCCCCTCTCTCTCCTCCTCACTTGGCTGGCACTACTTCCCCCATTTAACCCCCCAATTTGTTTTATTTTATCTCATTTTTATATCAAACAAACCTTAATTCCACTTAATATAAATAATCTCTTTCTTTTCTCTCTCTTCATTTTCATTTCATTTGTTTCAAAAACTCTCTCTTCCTCTCCTCCATTGCCGTGACCCCCTCTCCCCTTTCTCACACACACACTTTGTTTTTCCTTCAAATTTATTACTCCACACAACAAATAGGTAAGAGATCTATACTTTAGGATCTTGAAACATGTAATGGCAAGTTCATTCATGTGTGATTCCACACAAAATCCCCATGAGCTTCAAGCTAGGGAAGTGAAAACACTTGAACATGAGATCCTTGCCATATCAATGTTTTAGATCTTGTTATTTGAATTATTATGCTATTATCTTGTTTTATTGTTAAGGTATGTTGTTACTATTAGTGATTTGTGCATATATTCATCATCTATTCATGATTCACATGGCTATCATAGTGTTTATGCACTTATAACTAGTTTAGTAGACTAGATCTAGTTGTTTTAAGTTATACATGCATTAGACTTTTGTTTTATGCTTTGGATAACTTGTAGTAGTATGATGATAGTAGGAAAGCTTAAGGAAACTCAAGATCTATTTTAGTTTCAACAAAAATAACTTTTGAAAATTCGGATGGAAAATGAACCATATTTAGAAAAGTTATTTTTCAACTTCAAAATGTGTATTTTTTATTTAAAATAAAGGGCTTAGGGTATAGATAACATAAATGAAAGATTTTGATGGGTAAAGTTTAGATCTATGAGTTTATAGTGCACTACCATGGGTTTCATTTAGATGTATGCTCATATTAAGTGCAACCTTGGTTTGGAGCTCAAACAAAATTTGTGAAATTCGTATTTTTGGCAAGACCCTATTTAAAAACCACTTTCCAAATGTCAAAATGCAGTTTTTACTTAAGAAAATGAAAGACTCTTAAGATAGGATATGTAAGGAATGGATTTTATAAGTTTAGATAGATTTTATTAAAAGATATGTCCAAAAATGAAATTTGTAAATTCGAATCTCAACCAAGCCTAATTTTAAAACCCATTTATCAACCCCAAATCTCGTGTTTTATGTGAAAAATGAAGGGTAGAGGTAATAGGTATCATTAAGTAATGATTTTTATAAGTTGAAATGAGTTTGGATATGAGTAATGTGTAAAACAAGAAGTGGAATCAAGATGGAAAATTTTGAGTTAGTATTCAACTTGTAAAATTCGTAACTTTAGATGATGCCTATGTAAACACCTAGTATTCAAGGTCAAAATGAATGTTTTATGTGTTAAATGAAGTCCTTAGGTAATGGATATAGTAGAGCCTTAAATTTTGATGCATTATACGAGTTTTCTCAAAGGAATAATTCAAAAAGTGGATTTTCCAAAATTGGATTTTTGAGTAAATCCTATTTGAAAACATATTTGCAAAGTGTAAAATGTAAATTTTTATGAAAAAGTGAAGTCCTTAGTGGTTATGTATGATTGAGCCCTAATTTCCTAAATATCAAATGATTTTTACTTATGATTTTTGTTATTTCTTATGATTTATGCATATATTCCTCATTCACATGTGTTCATGCACTTATAATTAGTTTAGAAGACTTGATCTAGTTGTTTTAGGTTCATACATGCATTAGACTTTTGTTTTATGTTCATGGATAACTTGTAGTAGCATGATGATAGTAGGAATGTTTTAGAAAACTCAAGATCTATTTTATTTTTAATAAAAATCATTTTTGAAAATTCGGATGAAAAATGAACCATATTTAGAAAAGTTATTTTTCAACTTCAAAATGTGTATTTTTCATTTAAAATGAAGGGCTTAGGGTATAGATAACATAAATGAGTGATTTTGATGAGCAAAGTTTAGATCTATGAGTTTAAAGTTTATTATCATGGGTTTCATTTAGATGTGTGTTCATATTATGTGTAGATCTTAGATTTGAACTTAAACAAAAATTGTGAAATTCGTATTTTGGCAAGACCCCTATTTAAAAACCACATTCCAAGTATCAAAATGTAATTTTTACTTAAGATAATGAAGGCTTAATATATGTATATCATCAAGACTTCTTTTTACAAGAATCAAAAGTGATTTTCAAAAGTTTTTTAAAATAAAAACCTCATTTTCGGATTTTGGTCAAGACATATTTTAAAAACATGTTTTCCAACTCAAAAATGAAGTTTTTATTTAAGAAATGAAAGGCTTTTAAGATAGGATATGTAAGGAATGGATTTTCATAAGCTTAGATAGATTTTATCAAAAGATATGACCAAAAAAATTTTTTTTAAATTCGGATCTCAACCAAGACCAATTTTTAAAACCCATTTGTCAACTCCAAAACTCATGTTTTATGTGAAAAATGAAGGGTATAGGTAATAGGTATCATTAAGTAGTGATTTTTATAGGTTGAATGAGTTTTGATGAGATTAATGTACAAAACAAGAAATAGAATCAAGATGGGAAATTTTGAGTTAGTAGTCAATTTGTGAAATTCGTAATTTTGAATGAAGGCCATAAGAACACCTATTATCCAAGCTCAAAATGAAATTTTTATGTAATTAATGGGGTCCTTAAGTAATAGGTACCATAGAGTCTTAAATTTTAATGCATTAAACAAGTTTTTCCCAAAGGAATCATTCAAAAAGTGGATTTTCTAAAATTCGAATTTTTAGTAAATCATATTGGAAAACATATTTGCAAAGTGTAAAATGAAAATTTTTGTGTAAGAATGAAGTCCTTAGTAGTTATATATGGTTGAACCTTAAATTTTCTAAGTATCAAATGATTTTTACTTAAAGAATCACTCAAAAACTAATTTTTGTAAAATTCGGATTTTGGAATCAAACCCACTTGAAAACATGTTTACAAAGTGCAAAATGGAAAATTTTATGTAGAAATGAAAGTCATAAGTAATAGATATAATGAAGACTCAATTTTAACAAAAATAATTACACTTTCTTAAGTAATAAATCCAAAACAAATGGAAATGATCAAAGTTAGGAAACTAGTATTCTTAAAAGTAGTTATCCTTGAAGTCTTGCAATATAAAGAGTTATAAAATTTCCTTTTTAGCAAAAATCATCAAGATCATGCATACATTAAGCTCATCTCATGTCATTCATGTTAGGAAATCACTCATATTGCATGTATAGCTAATTTATATAGTAGGAACATTTCAAACATTTACAAAACTATTTTTCGGAAATTGAAATTGTTACTGTCCTAATCTGATCGGACCTTTTCGAAGCTTCAAAGTTTTCAAAACGTAAATATAATATTAGAATTAGATAGATCTTTAGAAGTAGATAGAAATCGATATATAATTTGCGAGATTCCGAGTTAAAATGACCAAGTTATGGCCGTTTTAAGTTGGAATTTCCGCTTAGGACAAGAACTGCGAATTTGATAGTTTGTAGAAGATCGTTTGGATTAGTTTGAGTTGAAATAATTATTAGAGTATTTCTTCCTTTTTAGGTGATCCGAAATTGACGATTCCCTGCCACCGAATTACTTTTACTAAAAAAACCGGTGATCCAATGGTCGAGTGAGTTTTCTCCTTATTTTGTTACATTGTTTGTGCTTATAGCTGGTTGCAATAGAATTATAGGAACAAGATAAAAATCGATATGAATAAGGATGGGATATATGATGAGATTGTGATGAATGTATGCCAAAGAATACTAAAGCATATCGAAACCACGATTTGATTGGATAACTGCACTGTTCACATTAATTCTGTCATATGTACGATATTGATTGGTCACTTAAAGAATGTATGAATATTTTGACCTAAGCAAAAATTAAATTGGTCATGCATTGCATCGGACATATTGCATTTGGTAGCATGTTACTCCTACGCAGGTCGATCGGTATGGTCCGTTGATAACTAGTTTGGATAAGAGACCGGTGCCAGAGCTCATTCATGGGTACTAAGGTGCATGTGGATGCATTCCTTGGATGAACCTAGCCGAGTCGAGTGCTATGAGCCGAGGGCTTAGGGACTAGCAGTGGTCGTGTAAACTTCAATACCATCCCTAACCCAAGATACGGAGGGCGTAAATCCGTTCTGTGTGTGGGTTCCGGACACCCATACATAATTGTTTGCTCATGTGTTTGTTCATGCATAGCATATGGTTGATTATAACTTGCTTGTTATGGTACAGAATTAAGGAAATTCTCACTAAGCTAGTATAGCTTATACCCCAATAGATGTTTGAATGAACAGGTTATTTCAAGAATGCTAAGTGGGGACCAAGATGGTTGGAGCCGAGAATGATTTTGGGATTCCGGCAAGAAATGAGAATGCTTGAAGTTATCAGCTAGATTCTTATGTTTTGCCTTGTAATAGTTTATGTAGTGAAGTCTGTAGATGAATATAATTGAAGTTTAATTATTTTTATTTTGATGTATAGTGATTCATATATGAAGAGTAATGATTTGTATCTGAAGTATGGTAAATTGTATTTCCTTTACATTGTTACTCAAGTGTACCAATATAAAATGTATCTCTCCAATATGTCTCCTCTATGTTAGACCCCTTGTATATAGTATGGAAGCCTTCGCGTGACTGAGGTGGTCATTCTTAGGCTTTAATATTGTATACGGCAGACTGCCACGTTTAGGGTACCCTTCAGGGCATAACAGTTTAGTTGGTATCAGAGAGACAAGATTTTGGGAATTAAGTGGGAAGACTTTAGGAGAATAGAATGTTAAGATACGATCTTAGGAATCGATAGGCGAGTGTTAGATAACCCGTAAGTAAAGAAGAAACTAGATTCAGCCCTATGACCTTTAAGGTATGACCTTCGATTATTAAGGATTTGAATCCTATCTTGGAGACTTCTGGATGAGAAAGAAAGATTGAAAATAATTAAGGAGACGTTCAAATCCATTCTACCAACTACAAAATACAAGAGTAAGTGACCTTACCCGACCCTTGGTTCAAGCCAATAATAGAAACGGTAGGTACCCCAAATAGATTTAGCAAAGTGGATAGTTACCCTCGTTTGGAAGAAGTCAATCACCTAGAAATAGCAATAGATCTTTTGTCGAGTGTTAGGAGCAAATAGCTTTTTGAGTAAAAATAGCAAAGATGATCTGAAAATGTAAACCAACGTTGTAGTTTATCATCTAGTTCATGAATTAATTCCAATGTATGTTTTGCATCCTTTCTTTGAACTTTTGTAATGGAAGACTTATATCTTCTCTTGATTTCATCTATGTCATTTCGGATATTATGAAGTTCTATTATTGATTTTGATTTTAGTGAAATTTCAATATTTCTTATATATGTTTCTATTTCCGCATCTTTGTGTTCTATATTTCCGATAAGTTTCTTTAAGTTCTTTTAATGCCTTAAGACGTAATAAAAGATTTAGAATTTTCACTTGAGCTTAATAAAATTGTACGAGATATACCTAACCACAACAAGAACCCGTCATGACTCCTTTAGGACCCAAGAACCAAGCGATACCTGAACCACCTAATCAAGAGGGAAATGCTTCAATAGAGATTGGACGGCCTACTAGTCAGATAAGAAGCTACATGCAACAGACTCAAGCCAGTTCAACGTCTACGCCTGTAAGATGTGTGCAAGAAACGGCACAAGATGAGCCACTGTCACCTCAATAGCACCAAAGCCTCTTACCATGCTTCATAAAGTGTAACCATATTTCGACGGAGCTTTTGGAAAACCAGATGAGGCAGAGGATTGGTTAGCCCACGTTGAGAGGTCCTTTAATGCTTTTGAAGTACCACACCATCTAAGAGTCAATTATGGGACCTATATGCTCTGCTTACATGCCCGAGTATGGTGGGGATCTAAGGAAAGGGAGTTAATGCCTCCAGTTACATGGGAGATGTTTAAATATGAGTTTTTGGATAAGTATTTCCCCATGAGCTTAAGAGTCCAGTACAGTGCAGATTTCCTCAATATCCCACAAGGAGATCGTAGTGTGGAGCAATATGAAACCGAGTTCAGTAGATTGTTGCAATACGCTCCGGAATCATATAAACAAAGTGAGAACTCAAAAGACAAGTGTTTCTGAATGGATTGAAAGAAGACCTTCGGACTCGATTGGAGGAATTTGATATAGGAGTTATCAAGGATTACTAGAAAGAGCACGGATAATAGAAAATGCTCAGAGGAGAAGGCAAGAAAGAAATAACAAGGAAATGGAGTTCTATGTTGCAATGACCCCGAGTCAAAAAGTCAGAACACTTCCCTTGGATAATGACCCAAACAAAGAAGAAGACATAATATTGGATAAGCACAATGTTGGAAATGTAAGGGACAGCATTACCCTATACGGTGTCCACGACTTCAATCCAAGTGTTACCTCTGTGGGGACCTCAGTCACAAAGTTAAGAAGTGTCCCAAAAAGATGACTAATGCATGCTCTCTTTGTACAAAAGCGGGACATTTAGCTAAAACATGCCCTGAACGGGATAACTTGCATGTTGCTTCGCTAGATCTACCAAGGAAAAAGTGGAAGAGATGTAATAGGAATAAAAGCAACAAAGGAAAAAAGAATCAAAGTTCTTCAAGAACAACTTCATCTGGAAATCTCGTCTACAACCCTCACACGTATGTAATGCATGGAGAGGTTAATGACGAGAAGCTGGAGTCCTTTGCCATGGAAGGAAGCGAGGATCAAAGAGGCAGCTCGGTATCAGGTTAGCGCTATACCCTTAGAATACCATATATTCTTCCCTGTCAATAAAACCAAGGAGATAGGTTGTTAGAAATACCTTTGGAATAAATAGCTAGACTAAAGATAGAAAAGCTCGAGACCATTAAAAGCTAGTATAGGCCAATGATGGAAACTACAACAAAACTCAATCGAATTAACAAATTCCAAAACACCCCTCATACAACTTCTTGTAAATAAAGAACTTTGAAAGATCGAAAAACTATGACGATCATTACATAAAAGTTGAAACTTCGGTAATCAAATCTCAATTACCAAACTCCGTAAAATCATCAAAAGTAATGATTACAATAAAGTAATGAGATCTTTTGATTTCAATACTATCAAGATGATCACGATGACAAGAGTTTAAAACAATGATGACTTTAATTGTTTAAAGAATATGAATCTCAAAGCACAATATTGTACATACAGCTACATAAGAATGGAGAAGCGAATCAACAACCTTCGTTGGTCAAGTAATCGAGTCATAAAAGGTCGTGTGTCATGAGTCGTCTAGTGTGGTCGAGTCGAGTCGTCTGTGGTCTCAAGTCAAGTCCGTGTCGTTTTCCAAAAGAATCATGTAAGTGAAGGTTGGAATTGCTAAGCCAAATCTTATTAATTCATATGTGATTAGTTCCAATCTGAGTTTAACAATTAATATCCAATCATCCTTTCCTAATATCATATCAACAATAGGCAAGTGCACCTATCAATTGTAGTATAAGAATGGCTTATAGGGTCGTATTCCTTGGGCCCTGACAAGTACTACTACTCGTCCTCTTATTTATTATCTTGCAATCGAATCAAATCAGGTTTAATTAACTACTTAATCAGTTAATTTTACAACTAAGCTATATTGGCTATAGAATTTTATCACAATAACATGTAAAACAGGAAATTGACAAAACTACTAACACAATATACAGCAGGGTTACTCCATCACATTAACATGACTTAACTAAATTCATCCATTTAATCACTTATCTGCGGAATTCTCAATTCATGATCACTATTCTCATAATAGATCAATTCTAATCATAATTGTATCCACTAGAATTTTTTCTAAGTTAATAGCCAATTCAGAATTGCATTAGAACTCTTATTATCCTCAAATTCCTTGAAAACATGCAACAAACTTCCTATTAATATCTCTATAAACAGGAGTAATTTGTTATAGTGCCTTAGATCACTTAAAGGAATCGTTTCTCAACCTTTTCCAATGAGATCTGGTGTAGGATTATGTCGTGCACTACAATTTCCTAACTTTATTGAAGACCCATCACTAGAAATTCGTAATTAAAAAGATTAATAACAAATACATATACAAATCATGTTAATATGACTTTGTAACACCCTAATTACTACTCACTCATGCTGGGATATGAACACAAACATAGAACAAACATAACGATAACAAAATAAAACATACAAAAAGAGTAAGATAGGAAAAGAAATGAAAACCCCTTTGAATTATGATAACGTAGATGTTTGTACACACACGAACACTTGGATCCACTCGTCTCTCTCGAGTTCTTCTTGGAATCCCAACTATATTACAATACGTTCTACTTCGACTAACATATAGAATTTCCTAATAGATGTGATGGTGTTCAGAATGAATATCTCCTATCCAATGGGTGTGGTACATTTATATCTAAAAACACTTTTTCTGAAACTTTCTATATAAAAATAGACGACTTTTCTTTTTAATGTTCAACAGTCACACTGTTTCAAGAAAACGTAGGAAAATATTCATGAAACATTTCCTAGAGTCACGACCATACAAAGCACTTTCTTGACAATTTTCCATCTTGCACGGGCGTACACAAAGGCGTACTAAATACTAGAGTTGTTCTTCAGCCAAGTGTTGCACGGGCGTATAAGTTGGAATCTGCTTCCTCATTGCTTCATGTACGAGCGTACAAGACCCCATACAAGCCACTGCTTCCATATTTTCTCCATTTTGACAATTGCACGACCGTACAAGCTGGACTCCCTTTATGCTTCTTGCTCCTTTGCTTGAATTTGATTGGATTCTCCTCACATTTCTTCCTTATATTGCCAATGTGCTCAAAATTGACAGGAAATATATATATATATATATATACTAATTAAGTACCTAATCCTATCAATAAACTATAAAATAGACTCAATTTGCCATTTAAAATGATGATAAATTATGCCTATCAAATATCCCCACACTTAAGCCTTGCTTGTCCTCAAGCAAGAAGCTGATAAAAATAATTGAAAAACATATAGTACTCATGGTGTTACTATTTTAATGCTGGGTTTAAAGGATTTCATTTTATCTACTCTTAAGTTAGGGGGAACATAATTTTTAAAAGAAATTTATAAAGGGGGAGAAGATAAAAAATAAAGAAAATTCTTTGGAAAGATAATTAGTTTTTTTTTAATAAAAAGGGGGAGAAATTTTGAAACAAAGAAAAATAACAAGAACAAATGTGTTGAAGTTATTTTACCTTGCAATTTTTGTTATGAGTATGTTAAAGGAATAAATTTCTGCACTTTTCATGCTAAATTCTGCATTTTTGATAAAATTCTGCATCTTTTTTACAAAATTCTGCACTTTTTAAAATTTTGCACTATTCATGCTTCCTTTTAGTAAAAATTATGCATGTTTTTGCAATTTAAGTAACTTTTCTACATTTTTCTGCCAATTTCTACAATTTTTGCACTTTACTACACAAAATCTATAATTTTCTGTATATTATGTGAAAATTCTACAATTCAAGTACAAATTCTACATTTTTTGCAATTTAAAAGAAAGACAGCATTAGAATTAAAAAAACTGCACTTTATTGTACAAATTCTTCATTTTGTGAAACATTATGTGAAATTTCTGCAATTTAAAAAAAGATTCTGCATTATTTACAAAATTCTGTTATTTTAAATAATCTTATACACAAAAATGATTGCACTTACATACTTGAAAAGTGTGCTTGTCTTTTGAATTAAAGAATTCATATTTGGTCATATTATATGAATGTGTTTTTGTTGATAACAAAAAAGGGGAGAGAATTATTTTATTTAACAAAAGTTTTGTTATCATAAAAAAAGGGGAGAATGTTAGATTCTCTTAAAATAGGTTTTGATGGTAATAAAAGAGTAAAAATGAAAACTAATGAGTTTATTAAGTGTGTAGTATCAAGTTAAAGAAGAAAGAAGAAAAATGATGAAGAGTATTCGAAATCTAGAATGTTTTCCAGAAGGTTACTTTAAGGATAAAGAATTTTTCCAGAAAACTAAAACCTTTTACTGCACTTTTGACAGCAGCTCTATATCACGTGATTTCACTGTTCATCTTCTCCAACTTGATGCAAATCATTCCAGTTCAGTACAAAAATGAATATTAAAGACCTAGCTCCTAGTAAATAAGTTTATTTTGGTAATATACACATTTGTTCCACCTAAGTTGGTTTAATCCAAGGAGATTTAATGTTTTTATCAAAGTTTCTCTCTCATCAACGATGGAAATCTTCATGAATAGTACCAAACCTTGTTTGGACAGATTCTACATGTTTTTCTCCTTCAAGACAAGTGAAATATCAGTATCTACAATGTTTCAAGACAAGAATAAGTCCATCACTTACCTATTTTTATGGGATTCATGTGTGAGTTCAAAAAAAGGAACGTTATCTACTTTTTGTTTAGATAAAGAAGAAGAAGATAAGATTATGATGAATCAATTTTGATTTTCAAATTTCAAATCAAGATAAATGTCACCACAATATCTAGAAGAAACATATCTCATCTTATCTTCTACGCGATTGAAGAAACGGAAGAATTCGAATTCGAAAAAGAGATAAGGAACAAAAGATTTTTAACCTAGATTTTTGGGAAAGCTTATCATCTTCCAAATAGCTTTTGGAACGTTAAGGAGAAGAAGGAATATATTATATAGAAGACAAAGAGGAAAAGAAGAAGATTGAAGTAACAAAAAAAGAAGCTGATACTATTCACACAAAAAAAGAAGCTCTTTTTTTCTTACCAAGCATATACAGAACAAAACCTAGAATTTTCATTTTGCCTAGAATATTCATAATTTCTTCTTATGTTTCAACAGGCGAGCTGATCCCTTAGCTTTCATTCTTTAGCTTTTTGATTTAGATATTTTATTTTGAATAGAAGGAACTTGTTGTTACCTTCTCTTTTGATAGTTAAGTTACAAGTTTAGTGGAACAAAACCCGTATAATAACGGGGTCCCCAGCTCGGAGCTAGAAGAGTGAACTGACGCACAAGGCGAAATCACTATAAATCGCTGCCTGATTTTCTATACTCTATCTTTTTAATTTTCGCAATTTATGTTCATATTTGTTTAATTGCATATTTGGTTCTCATTTTTAAAACCAAAGGGGATTACTTTTAAAGGAGAAATTTTTATTAATAATCAATTTAACCCCTCTTTTTTATTATTATTTAGGACTAATAAGAATTAATAACTAGACTTAAGCTTCAAAATTTGTGAAAACAAATTTTGAGTTAATATCTAGTGTCTTATGTTTTAGTGAATTATTTTTAACCGTTTTTACTTAACAAAAGCATTCAAGTTTTCAATTCTTTTGTTTTTAATTTAAGTTAAGGCAAAAGCTCAAGGATTACAACAAGTGTAAGTATTCAAGTGCAAGTAATTTTTTTTTTTTTTTGATAGAAAGTTTTGTTTTGAAAAATAAGTTACAAAACTATGATGATTAAATTATATGTAAATAAAATATAAAAGCCTAAAGACACCAAAACAGATACTCTAGAAAAAATAAATCATACAAGAATTATGACAATTAAATTATATGTAAATAAAATAAAATATAAGTTTAAAGGTACCAAATTAGGTATGTTGACTTTTTTTTTATTTTTTTGCCAAAAGGTACTCTGACTTTAATAATATGGATATAAATTCAATCTATATGGTTAAAAAAATGGGTTAATTTCATTTGTTGTACCTAAACTTTTTTTATTTTTACAAAATTATACCTAATCAAAATTTCATTTGAATTTTTAAAATCTTTCACTGATGGTACATCTAGACAAATTATGTCCATTTTTCCATCTTAATGCCGATGTGGAAATTAAATTAATTAAAATATTATTATTTTCCACATTGAAATTTTTATCTTATTTTATTTTTACATTTTTTTCATTCACTCTCTCTCTTCTCCTCCTCGATAAAAAAATGAAAAATTATCGATTGTTCCATGAAATTTTGGCATCTATGAAAGATTATTGATCTTTTCTCTCTCTAATTTTTCACCTATGGCTACCCCCCCCCCCCCCCCCCCCCTCTTCTTTCTCTCTCTAACAGAAAACATCATAATAACATAATTGGTAATATCATATGACCCTAAAATTAATATCTCAAATTTCTTGTAAACCCTAAAAACAAATCTAAAACCTCATTCATCCTAGACAAATACGTATTGTGATAAATTCGTGATTTTAATACCCCAAATGCATAATTAAAAACAAAGGAACAAAAACCTAATTATTCCATCCATCCTCATGTTAAATAAATAGAAAACAAATAAGCTCATTTGTACTTGGATTCTCGATGTACACAATGGAATTGGGGTTTCAGCGGCAAAAGCATATTTCTTGGAGAAGTAAAGAACTTAAATAAAAGGCAAACATAGCTAGCCTTTAAATGCAATTCATACATCCAAATTGGTCCTTAAAGAAAGCAAATTTAAATTTAATATATAGATTAGATTTGCTTCTTTATTGCTATTGGGAGGTTGTAATAATATGATTCAAAGTTCATATATATACATCACAATATATATAAAAATTAATATACTAAAAACATCATAATAATATGTTTTTCATAAGATGGGCTGTAAGTGATTTTTGGCATGTATAAGTGGTGACAAAGCTTCTGTAAGTGATTTTTGGGTTTAATGAGTGGTGGTTGGTGTGGTTTAAAGGTGGGTACGGTCTTGACAATGGTGATTCGTTGATGGTGTTATCGAGTTTTTGTGTGTACATGGACATCTTATTTGGGTTGGGAAAGGTAAGTGGAGTTTTTTTTTTTTGTGGTGGTTTGAGTGCCGTGATGGATGGTTTTCAAGTCTGTGAGCTAGAGAGAGAAAGGGTCGGAGAGATAAAGTGGCAGAGAAGATGGTTCCAAGGAGAGAGAAGATATGTTCTTTTTTTTTTACTTAGAAAAAATCCTGGTCTAAAATATCCTAATCACACATAAGGAGCTTGTAGACACCTCATTTTGATAATTTATTTTTGTCAATTTGTTAATAATTAAATGTTAATATTAATGCAAATATGGCTAAAATTGAAGGATTTTTTTTTTTTTTTTTTGCATTTTTGAGCATTATGATTAGAAATAAAAATTAGGAAAAATAAATCAAATTAAAGGAAATAAATATAATGGATGTAATATACAAGTATATAATATAGTTTTATAATCTAAAAAAATTTACTGTTCATCTTCATCTTCGTTGGACAGCCCCCAACCAGCCACTTTGAGCCCGTTTTCTACCCACTTTCGGACCTTTTTTCTATAAACCAAAGGCAGATTTGGAAACTAGGCATGGAATAGTTTGTTTTGGTATAAAAATCACATGTTTTCATCAATAATTACTCTTTCAAATTCGGACTTTAAATTTGGGAAAAACTGGTTTTTTGGTATTTTCCTAAAAAATTCAAAAACATGTAAAAGTTGTTTTTTAGGCAATTTAATGATTTGAAACGTTACAATATGAGAGGTAAACATCATTTATTGTATTTAATTGGAAAGTTACATCGGTTTTGACTCGAATTATTCAAATTTTGCCCAAAACATGTTTTACAAGCCTTAGGTTCGGGATTGATTGATTAGGAAGGTTTTGGTCGAATTAAAGCTTATAAATACCCTAATCATCTTCTGTTTTGGAAGGAGGAAGGTCTAATTTCTCAAAACTCTGTCCAATTTAATTTTGATTCGGATTTCCGTTCTTAAGTTGATCTTGATTTAAGGTTCTCAATTCTAATCGTCAAATTTCTTGTCTTGCAGGGAAAATTAGAATAATTAATTTACATTAATTTGTTCGGAATCGCGAGGACTTCAAAAGCCCTCAATCAATTATCTCCCATCCTTGCCAATCTGCCTTCGTTGGACGTCCACTGCCACGTCATCGTCGACCCTTCACCGTTGCTGCTGCCATCGCCGGATTGTTCCTAGTCATCACCATCGTCGATCCTGGTCGTCGCGAGTCGTCCTTTCTTCATCGCTCGTCGATCCTCTGCACGCTATCGCGGTCTTCATCCCTGGTCGTCTTCAATTCCTGCACGAGGAGCCATCTTCATCCAGGTAAGTTTTCCTTACCATATATGTGTATATGTATATATTATATAATAATAATATAATAATAGATTATATATAATTAATAATAAATATATGTTTTTGTAGAAATAGATTAATAAGTGAAATTAGTTGAAGTTTAATAATATCAATCATGGTAATATTTGTTTGATGTTAATATATGATAATAGTGTAAAGTTTGTGTTTATAAATAATTGGATAGTTTTACATGAAGTTTTTGTGATGATTGATATTATGATGATTTGTTTGTTTTAAAAAAAAATCGTTTTGACACCTAAAAAAAATTTATTTTATAAATTTGTTCAAAATTAATTTGATAGATTTAAGAATCACATAAAATTAGATAATTTTTATTAAATCATCAAACTTAATGAACTTAAAGTGATAAGATTTCAAAATACTAAAATTAACCAACAAACTAAATTTTCTTAAAGAACTACGTGTGGTTTAATCCCGATTAGCGGGTACGTAGACACCTAAATGGGCGACTCAAAATATGTAAAAAATTATTTTTGTGATTTTGTTTGTTTCTCTTAGTTTAAGTAAATTTGTACATATTTGTAAATAGTTAGAGCTTTGTAAATAGTTTAGATTTTGAAATTAAGGTTTAAAGAAAGCAATTTAAAATTGGAAAGCTAAAGTGGTAACCGTTTAGGTTTTAATAGGTTAGCCCCCGGATTCAAGTTAATTTCTGGTTCTCGTGTTCAAAACGATTTTTTCGTGGATCATTAGCAAAACCGAAATCAACCTACTAATTGGTTTTGATTTATCTTTTTCCTCGACTTTAATTGAGTGGCGACTCTAAAATATTTTCAAAATTCAAAATTTCCTTTAATTCTTAGTCGATAATTTGTATTAAATGGGTTAGGATTTAGTACGAATTGGATCAAATGAAATCGAACCGGAAATCAAAACTCAGGTTCGACAGCTTGGCGACTCCACTAGGAAAATTTTTAGAGGGCTAGCCGCTTTATGCTTTTCATATTTAAATTGGTTTTTTTTGTAAATATCTTGTATATTTGTAAATAGTTGTACTAATCTTTTTGTTTAAGGGATACAGATAAAAAAAAGAAGAAAAAATAAATAAAAGGAAAATTCTGCAAATACCCTTAATTAGGGGCAAGGTTAAATTTAAGAAAAATGTATGCTAGATGTGGTCAAACCCGGGCCACCTTAGGAAACTTAGGACAGGAGGCACCAGTAGGTCTCGAGTGTTGTGGTTACTCACCATTCGGGACACGAATTAGCCTCCCACTCTAATTAATGTGTCCCGTGGCCCATTAATTAGGGGACCTTTAGAACCCACCCTTCTTGCATTCACTACATGAAGAAGATGATGATCAAGCATTGTGGCCTATCAAAGTGATTTTCAAAAACTTTTTACAAAACAAAACAAAACAAAAGCTAAATTTCTAGGAGTTAACTTTCCTTTGAAATCCGTTATGTAAATGTGTCTTGTAAATCCTTGTAACATCATCTTTATCCTTTGTAAATGTATATACCGTGTTGTAACATATCTCTTTTGTAATATGTAGATTAGAAAGTATGGCAAGCAGTATGTGCAGTGGCAACATGTGGGCTCGTCTTATTCCCAAGATCCATGTTCATAAGCCTACTAGTTCGATGCCCATTTTGAATAAGTGGTTACAAACTTTCAAGCCAAGACAAAAAGGATTCATTGAAGACTGTTTAGGCCCTATTCTTTCTCTACCAAAGGTCTAGGTCCCCATTCATCTTTTTAGGGCCTTGGTTTACTTATGAGATTGATGAGGCCACTTTTTGCCTTGGTGAGCACAATTTGAGTCCTACTATTGAGGAATACACAAGGCTTTTTCAAGCTCCACCAACTCATGCGAGAATATATGCCCCTCAACTTAGTAAAGGGCCAATCATATTTAACTCCTTTTTAAGGATTAAGAGGACCAATGTATCTAAAGCTCTCAAGAATTGCAATTCGGTCTCCATTTGACTTTCTGACTTGTTCAAATGGTTTGGATCTCCAAATGGTTACAAGGACAATAAGTCC
Source organism: Combretum micranthum (assembly GCA_024138025.1). Lineage (NCBI taxonomy): Eukaryota > Viridiplantae > Streptophyta > Magnoliopsida > Myrtales > Combretaceae > Combretum > Combretum micranthum. The sequence continues at coordinate 269,481 of JAMXBD010001542.1, forward strand.
ATCTTTTGTGGAAGTGTAGAAGCATGGAAACAAAATCGCATCAATGCCTTTATAGCTACAGTATTTGGTACTATCCTCTTCCCGAATGGGGATCTATTCATCCACTATCATGTGGTGGAATTAGTGGACCAGTTTTTGGCAGGAAAGTCTTATATCCGACCTTGCTCGCTAAACAAAATAGATCTCTTAACCACTTGAAGAATAGAGGCCATGGGAAGTTCAAGTCTAATATGGCATTTTTGATAGTTTGGTTTGCTAGCCACACTAAAGATTATGGGAGCAATTTGAGTCCGGCTTGCCACATTAGAGACGGTTATGATCTTATTTTGAGCTTTAGTGAAAGAGTCTGTATTCAAGATCTTCCAAGAACCGATGAGTGGGTGCATTTACTCCAAGACCTAGAAGCTCACACATTCCTTTGGATTGCTAAGTGGTTACATTCTCACACGGCAATAACCGGAGGCACGGAGTATACGGCAGTTCCTTTGATTGGTTTGATCGGGTCTATGAGATATTATCCGGCTCGTGTGATAAGACAATATGGAGCACTTCAAGATATAACTAGCAAGCCATCATTAGAGGAGGTTAATATGGATTATGATGACCCCGACATTCCTTTGGCACAAAGAGAGGGAAAGTTAGGGATGATACAAACCAAATGGGAGATGAGAAATCAAGTCGATCTACGTGATAGAACCCATCAATACTGAGACGAAGAAATACCGGCCACTAAAGAATACATCCTCAACCAAAGGGCAAAGGTAGAAGGGTTGGAATTTCAAGCTCCCGAGGTGTTGAGTCGACCACCTACCACTCCCGACCTAGAGACACAAGCTTATATGGAATTGACAAAAGCTCGGGTAGAGGTTCGCTTCCAAGAATTGAAGAAGGAGCGAGAGATGGAAGAGGAAATGTAAAGTTCTCAAGCTAAGGTTCAAGCACTTGAAGCTCAACTACGGATGGTGAAGAGGACTATTGAGGAGCTGAAGGACCGTTTGGTGTGTCCTAACAAGATTAGGCGTTTGGTTTAAGTTTGAAGTCTCTTGGTTTAGCTTTTTCGGTTTTGTCATGATTAGGTCATGTATTGACTCCATGAATAAATTTAGCTCTAGTGAAATAAAATGGTTTTTGCCACAAAGCTTCTTCATCATCTCAATTTGCATGCGCATGCGCTTTTCTTTTCTTGTCTCTACATGTTCTTGTATAACTCTTTTGTATATATTTTGTTCACGAGCTGTTTGCTTATTTTTGTGTATATTTTTTTTACCACTAACCGTTTGCTCGTTTTGTTGAGAATTGTAAATAAATAATAAGATTTTCACTAAAATAATAATAATTATTATTATATATGTGCATATTTTCCTCTAAACTTGGAATTTTTGTTTTTTATTTTCATCCAGTTTCTAAAAGATAGCTCCTAAACAGTCCGACCTGATTCGAAGTCCAATCTTCATTAGGTCCAGATCCAGAATGGCTAGCAACAACAACAATGATTTTGGCATTCCAATCCAATTTCTGAGCAAAGGTTCACTACTTTAGAACAAATGGTGTTTCGAATGACCGAGCAAATGAATCTTCTTGCACAACTTAAAGGCCCCTCAAGATACTACCAAAGGACATTCCGGGGTAAAGAGAGATAGTAAAGCCAATGAGGAACAAGTAATTAATCATGAGCCACAAATTACTATCGAGACCGAATCTTCCGGCCTTAAGAAGGAAATTGAGGCTAAAAAAAAAGAGATGGAGAAAAGGCTTTTCTCTCAATTCAATGAGAAATTCAAAGCTTTTGAGAAAATGGAAGGATTTGATCAAGTTGGAATCATAAACTTTCCTACAATCGATGCTGGGGCTTTCCCCGAGAAGTTCAAGATTCCCGACTTTGAAAAGTATGATGGTATTGGTTGCCCAAAGTTGCATACTAGGCTCTATGTGAGGAAGATGAGCCGGTACACTCGATATGAGCAATTTATGATCTAGACTTTCCAGGATAGCCTTACCGGTCCAGTTTTGACATGGTATGGATCTTGATGAGATTAATGTTTGGGACAAATTGGCTAAAGCTTTCTACAATCAATACAAGTTCAATATTGAAGTAGCCCCGTCTATGTGGGATTTAGGCAATATAAGGAAGAAGAAAGATGAGTCCTTTAAGAAATATGCTCAAAGGTGGAGATCAATGGCATCTATGGTATCTATCCCTATCCTAGAAAAGGATTTGACTTTTACTTTCATCAATACTTTAGAAGAACCATTCTTTACCCATCTCATTGGACATACTGCTGCTAATTTCTCCGAGATAGTATTGGCCAAATGTAGAATTGAAAATGCCATTACTACCAGGAAGATCTATGTGGAGAAAAAGACTACAAACTCCAAGTACTTCAACAACAACAAAGGAAAGGACACTACTGTTAGTGTAGTCAGCTCAACCCTATACACTAAACCTACTCAATCCTACGCCTACCAATCAAACCCATACACTAAACCTACTCAATCCTACGCCTACTAATCAACCCCAAACACTAATCAACCCTTCACCCAGTCACAACAACCACAATCCCAAAACCAACCATTCAATAGACCCAAAAGACAGTTTACCAGAATTCCCATACCCCTTAGCCAAGTTCTAGCTCAGCTTAGAGCCGACAATCTGATCAACTTTGAAACACCCAGAGAAGACTACAAGCCCTAATATTTTAACCCTGAGCAGAAATGTGATTATCATTTGGGGCAAGTGGGTCATTCTACTGACAATTGTTGGAGGCTTTGGAATAAGATTCAAGACCTCATTGATGCTAAATTGGTCCAACTGGATTTCATTGAAACTTCAACCCTTAATGTTAACACCAATCCTCTCCCAAACCATGGGCCCACAATCAACATGATCATGATTGAAAAATCTGAGCCTTTTATTGGAATGATCTAGTTTGATTCGAAAAGGGTAGTTATCCAATGTCAAGAGGAGCAGAAAGAGGCCCAATATAAGGTGAAGTCGATGAGGTATCAATTGTTGGTGATTGTGCCTTAGGCCAATTACTAGGATATTGCCATTCATAAATATTTCTATTATATTGTTTGCATGTTTACTTTATAATAGGATCCGTGAATAATTTAATTATTCTAAATGCTCATTATTGTGGGAACAATAATGAATTAAATCCAGTATGAGGTTTGACTGATAATCATGGGATGTTTATTTGTATGGAGATACAAATCAAACTCATAGGTACATGTTGGAAAACTATGTGTTGGACTGACCCGCTTTGAGATCACTACATGGATTAGTGTCATAAGTGATTCTCAAATAAATGTCATCGTATCCTCAGACCTGAAATCACCATGGATTCCAACATGAGGAATATTATGTTTTAACTCAATCAACGTTGTCTTTAACCAGATAATTATAAAGGTGAGATTGAGCATAATGTAAATCATGTAGAGGAAGTTGAGTAATTAAGATGGATTTGTCCACTCGTTGTGAGAGAAATATCTCTGGGCCCCTCGATGATAAGACTGAGAAATGCATGGCCGTGCTCAAATGAATTGATAGTGTGATCAATTTGATTTGTTTTTATCATTTTACTTAGAAATCGAGAACGATAAGATTGAACGTATAGGATGACACTATCCATGCCTTATGTTCAATCTAGATATCATGTGACAAAAGGATAATGACATAAGTTATGGATAAGATAAAAATCGGATCACCGATCTTCACTTAATTTGGGTAAACATAATGTCTTGCTAGAGGCCACTTATGTTTTGTTGACTAAAATTGTTTTAGGTCAATTGTCAATATTAAGTGAACCTACAGGGTCACACACAAAGGAACGAGTCAAAAGGATCATGGACTAAATTTAATGTCTTGTGAGAATAATAATAAATTAAAGGATCATGGACTAAATTTAATGTCTTGGAGGAATAATAATTTATTATTATTAAGAGTGATAATAAATTATTACATTGTTATGTACAAGAATTATATTTTAAGAAATATTATCCCTAATTAGATTAAAAGGCACTAATGTCATTACTCACATGAGAATGACATTAGTATAAAAGGCACATAAAGAGATCTCTTTAGGGTTAACGACTTGTCTGTCGACATTAGACCGGTAGAGAAAATCTACAAACCCTAAAAAGAGAGAAACATGAAGAGTCGTGTATGAAAATCTCAATATTATCAAGAAGTGTTCTAGATCACGCCAGCACGTGTAGGATCCTTTTTGAAGGAGTATTCGTTCGTGTGGATACCGTATAGGTTATTGCGAATTTATGATACCTACAGATGCGATCTACAAATTGATTTCATGTTTCAAGCTTTTAGAGGTATGAAATCAAACTATTGGTTTTGTTTTAATCTAATCAATACACATGGATACTGGGTTAGCGTTTTCTTTTTGAATTCCGCTGCAAAAGATTTGATCTTTATAATTTTAAAACCCTATGGAAATCCAACATCAATTCCATGTACCCATTGCACTGGAAGATTATAAAGTTGCCCCATTCAATTATCAAGCTGTTAATCAAGTTCCCAGGCCCATGGTCGGTAAACTTGGAAAAGCCCCAAAGCTCGAAAGAGAGAAAACATTGGCAGAGGAATTCTTCCCATAGAAAAAAGATAAAGAAAAGGAGGATAAATCTAATGAGAAAACGGCTTTGACCAAGATTACGAAGATGAGTGATTATAAGATTACTGATCAACTTGCTAAGGTCATGGCTCAAATATCCTTGATGGGTTTATTATTGACTTCTGAAAAACACCAGGAATCCCTCTTTAAGATATTTCAACAAATCAAGGTTCCCGAAGGTATTGCAACTAAAACGATGGAACATGTGATGAATTCGGTATTTGCTTTGGACCAAATCTCTTTCTCACCTGATGAATTGCAAGCTGAAGGCACTTAACACACGGAAGCCTCTATTTATAATGGCTAAGTGTAATGGATTGATTGTAGCCGAGTCCTTATTGACAATGGGTCATCTTTGAATGTTTGTCCATTGGCCACTTTGAACCTACTCGGAATCAATGTATCTGATCTTCGATCCAGTTCCACAATTGTTAGAGCTTTTGATGGATCCAAGAAAGGAATATCAGGAGAAATAGACTTGGAAGTTACTATTGGGCCACAAGACTTTACCATTCCATTTCAAGTTCTAGATATACCAAGATCTTTCAATTTGTTGCTTGGAAGGCCTTAGATCCATTCAGCTGGGGCAATACCGTCTAGTCTACATCAGATGGTCAAGTTTATAATAAATGGCCAAATCGTTACAGTATTGGGTGAACAAGATCATGCTATCTTCGAAGACACTGCTATACCCTATATTGGCGATGAAAGATCTGAAGACTTTGGTTTACAAATTTTTGAAGAAGCCAATATGATTCAAGAAGAGAGACATTTACGACATTTAGACTGGGGTATGTTCCTACTCCGTCTGAGATACAAGAGATGAAAAGGAAAGCCCAGAAGAAGAGAGGAGAAGAATGGTATAATTCCCCTATTGAGTCTCCAGACATCAGAGTCACATTCCCACATCCTTCTCATGTCCAGAAGCCGAACATTGCATCAGTTATGGAGTCTTCTTGCAGCTCCCATCTGGTTCAGGAGTGAATAATTGGTTTACTATTCCCCTTAACTCTAGGGTTACCTTTGAGTAAGGGTTGAATTCATGAAGCGTTTTTATGTTTTGTTTCTTTTATCAGTTGCTCAAATAAAGTGTACTCCATGAGTCATATTCATTAATGAATTTTCTTTGTTTCTTTTCTATGTTATCTCTTTTATCCGTATCATCACTTTCTTTTTTCCCTCACTTTTCTTCCTTTTTCTTTATCTTGCCTTTATTTAGATCTGATGATAACGGTGAAAGTAAGGGATATATTGCGTCGATAGATAACGAAAATACTGATATCACTTCTGACCCTACTGGGTTAATCGTCGAAGGTGATATTAGTGATCACATTGGGATAGAGAAAAGTTGGCAAAAATATGAACAAGGTAGAATTGAGATCAGTAAGCCCATAGAAGTAGTAAATGTTGGAACTGAAGATGAGCCTAAAAATTTGAAAATAGGCACCACTTTATCCGTTGAACAATGAAAAAGATTGATCAAATTATTGACTGATTACTTATATGTGTTTGCATGGTCCTACGAAGATATGTCCGGTTTAGATACCTCTATAGTGGTTCATAAATTACAGACTAAAGTAGCTCTCAAACCAAAAAAGCAAAAATTAAGGCGATTTAGACAGATATCTTGCTTAAGATTAAAGAAGAAGTGAAGAAATTATTAGAATTCGATTTTATAGAGGTATCCGATTATCCTGAATGGGTGGCCAATGTGGCCCTAGTACTTAAAAAGAATGGAAAGGTTAGAGTTTGTGTAACTTTCGCGATTTAAACCAAGCTACGCCCAAAGATAATTTCCCTTTACCTCACATAGATGTCTTGGTGGATAGTACAACTAGAAACCATCTATTTTCATTCATGGATGGCTTTTCGGGATACAATCAGATTAAAATGGCAGAAGAAGATGAAACTAAGACAACCTTTATTATTACTTGGGGAACATTTTGTTACAAAGTCATGCCTTTCGGCCTTAAAAACACTAAGGCAACATATCAAAGGGCGATGGTTACTTTATTCCATGACATGATGCATTAGGAAGTTGAAGTATATGTGGATGATATGATTGCTAAGTCTAAGGAAGATGAGGATCATGTGGAAATATTGAGGAGATTATTTGATAGATTACGGAAGTTCCATCTTAAGCTGAATCCTGAGAAGTGTACGTTTGGCATGACCTCAAGGAAGTTGCTGGGATTCGTAGTCAGTCATCAAGGAATAGAAGTTGATCCGGATAAGGTTAAAGCCATACTTGAATTACCTCTGAAGAAGAAGATTAAAGATGTTAGGGGCATATTAGGACGCTTGAACTACATTACTCGGTTCATATCATAATTAATCGACAAATGTCGCCCTCTATTCATGTTATTGAGGAAAAATGTAACTATCCATTAGGATAAAGATTGTCAAGAAGCATTTGATGAAATTAAGCAATATCTAATGAATCCACCATTGTTAGTAGCACCAACACTTGGTCGCCCTCATTTCCTGTATTTGACGGTACTTCTTGAATCAATGGGAGGTATATTTGGACAAAAGATGAAGATGGGAAAGAACAACTATTTACTATTTGAGTAAGAAATTCACTTAAGGTGAACATAAGTATACTGAAGTGAAAAGAACTTGTTGTGACATGGTATGGATCATGCACAGATTTAGACAATATACATTGTATTATTCTATAGAGCTTTACAAGAAACATGACCCTTTGAAGTATCTGGCTTCATAAACCAGGACTAATTGGGAGAATTTCCAAGTGGACAAATGTTGTTATCAGAATTTGATATCACTTATGTGAATCAAACTCAGTTAAAGGTCAGGCGTTTGTAGATCAGCTGGCTAAAAACCCAGTCGAAGATAATGTGATTGATGGAGAAGTTCAATTTCCAGATGAAAGCATATTGCTAGCAGATTCAAATAAAGAATCAGAACAGTTCACCCCTAAATGGAAGTTGCACTTTGATGGAGCAGCTAATGTATGTGGATGTGGAATTGGGGCAATCTTAATATCATCAAATAGTAATTAATACCCCGCTTTGGCAAGATTGACGTTCCCTTATACTAATAATGTGGCAGAATACGAGGCTTGCATCATGGGTCTCAAGATGGCACTTGAAATAGAGATAGATGATCTTGAAGTATATGGAGACTCCTCTCTATAATCTTTCAAACACGAGGAGAATAGAAGACGAAGGATGCAAAATTGGTGTCTTATCACCAACATTTACTAGAATTGGCACAAAAATTCAAAGAAATATCATTTACTTATATACCAAGAAACCAAAACCAGTACGCAGATGCATTAGCTACATTAGCATCCATGATTCAGATCACTGATGGAGTTGAGATCCAACCTTTAAAGATTCACATTGAGAAGGAACCGACATTTTGCTTGAATACCGAGGAAGTCCGAAAGAAAGATCCCTAGTATGCTAATATCAAAGAATTCCTCCAAGATGGCAAATACCCTAAAAACGCCTCAACAAAGGAGCAAAAAACGCTAAGACGCTTAGCAGCTCATTTCATGCTCAATGGTAATACATTATAGAAAAAATCATTTGATACTACTCTCTTGAGATTTGTAGATGAGGCAGAAGCAGAAATGTTGATGAAGGAAGTCCATGAAGGGATATGTAGACCTCACATGAATGGATATATGCAGCTAAAAAGTTATGATGATGGGTTATTTTTGGATAACTATGGAATCCGATTGCATCAAACACGTGAGACATTGTCACTTGTGCCAGATATATTCCAATAAGATAAATGCTCCTCCCAAAGAATTGCAATTGCTGTCTTTATCTTAGCCTTTCTCGATGTAGGGTATGGATATGATAGGTGTAAACCCCGGAAATTTTCCAAATTAGTACACGGCTTTATAATAGATTGTATGAACTAGATAATAGATTTATATTCTAATCAAAGTCTAAGAATAGATCAATGTCTAAGAATTTGGTTAGATAAAGGATTTAGAATTCGAATAAAGAATTTCTTTAACCCTAGTTGATACCAAAAACGAGATTTCGTATCTTGAATGAATAATTCAAGATATGATTAAAAGAAAATCTAAAATTTAATCCGAAACCTGATATACAATAAGATTTAAATAGGAAAATATAAATATAGAGATTAAATGATTGTTTTTGAACTTAAAAATGATTTGAGGATAGAACAACGAGAAGTAATGAGCCTGTACTTAGATTTAAACTCTAAAATCGAGATTCCTAGTTAAAATTAAACGCTACTAATAAGATTTCATGTTAGGTGTCAAAACTAAAGATATATATATATATAGTTTAGTTTCCGTATTAAGTACAATACTAAGTAAACAATTATCTACGCTTATAAATAAAAAACGATGACCTAAAGATAAACCGTTAGGATTATAAATACACAACGAAAATATAAATTGTTGAATAACTCAAAATCTGAACTCTAAATAAATAATCGGATCACGCTATTGTTCTAATTCAAATTTTCTTAAGCTATTGAAGCCAAAAACAAAAATTGATCTAATGAGCTTAAGAAATCTTAATCGCGGGAGATAAAATTATACGAATAACTAACTACGTATATATAAAACTAAAAATTGTATTATTTGATAATCTAAGTGTTTTGTATACTTCTATAAACATATTTTTATACGAAAACTCTCAAACATTAGCTAATTTATACCCGTATAACTCGTTAAATTATCTTAAAATTCAATTAAATAAATAACTAATATATATATATATATGTTGTCGGCTGCAATTCGATGGGAAAATTTCGAAGAAGAAGGGAGCCGGATTTTTGGATCAATAATGCACTCCTTTGTCAACCAAATCAACCCACAAGACCAACCAAATAATGACAACTCAATATAACATTAATTGAAGTGAAAATAACAGATGAAATGCAGCCAAAATCGGAGGAAAATCGGAGGGAAATGCAGTCGCAACTTCTCTTCTTTCTTCTTCTATATATATATATATATATATATATATTCAAAGCTCATAATGGAGAACAAACAATCCTCATTAATTCCCACACTTCCCAGAACGAAATTGCTCCCAAATAGCAAACAAAACGAACAGAAAACAGCAAACAAACAGATCAAAACATCCGAGTTCGGATCAAAGGAAAAACAATACTAAAAACCCTTGAATACAAGCTCAAAGGTAAGTTGATATGATTCAAATAATTTTCTTTCAAATCTAAGCTTTATAACCGACTTCTAATAATCTTAGGAACTTAATAAACACAATTACAAGCTTCGAATTCCATCGTGTTACAGAAGAGCCAACGGTCCAAAGTTTAGATCCGAATCAACATGAAGACCAAGTGGCAACCATGGAACCTCAAAGAAATTCAAGTCCAATAAGTTTTCCTCAAGGACCAATCACAAGAGCTAGAGCTAAGAAGATTCAACAAGCCTACAATAATCACTTCCAAGGCTTATTAGAGCATGCCAAGGATGAATCACAAGGTTATCAAGGCTTTGGAACAAGGATGGAGCAAGTATACTTCAATATTTTTCAAGTAATCATCAAATAGAGCCAAGGAAAGCTGATTTGTGCAGAGAAACAAGAATGGCCGCCAGCCATTATCCCATGGCCGCCGGCCATGACTCCCCTGGCCAATTTTTCAAACTTTACAATTTTGCTCCAGAATGCTCATGGCGCCTGCCATCTTTGATTGGCCGCCAGCCAACATTTAGGACGTATTGAATTCCTTGTTTGACGTTTTGTTTTCCTTTGTTTTGGTTTAAAACCTATTTGGTTGTTTGTTAAAGACAGATTGTTAAATGAAAAACCGAAGCTTTTGCTTGAAATCTTTGTGTTCTTGAGAGGATACATGCTTTAGGAACATTCAAAGAAGATCGATCACCTTCTTTGTGGAGTGTTTCGCAATTAGGGTTTGTTATCCTAATTCTTTAGATCAACAACCTAAGACAAATCTGATATCTAATCCTTCTTAGGGATTGAAATCAAAGGCATCCGTGGGTTTTCTATTCATTGTGTTGGGGGTTCGCAATATCCAAAGGGGTTCTCACGCGTGAATACGAAGGTTCTCGTATCACATCGGATCGGCTCAAACGAGGTAACAATCCAAAACCCTAACTATATTTTAGTAAGAATCGAGATCTAAATATATATGTATATAGAAGTGTTAAGAGTTGTTGTTTGACTATGTATAAGATATATAAACGCTTACAAACGGTTTAGTAATGTTTTTAATGTGTAAAATTTAACAAAATTGAATCGAATCAGTGAGGAAGATGATGAACAGTACCAACACTGTCTCAAAGCCGGCAGTGTATTCGCTCAACGCCGGCGGCTTACATGGATAGGCCGATGGCGTAGAGACGGCTTACACTGATCAAAGGCTACGTAAAAATAATTTTCACTTAAAAATGAATATAAGCCGGCTACCTAGAGATTTACGCCGACAGCGTAGGGCCGGCGTACGTTGAAAGCCGATAGCTTTCAAAGTCGGTGCAACCAATCTAAAATATTTTTCAAAACAAAGTTTACACCGGCATCTGGGTTTGAAGGCCGGCGGCTTTGAGCCGGCGTACACTCAAAGTTCTTCAACAAAAGCTTATTTTGAAACAAAAAAAATATATATATATATATATATATACACACAATACATCTACAGAGTATATTATATATGTATATATAACAATATATAATTTATTACTTAGATAAGTAAATACAAATAATTAGAATATTTAGATTAATTTCTAATAATTCTTAAAACCCTAAAGTTAAGGAAAAATACTTATTGTTAATAAAAGTTATAACTCGTCAAATATTTGTTCTAAATGGATAAAATAGGTAAGAATGGAAATTGAAATAGGTTAAATTTTCTAGTAATGTGACTTCTAAAAATAACAAAATAATTATACGAGATAAATTAGGAAAAACACGACAACACTAAGTAATAATAAATAGAGATAATTTTCGATTGAGATAAGTATAGAATAACATAGAATTAGTGTCACGCCCCAGAGGGTATCCTAAACGTGGCAGTCCACCGCATATATTATTAAAGCTAATGAATTACAATTCGTAGTCACGCAGGAGCTTCGATATCATTTGCAAGGCGTGCTTCCAAGATAGTAGGAGACTCACAGGGGTATTACGTTTAAATAGATAGCAAAAGCAAGCATAAACTTAAATATATAAACATAAGATCTCCATTCCATAATAAGTTCGTACATTATCTTAGGGGCATTCCCCCGCCTTAAAGTCTTTGATCAACTATACTAATAACAAAATAAACATAACTATCACATAAGTCTACTATGGAGATTTTTCCTAGAAGTCTATGTTCAAAACTAAAAAAATACATAAACTTCCTCCAAAAACTCCTAGTAGCGTAAACTCATACCTGGCACACTGGGCTCCTCGGGGCCAACCATAGATAATCATACTGTAATAGAAAACTATAAGGATATAAGTAAATCTTGCTTGGTGAGATAATTCCTAACTATATAACATTTTCATATGACAACCAAGTTATTTAATTCAAACATATGTAATGCATCAATCACATGATCAACAAAATACACAAGATTAACCGGAAATCAAGTATAGCATGGATTTAATGCCCTCCATGTCAAGGGTTGGGTGGTTACAGGCCCATACGACCATCAATATTTGCAGATTTACCGGCTCCTGCTTGCCCTGTAGACTTCTTAGCTCCTACTGGCCCATGTAGACTTACCGGCTCCTACTAGCCACCACTACCACTTCCTCGTTTCCCCACACGAAGAATAGTAGTGAAATAAATGTGACTCACAAGCATGATATGCATGAATGAATTTCAATTTAACATTTAACCATATAAGTTGGATTCATCTTAAAGGTGATAAACCATAATTTCATCAAATCAATACAAAAGTCACACTTTTATTTAACATATCGTCTTTCGATATAGTTAATTTTCATTCAACAATTATTTCATAACATTTATTCATTTATCTTTTCTTAAATTTCTGGTTCCACTAATTACAAACACAAACAAGGAAATGTAACTTAGGAAAAGAATTAACTCACTCCATAATCGGTAGGTCTAATCAAAATAATCATCTGGATAGATGATCTTGGGTCCCTCGTCACCTAAATAAGATGAAATACCCAAAATGAGTCTTTCATAAAACTTCTATTCTTGAAGTTTCAAAATTTCTCTTAAAATCGCGGTAAAAATCGTATAAAGGGAAATTCCAACTTAAAATGGCCATAATTTGCTCATTTTAACTCGGAATTTCGCGTATAATATACCGTTTTCTACCTACTCGAAAAGATCTACGCATTTCTAAGTTTATTTTCATAAAACTAGGTCGTTTGGGTTTCGAAAAGATAGCGACCAGATTTACCACGAATTTACAAACACTTGTTTTCCTTCTTGTAAACAAAGCTCATTTGAAAAGATAAATAATTCAAGTATTTTGTAAACTTTTTGAAAGGTATATACATATATGTAATGACTCATAACCAATGTATGAAGTAAATGAAGTTGTCTCAACTTATGGAAAGTAAGGTTTTAAAAGACTTTGAACTTGAGATTTTATTGGAATATTTATTTTACTTTTTGAAAGACCTTGAGTTATTTGTGATAAATATTTTTTTCTAAATTTAATTTCTTTAAATTCCTAAGGAGTGGTTTTGTTTTCTAAACTTAGATTTTTGTAAAAGTTATGACAATTTTCTCACAAGAATATTTTAGTTCCTTAGTTTCTTGGGATTATTTTATTTTAATGAAAATGGGTTCTACTTAGAAAAAGATGAAGTTATTGTAAAACTCTTGTTTACTTCATAAGTCTTTTGTATGTTTATAAAATCTCTTATAAGTTCCTCTAAACATTAACGCCATATTTTTATTTCTAGAGGAAAACTTTTTATCTTAAGAAAATATTTCCTTCATTTATTTTGTTGAGACAAAACCATTATGTTCATGCATGAATATGAATCATAAGCTATGAAAATATGAAAAGAACATAATAACTTAAAAGAATAAGCATATAAAGAAATAAATCAAGTATTGGGACCTTAGCTTCATCAAGGTATCCCGGGACTAAGAAAAGACTAGTCCCAAAAAAGGAAAAGAGAAAGAATTGTTTTGACTTAATGAGGATAAGTCTAAGACTAGAATGACTAGTCTTAAAATCAACTTGAAATAAATAAATTGCAATGAAGTAAATAAATTGCATGAAAGATAAATAAATTGCAAGACAATGAGCTTATATGCTCTAAATAATATATATATATATATATATCCATATAGATATATTAGATAGTAATAAACATAAGGGAATATAAAGGAATTTGTGATGATGAACAAAAACAAAGTATGAACCTATTGTTGCTTTCTTAACCTTCATGGTTTTAGAAAACACACATTAAGTTCATACTAAGTAGATGAACATAAAGAAAGCTTGGAGGATTTTCTTGAAGAAAGTTTACCTAAAGAAGAAACTAGAGAAAGCTTCTTGGAAGACTTCTTGGAGAGGATTTTTGAGAGAATTTGAGAGAGATTTTGGTATAGTAACTTTAGAGAAGAAGTAGTGTGAAAAAAGTGAAGGTATGAGGGGGTATTTATAGGAAAATGTGGGAGATAATTTGTGTTAATTAAATAAATAAATAAATAAAACAAATTGATGCATGGGGGGTGTGGCCGGTGCCATTTTTGGTGTATTGGGGAAGACAAAAATTTATTTTTTTGTTATTTTGTTAATTAAAAGTAAGAAATGAAAGATGTGAAGTTGTATTGGAAATGAAAATGTGTAAGAAATAGGTGTATGGTTTGTAAGAGTAGGTTGTAAGAAAAAGTAGAGATAGATGAATAGTTAGAATAGTAGAAAATAGTGTAATGTAAAAATAGACATAACAATTTAATGCCGGTAGTAAGAAAATACGCGTATAAAAGCAATATATGATATTTTTAACTACCGAAAAATTACGAAATTGATATTTTTGGAAATATCATATTTTTACGAGTCTAACGGTATATTCGGAATATTTTTCCTATTCCGGGTTTCCGGATACGTTTTCCAAGAACTATGTCCGATCGGGCTCAAAGGACACTCGAATTCCTTCAATCTGATATTTTTATATAACCTGTAGCTATTACGAACTATAATAGCTAATTATTCTAACTTCGTTTTCTAAGGCTTGAGAAAACGGCAATGCCGGAGTTAAGCGGTTACCGTAAACTAGGGTCTTGGTTGACATATGAACTCGGTTGACTTCCGATTAGGGTTTAAGCTTTTAAATTTAGATTCAAAAATTCGGGGACTTACAATTAATATTAGTCACTATAAAACTTGATAAATACCGGGTCTAGGACATTAGCTACGTATAGGAATTTAATTCTATAATCTATGTTGATGAATACTTTATTTATCTTAAATAGGTGATTTTGATACACTAGAGGATCTACCAGCTGATTACTATGACTGAGTCAGTATGAGCAGGTGAGTAATTCAGTCATATTGTACTGTTTATGCTTGTAAGTAGTTGAATATGAAATGCAAAGATAATCAAACGAATGTTTAGTGAAAGTATGTTATGATCTGATTGTATGATTGTTAAAATGCCCTTATAAAAAGTGATAATGCAATGATTTGATGTTGTGAAATAGTATATTGATGATTGTGTATAATGAGTGGTCACCGTGAAATTGATTAAGAATTATTGACCTAATAAAATAATCTGATTATGCATTGCACGAACTGCATTATTGCATATACATTGGGGTGACAGCCTACTATGTATTAATATTTCGGTTCTCTGTTTATGCTTGGTTGTTCTAATGAGTTAGTTCTTCAAGGTATTCTTTGGGCTGTCAATCCTACGGGAACTAAGTGGCACCGAAGAACGCCGCCCGTAGAATCGCTTTGAAATGATTAATACTTAGGGAGTTTCTAAGGGGATTACAGGAGATGGTCAGTTTAATCGATTATATTCAAAGTGATAACCCTAAAACGAGAAATCGTTGATTCTCTTGTGTACTTAGTCTCTCATGAGCAGGTGGGTCATTGAGTATGGTTCTTCAACCCATTAAAAAGAGGGCGTAAATATTTTTCCTGTTTGGATTCTAGATCATCCAAGCTTGTATCTGTACATATGGTTGAGTGCTTACATTACATATGATTTGCTAATAACTTGTGTGATGTATGGTATGTTTGGTTATTCACTTAGCTGTGGTTTCGCTCATACTCCAACAGTTTTTCAGGTTTACTTTATGACGCTGGTTAGTCGCTTCCAGAAGTATGGCTCCGGTAAGAGCTTAGGAGCTGGAAGTCTACGGTTATATTTTAGTTTAATGGTTATGTACTATTATAATAGAATATTTAGTTGTGTACTTCAGAAGAACTATGTGGTTTGTAATAGTTCTATAATGTTTATTCACTGAGTTATTTCTTTCATATATTTGTTATTTCTTATCAAGCAACTAAAAGATCCTGTTGTTTTAAAAACCTGTCATTCTCTGAAGGTAATCTAGTGATAGTAATCACGTGTGACTTGTTTGCTACTACTAGGGTACCCTCGGGGCGTGACAATAGGGCCAATTTCGCCCAAAGCCTCAAATGGTTAACGATTTATATTAGTGGCGATCGACTACTTTACCAAGTGGGTTGAAGCATTCTCGTACACTAATGTTACCAAAGGAGTAGTTGTCAAATTCATCAAGAGAGATATCATAGCCAGATATGGAGTCCCTATACAGTCTGCCACGCCCCAAAGGGTATCCTAAATATGACAGTCCGCTACATACAGTATTAAAACTTAAGAATGACTTCCTGAATCTTACAAAAGTTTCAACACTATATGTAAGGCGTCTATCACAACAATAGGAGACACCGGTAAGATGTATAGTTCGACATAGTAAATACAACATACAAAAATTTTAGATGACCATCTCATTTTAACATTATAAGAATATAATCCTTACATTATCTTAAGGGCTTTTCCCCTATAAATCTCCAAATAATCATAATATCGTCTTAGTCTTTCACACAAGGAAACAACACTAACACCAAAAGATATTAAAGAATCTTTAACCTAAGATCTTCAAAAGATTTCCAGAATCTTTTCCAAAACATAATCCCAATCAAGTATATGAAGTTTTCGGGCATAAAAGATATAGTCCTCTTACAATAAAGGTCTATCGAAGTATAAGCATAACTAGCTTAGTGAGAATATTCCTGAATTAACATACTTGTATAAATAATTTCAAACAATTTATTAAACAAGAAAATGAATGCATCAAGCAATACATATGATATACAGGAAATCATATATTTGAATGGATTTACCCCTCCATTCAGGGTTAGGTGTTTTAGGCTCTTTAAAACCCATCTTAAAATCTAACTTATGTAGTTTATTTCAGGCGCCTATTCGCCCATCTTGAAATAGTTCTTTCAGCTCCTAATTGCCCATCTTGTAGATTTATGGCTACTGCAAACCCGGCTACTATACTCTTTTCCCATCGAGTACAGTAGCTCATGGGATGAAACTAACTACGTGATATGCATGAATCGATTAATATAACTCATAATATATTATTAGAGTAATTTAAAGGTGATCACAAAATTTGCACACACTCCAACATAATAATAGTAAAACACAAGTTAATTAACAACGATCTATGTCTCTGTATGCTTAGCATTCTTTCAACCAATATTATCATACATAATTCATTTTCATCTTTTCCTACTTCTAGCGCCTCTAACTACAAGCATAACCAAGTACGTAAAAGGTAGGAAATAAACTCACTTGGCCATGAGGATATATCTTTCTTACGGATGAGTCGATCGGTAAATCCACTAATCAAAATAATCCTTCAGGTATGAATACTCCTTCTCGGGATCACCTAATCGAGAAGAATACCCATAATGAGTATTTCTTATTGATTCTATGGTACTTATCAAAACTTATGTCATAAATTAAAATTCATATAGAAGGTAATCCCAACTTAAAATGGCCATAACTTGGTCATTTTAACTCGAAATTGCACAAATAATATACCGTTTTCTATCTACTTGAAAAGATCTATCCATTTCTGAGGTTATTTTTGTCATAAAAAGCCATTTGAGTTGTAAAATACCATAGTAAGAATAGTTACGAATTTATAGTTCGCAAAATATGATTTTTCCAAACTTTTCTTTACTAAAAATCTTTAAGAAAAATATATGGATATTTATATAGTTGAAAAATCCTTTGAACATATATTTATATTCATATTGTATGCATGATTTTTGTAGTGTTGTCTCAATATGGATATTTCATAAACAATTTGTCCTTAAGGTTTTAAAAGATAAACTTTTGAAAATTTATCCTTTTTAAATTGTTAGAAGGAAAACTAAAATATATTTGAGTTGTTATGAGTGAGTGTTTTCCTATTATAATTCCATTTCCTATCTCTTCAAAAGTAAATTAATTTCCAAGAATTTGGTTCTTTAAGTTATTTACTAACTTTATTTCTAGTGATTGAAAAATAAGCTTTTCAAAATATTCCTTAAGTTGTTGGTGTGGTCAAATATTTGGAGTTGTATTAAATGTATGTTTTCTTTTCATTTTTCATGTTCATTTTCTTCTTCTAGAAAATAAGTATACCTTTAAGACTTTACTTTCTTGGAAATTTTTTTTTCTAAGTTGGTTTCTAAAATAGTGAGTTGATTTTACCTTGATTTGAAAAACTTGTTTAATATTTGTCAAGTGGTAGAATAATTCTTTTTTGAAAAAGCTTTCTTAATAAATAATTGTCAACATTAGAATTTAGTAAAAATTTCATTTTTAATTTTTGAAAAGAGAATAACAATATATAAAAATTAAGTTTTGAAGAAACTTTCTTAGTGTGTGATTTTCGAAGTCTAAGGTGAACCTAATTAGGTTTTATAAAAGATATGGTTAAATTAAAATCCTTCAATGCTAAAAATTCTTCCTTTATGGAGTATTAAGTTTTGATTTATAAAAGAAATGAGTTCCTTTTATTATTTTGAATAAATCTACATTACTATTTCTTCTAGAATTTATGATTAGCTTATCCTTTGAAAAGAGTTTATTAAAAAGAAAATTTAGATCTTTTTGTTGAAAATTCCTTTTGTTAAGAAATCTAGTTTACTTTTCTATATTTAAGAAAGAACCTATTTTTATTTTTTTTTAAAGACAACAACATTCTAATCATACATGAATATGATTATGTAGCAAAGTAAAAATAAAGATAATATATAATAAGATAGAAAGAAATACTTTTAAGCAAATAAACATAATAAATATGGTCAAGCATTAGAAACCTTAGCTTCATCAAAGTATCCCGATCATGTATTGGGAGCCTTAGCTTCATCAAGATAACCCGGGACTAAGAATAGACTAGTCCCAAAAGAAAAGAAAAGAAAAAAGAAAATTATTTTGACTTGATATGGACAAGTCTAAGACTAGAAAGACTAGTCTTAATAAATTGCATGAATTAAATAAATTGCAAGACATAAAAATAAATAAATAACAAGCGAGCTTATATGCTCTAAAGAAATATATATACATAATACTATATAGAAGTTAGCTTAGAGAAAAAACAATATAACAACAACATAATAACAAAATGTAAAATAGGAACATGAACATATTGTTACTTTTTTAACTCATATGAGTCTAAGAAACATACGCCAAGCTCATACTAAGTTGTATGAACATGATAAAGAAATATAGGTAAGATTTTACCTAAGGTTTAATGGAGGATTTGAAAAGAGATAAATGGATAGTGTTTTTGTTTTTCTCTTGAAGAGTAGAAATTGGTAGATAGTGTTTTGAGAGGGAATGGTTGGAGAGAGGTTTTGAGAGAGAATTTTGGTAGAGCTTTGTTATGTAAAGTGGATGTACGAAAAAATGAAGGAGGAAGAGGGTATTTATAGAATTTTGGAGTGGAATTTTGATGTTAATAAAATAAATTGAAAAAGAAAAATAATTGAGAGGGCAAGAGAGAAGTTGCGTCAGCCATGGAGGAAAGAAGAGAGAGTGAGTTGATTTTTGTTTGTATTTTGTAAGAAAATAATTAATATGTAAGATATGATTTTTAGTACCCGAAAATAATATAAGATGTATTAGAAATGTAAAAGTGTAAGAAAATAGATATGTAGGTAGTAAGAAATAGGTGTAAAAAAAAGTAGAGATAGTGAAATAGTAATGAATAGTAAACTAGACAAATAAAATACTTGTAGTAATAAAAATACACGTAAACGGGCTATATCTGATATTTTTAGTACTCGAAATATTGTGAAACTGATATTTTTGAAAACCTTGTTTAATTACGAGTCTTTTAGTGTTATTAGAATATTTTTATTATTCCAAGCTCCAGGATGCGCTTTTCAAGAATTAATCACTTATGAGTCCGAAGGACACTCGAAATTCACGAATCTGATATTTTATATTACCTTATATTATTACGAACTCTTATAAGCTATTAACTCAATTTCGTTTTCTAGGGTTTAAGAATGTGGGATTGCCGGAGTTGAAACTGTTTGATTGTCTTGATCTTTGTTGACTTTTAAAATTCCGGTTTGATTAAGGTTAGAGTTTAATCCAACTTTACCCTAGAAATTGAGGAGTTTACCTCAGGGATCGGCTAGATGGACTTTCACATGCTTGGATTTTTGTGCCGAATGATTAATGAATCTTTTCTTATGAAATCCCGTGATCGAAATTGTTCAAGGTTTGGTTTCAACTTAGGGTCAGCCTTTAGGTTTTTGATTCAGTATTCCAAAACCATGCTCGAAAAATTCGGGGCTTTACACAGTCATTACAGACAATGGTACCAATTTGAATAACAAATTAATGTCTGAATTATGCCAAAACTTTGGAATCAAACATCGAAACTCTACCCCATATCAACCTCAGATGAATGGGGCAGTTGAAGCGGCCAACAAGAACATTAGGAAAATAATAGAGAAAATGTCTATCACTTATAAAGACTGGCATGAGATGCTACCCTTTGCACTCATGGCCTACCAAACATCCATTAGAGTATCAACAGGGGCAACCCCTTATTCATTAGTCTATGGCACAGAAGCAGTTTTGCCAATTGAAGTTGAAATTCCGTCACTCAGAATATTGGTAGAAACCGAATTGGATGAAGCTAAATGAGTAAGAAACAGGATTAATCAATTGAATCTCATTGATGAAAGGAGGATGACTGCTTTATATTATGGCTAACTTTACCAGCAAAGAATGGCTCGAGCATTTAACAAGAAAGTTCACTTGAGAAATTTCAAAAAAGGAGACTTAGTCTTGAGAAAAGTGCTCCTGAATGTTCAAGATCCTAGGGAAAAATTTACTCCTAAGTATGAAGGACCATATGTAGTGAAGAGAGTGTTGCCTGGTGGTGCATTAATTTTGACTAGAATGGATGGTCCAGATTTGAAAGACCCTATAAATTCTGATGCGGTCAAGTTGTACTACTCTTGAGAAATTAATGAGAATTCTATTAAGTTCAGAAAATTTGCTGACTACTTTGTTTATGTGTGATATAATTTTTGTTATCTATCGACAAAAGATATCTTTGGCGATCTCCAATCATCGGATCGGTCGTTGACCATTCACCTTAATTGATAAGTTCTCTTTCATCCTTATATCTTCCAAACACTTAAAACACGAATATATTGTGAGAGAGAGGTTTGAGCAATTGATAAAGTTATAAAAAAATGTTAATACTTTGTGATTTGATCTTTTCTTAAAGAAATGCCTATTTCAAGGGAATAACATAAGAAGTCGATAAGTTCAAGCTGCAAAGTAAGGAAGACTTTAAGAAGCATCTCTTATATCGTCTCGTGATCAAGACTAAAAAAAAGGGGTCCATTTACCATCAAGAGACAAACATGGATACTCAATTCAAAGGATAGCCACTGTGAATGCGTTCTAGCCTGACGGAGTAAACCTAGTGATGAGTGGACTTCACCAAGTGGTCTGACTAGTTTAAAAGCTTCTATAAGAATCTGGTAAGTTTTTTTTTTTTTAAAAAAAAGAAAGAGAATGAATAAATATATTACTAGGATTAAGTTTTTCAGGAAATTAGCTCTAGAAGCCACTCAAGGCATGAGGAAATCAAGAGCTCAAGGCATGAGATTTGCTATTTGGGGATTAGAACATGAGACCCAGTTCAAGAGGTGTTTCGGAACATGAAGCATCTCCGCAAAACATGCGTAACGTTTCAAGAGTCTTTTCAAGCTTAAGGATCGCTAGCTTAGAAGAGCGCCTTCCTTCTTTTCAAGTTTAAGGATCGCAAGCTTGGTGGAGCGCCTGCCTTCTTTTTAAGCTTAAGGATCGCTAGCTCGGTAGAGCGCTTTCCTTCTTTTCAAGCTTAAGGATTGCTAGCTCGGTGGAGCGTCTTCCTTCTTTTCAAGATTAAGGATCGCTAGCTCAGTGGAGCGCCTTCCTTCTTTTCAAGATTAAGGATCGCTAGCTCGATGGAGCGCCTTCCTTCTTTTCAAGATTAAAGGATCACTAGCTCGGTGGAGCGCTTTCCCTCTTTTCAAGATTAAAGGATCACTAGCTCGGTGGAGCGCTTTCCTTCTTTTCAAGCTTAAGGATCGCTAGCTTGGTGGAGCACCTTCCTTCTTTTCAAGCTTAAGAATCGCTAGCTCGATGGAGCGCCTTCCTTCTTTTCAAGCTTAAGGATCGCTAACTCAGAGGAGCGCCATCCTTCTCTCAAGAACATGAATCGTCTCTGCTTAAGAAGCAACCTCGTTCAAGAAGCATATCAGAACATGAAAAGTTTTCACCCTGCTCAAGAAGTGGGAGTTCCACATAAGTTGATATCAAAATGAGGTCTATTTTATCTTTGTGATAAGGTTTTGACAAACCTCACCACAAAGAGGGGCGGTTATAGACACCTCATTTTGATAATTTATTTTTGTCAATTTTTTAATAATTAAAAGTTAATATTAGTGCAAATATGGCTAAATTGAAGGATTTTTTTTTTTTTTGCATTTTTGAGCATTATGATTAGAAATAAAAATTAGGAAAAATAAATAAAATTAAAGGAAATAAATATAATGGATGTAATATACAGGTATATAATATGTTTTATAATCTGAAAAAATTTACCGTTCATCTTCTTCTTTGTTGGATAGCTCGACCGGCCCACTTTGAGCTCGTTTTTTGCCTACTTTCAGACCTCTTTCTACGAACCGAAGGTAGATTTAGAAACTAGGCATGAAATAGTTTGTTTTGGTATAAAAATCACATGTTTTCATCAATAATTACTCTTTTAAATTCGGACTTCAAATTTGGGAAAAACTTGTTTTTGATACTTTCCTAAAAAATTCAAAAACGTGTTAATGTTGTTTTTTAGGCAATTTAATGATTTGGAACGTTACAATATGGGAGGTACACATCATTTATTGCATTTAATTGGAAAGTTACATCGATTTTGACTCGAATTATTCAAATTTTGCCCAAATCGTGTTTTACAAGCCTTAGGTTCGGGATTGATTGATTAGGAAGGTTTTGGTCGAATTAAAGCTTATAAATACCCTTCTCATCTTCTATTTTGGAAGGAGGAAGGTCTGATTTCTCAAAACTCTGTCCAATTTAATTTTAATTCGGATTTTCATTCTTAAGTTGGTCTTGATTTAGGGTTCTCAATTCTAATTGTCAAATTTCTTGTCTTGCAGAGAAAATTAGAACAATTAATTTATATTGATTTGTTCGGAATAGTGAGGACTTCAAAAGCCCTCAATCAATTATCTCCCATCCTTGCCGATCTGCCTTCGTTGGTTGTCTACTGCCACGTCATCGTCGACCCTTCACCATTGCTGCTTCCATCACTGGACTGCTCCTTGTCATCATCGTCGTCGATCCTGGTCATCGCGAGTTATCCTTCGTTCATCCGCTCGTCGATCCTCTGTAAGCTGTCGTGGTCTTCATCCCTGATCGTCTTCAATTCCTGCACGCGGAGCCATCTTCATCCGGGTAAGTTTTCCTTACCATATATGTGTATATGTATATATTATATAATGATAATATAATAATATATAATAATAGATTATATATAATTAGTAATAAATATATGTTTTTGCAGAATTAGATTAATAAATAGATTAATAAGTGAAATTAGTTGAAGTTTTAATAATATTAATCATGGTAATATTTGTTTGATGTTAATATATAATAATGGTGTGAAGTTTGTGTTTATAAATAATGGTGATAGTTTCACATGAGTTTTTGTGATGATAGATATTATGATGATTTGTTTGTTTTAAAAAAAAATCATTTTGAAACCTAGAAAAAATTGATTTTATAAATTTGTTCAAAATTAATTTGATAGATTTAAGAATCACATAAAATTAGATAATTTTTATTATATCATAAAACTTAATGAACTTAAAGTGATAAGATTTCAAAATGCTAAAATTAACCAACAAACTAAATTTTCTTAAAGGACTATGAGTGGTCTGATTCCGATTAGCGAATATGTAGACACCTAAATGGGCGACTCAAAATATGTAAAAAAATCATTTTTGTGATTTTGTTTGTTTCTCTTAGTTTAAGTAAATTTGTACATATTTGTAAATAGTTAGAGCCTTATAAATAGTTTAGATTTTGAAATTAAGGTTTAAAAGAAAGTAATTTAAAATTGGAAAGCTAAAGTGGTAACCGTTTAGGTTTTAATAGGTTAGCCTCTAGACTCAAGTTAATTTCTGGTTCATTTTCAAAACGATTTTTTCACGAATCATTAGCAAAACCGAAATCAACCTACCCATTGGTTTTGATTTATCTTTTTCTCGACTTTAATCGAGTGGCGACTCTAAAATATTTTCAAAATTCAATTTTTTTTTTAATTCTTAGTCGATGATTCGTATTAAATGGGTTAGGATTAGTACGAATCGAATTAAAGAAAATCTAACTGGAAATCAAAACCCAGGCTCGATAGAGCTGTTGATGAAATTTGTTGAAGAAAATAAAATGATAGAAGAATTATTGCACTTCTAATTATATTTTTTTGTTTGAAGAAGAAGAAGAATAAAAGAAAGATAAAAAACTGGAAGAAGAAGAAGAAGAGAGAGAGGAGAGAGAAAGAGAGGAAAGTTTAAAAAATATTTGAAATAGAGAAATTAATATTTTATTCGTGTCTGTTTGACAAGTTAGTAATTGAACGAAATAATAAACTGAATGTGTTTAGAGGTATTGTGGGTAAAAAAATTTAAATATTTTTTATAATAAAATTTTATCTAAATATAATTCTATGAAAATTGAAAAAGTTGTTCTATGAGTGGAATTAACATTAAGAAGTCGATGTCTATGTCGATTTTATTGGATCCTGATAATAGAATTAATGGGGGGCGGTTTACTAAATGATATTAAAAAAGAAAAAAAAAAACACTCAAGAGAGCCATTTTTGAAAAACGGCATTTAGCCGCCGGATTGACAGTCGACACGTGTTGTCTGCATTCCTTGTTTGACTTGGTGGAGCCACGGGGACTCGGGAGAGAGCGCCAGAGCAAGCGAGCGACTATGTTTTAGACAAAAACAAAAGGGCAAAAGAAAAGCGGAAATTTCCAACGGAAAAAGGAATCTTCATTTCATTTTCATTACCATGGCATTTGCATTTTCATTTCATTCTCATTTCCTGGGCACTTTCTCTCTTTTCTTCCATGCAATTCCATGATTCCCAGATTTTCCTTTCCTCCAGACACTCCAAATGTACAGAAAATCACAATAACAAACCCTAAAGTACAAATCTCACGTTTAGCAGAGTAATGATCGCAAGATCTAAACCACCTTTATCACCTCAATTTCTCATTTTCTCTCTCTCCTTCTTTGGATTATTCCTAAAACCTAATAATCCTCCGATCGCGCGATTAGAGTGATTCGAACTAACAAATAGCAAATCAAATTCAATCGGAGCGGGCCATCGATCGAGGGAAAGTTCTAGAAGATGCCGTCCCATGCAGATCTGGACCGTCAGATCGAGCAGTTGATGGAGTGCAAGCCATTGACGGAGGCTGAGGTGAAGACGCTTTGCGATCAAGCGCGGGCGATTCTGGTGGAGGAGTGGAACGTGCAACCGGTCAAGTGTCCGGTTACTGTTTGCGGTGATATTCATGGTCAATTTTATGATCTAATCGAGCTTTTCAGAATAGGAGGCAATGCTCCTGATACAAACTATCTTTTTATGGGCGATTATGTAGGTGAGTTTTCTTTTTCGTATCTTGCGTGCTGAATTATGCCTGGTTTTCTATCTGGAGTAGGTTTTCTGTGATTTGATCTTACTTGATCATAATCTGACTGTTTATTGTACTGATCAGTGATTATTTGTTCGTTCCGTGTTTATAACCAGTCAGTAGATCGATTGTATGTTTTGATCTGTGTTAAGAGAAATCTTGTATGAAAAGCATATTTGATAATGGTGTCGGTATAGGTTTTGCTGATGATAAATATGACGTTATGTATGAGTAAGGTTAGAATTGAGCTCAACTTGGAGCTTGAACCAATGCTGCTGCTTGTTAAAAGAATTAGATGTTGTGACTTGTGAAGTGACACCTTGTAAGTTGTAATGTTAGAGGAACTCCTTTTAAGCAAGGAAGGATTGACTTCATTAGCAGATAGACAAACATAGGTCTCAGTGGAAAAAGAAGTCAGATTAAATAAAATGAAAATCTTCCCTCATCTGAAATGTGATAAAGAAGTTTTACCCTTGGATTCAATCAATGTGGCTCATGGGAAAATCAATTGATTCTGTACAACCTTGGCGTAGTTGCTTTTCTTGCCATTATCAACGGTGTAATTAGAAAATTGCTGTCAAGTAGGAGGATGATGAATGATAAACTCGTTTGCATGTATGAGTTAGTTGATGTAAAATGTGAAGACTACAGAATGGCTTCAAACAAATTAAGGCTTTGTTTGTTTCGTGATCTTTCTATCATTTTAGTTCCATCTTTTTATCGATTTTAAATAGACTGATTGTCAAAAATAGATACCGATGAAAATAAACTTTTTACTCATAAACTGATCAAACATATCAGGTACTAATATGAAACAGATACCGATGAAAAATTAACCATCCAAGCATAAAATAAAACTTTGCTTTTGATACGAAAGTTGGAAAAAGCAAGGGATTTGACTGTTTAATACCATGTGGATTCTTTATTGAATTAAACTGCGGCAAGCATTCTCATTTCAATTAATCATTTTTTTTGGGGTGACAGTTAACATAATATTAGATCTAACGTTGGGCATTTTTGTTTGAGCAGCATGTACTGCCACTGAAGTTCTCTCTTGAATTAAATAAAAAACTGATGAATGTGGCGAGTCCAGAAATTTTTTATCAAGCATGGAGGCTACATAGTTAGCTAAAGAGGCCAAATTTGCTTATGATATTAAGTCAAATTAATCAGATATTAATTATAAACTAGCAAAGTAAAAAACTAAAAATGTCAACTACCATGAACATTGCTTTCTTTATTTACTTTTTGGGTAATGTGTTAGGTCTCAGTTATTGCTAGACAGGTATAAGTTTGCCCACTTGAAAAGGGAAATATGACATGGAAGTCCTAAAACCTTTTGGGTTTTGAAACCAAGTTCTAGCCTTTGAATTTAAGCAATTGAGTCCTAAAACTTAAAAAAATCACAATAGAGTACTACTATGCGATGCTAGCATTGATGTCGTATATATTAATATTTTTCCTGTTAATGGTGTGGCAGCCATCCTGCCATGACCAACCCCCAACTACCAACTAGCTGAGAAGCACACAGAATACCAGCAAGATGCCATTGGCATGACTGATAAGCATAATCATCCGAGTTTCTTCAAGCTCACAACGCCACCCCATGCAACCAATTTGGTGAACGAACCATGCTGTTGCTGTGATCAGCCATGAACCTCTGATGACTATTGCTGCTCAACACACAGATAACAACATCATACCATTAGTTGGTTTCTCAAGATTCATATGAAATAGGGCCAGCACCAAGCGCCAATGAACCCACTGTCTTAAAAACTGTCCATGTATTCATAAGCCCACTGGCTTAATGTAATGACCCCTCTCTGCACACCATGATGAATAAATTTTTCTTCATGACCCTGGAGGCCTAAGGTTTTTTTTTTTTTTTTGGATTTTTAAAGATCTTATTATGATGAATTAAAAGTCTCTATCTCCCTCCCTCCCCCTCTTCCTCTCTCTGTAATATTGTAATTTTATTGGCACAGTGGAATGTGCCACATTAATGGCACATGGCATGGTAGTATGTGAGTGCAGGATTTTTGAAAGCTTCATTACTTGATTGCTTGAAATGAAAAATTTTCAGACGTGATTGCATAAATCTCAAATTGTTTACTTATGTTGTTGTAATAGTAATTCTATTAGCTATTATAGTGTTTAGATGCACTTTATTTCCATAATAACATTTACACAATAAATCATTGTTTTAAAAATTGTTGAATAGCTATTCATTACTGAAACTTATAAGTAGATGTTCAATGCTGGAGTTGGTATTTTTTTTTCCTCTAAAATGTCCTTATAATTAACAAATTACAAATCTTATTACATTTCTATTCTAGTCACCGGTAATGGCTATTACATTATAGCCTTATTCTATTTGACAAAAATGTTTTATAGCATTTTTCCCCTCAAATTATAGCCAAAGAAGGAGAAAAATTTGAAAAAAAAAAAAACTAATTTCTGTGGCTCAAATTGAGATACAGTGCTGAAGCTTGATGGCAATGGGCCCCTTTTTTTTCACTTTAAGACAAAGCTTCTAAAATCTTTCATGATGTATCATTGCACTTGTATAGGTACATTTTCCTGATAATTTGCTATTTGTTTACCTTATTGAAGGTGAAGAAAGATTTTATTGTATTTACCTTAAAAAAAATAAGAGAGATTTTATTGTAGCATGATGTGAATATGCTAAGGGAACTGGGCTTTGAAAGATGTGCTTTTTGTAGAACACAATGTCATTATTCTGTGGTTGAGGACCACTTGATTTTCAAATGTAATTATCCAACATCGATGTTGCTTCAAGACTGCCAGATTTATCTGTAATGTCTACTACTCGGAGCTGGTTACTTTGCAAGCCTCACCAGCTTTTTTGTGTAATAGCTTCTAATGATTTTTTTTTCCTGAACTTAATCAGTATTTGCAAATTTATCTGTATACCCTATTACTTGGAGCTGGTTCTTTTCAATCCCCTCCAGCATTTTTTGTGTAACAACTTCTAGAGATTTTGTTTTCTGAAATTAATCAGTATGTGCTGTTTGCACTACAAAATTCACTTGGAAAGAAATATCTAAACTCCTTTGTAATTTATCCAACATCCGCATTGCTTCAAGCTTGGCAGCTTTATCTGTAGGCCCCACTACTTGGAGCTGGTTGCTTTGCAATCCTCTCCAGCTTTTTTGTGTGATAACTTCTAGAGAATTTATTTTCTGAAATTAATCAGTATATGCAAATTTATCTCTATGCCCTATTACTTGGAGCTGGTTACTTTTCAATCCCGTCCAGCATTTTTGAGTAATAACTTCTAAGATTTTGTTCTGAAATTAATCAGTATGCGCTGTTTGCTCTACAGAATTCACTTGGAAATAAATATCTAAATTCCTTTTCTGTAAATGCAGATCGTGGGTATTATTCGGTGGAGACTGTCACACTATTAGTAGCTTTAAAAGTTCGTTATAGAGACAGAATTACAATCCTCCGGGGGAACCATGAAAGTCGGCAGATAACGCAAGTGTAAGGGACTTTTCACCATTTAACCTCTTACATATCAAAGAATGGTAATTGTATTTCATGATGTAGTCATAGTATATGAGAGAAATTTTTGGATTCTAAATTGGCCCATATCATGAGATTATGATAATGGTAAATGTTTTTCTTGATGTAGAAATGCTTCATAATATAGTTGTAGCATTTGAAAGAAATTTTTAGATTCTAATTTGGTCCATATCATGAGATTATGATAAGGGATATGTAACACTTTGAGTGAGAGAATCCATACTATATATATGAATTGCTCCATGAAAGACATATGATGTATTAGTTGAGGCTAAGTATCACGGGACGAGAGTTTCACCCCTCAAAGAGTTCCTGTACAGTGCTTGACCATCTGTCATATTATCGTTTATTGCTAATCTGAATGATGAGCCAGTCTTATTTTCCTTGACTTTTTAGGTCTGTTTCGAGCCTCACATTCTCTTAAAGAGCGCCCTCTTAGCTTTGCCACGATCCTCCATATATCTGGGAGGTTCAACTATATTAACTAGTTTTGACCTGCTTTGGCCTCATCAGGAGAGCGGCATCAACTCCTAACCAGTTTGTCCATGAGAGGCTAGATTCGTCTTCAGATGTAACCCATACCCTGAACAAATCCTCGGTTGATGCCACTCATAACTCAATAGGCCTAAGTTAAACACCCTCATAAAGCCCTCAACTCTTGAACCATGATACTTTTCCCCCACTTAAATTCATAACGTCTTCATCATGAGGCAAATTTGCTGCAGCTACTATTCACTCTCAAGCTCTCATCCCTTCTCTACACTCGCTGTCAACACACTCAAGATCATCTTACCAGGACTTTGGGCTTCCACAAGCTTCTTCTTGCTCTCACCCATTCATCCATCCTTCGAGATTGCCTCTTGTTGAGTTGCTCAATAATGGAGTTTGAGCATAAGATCTTGCTTCACCCCAACTTGTGACACAGCCTCCTCAAGCAACGATGTCCTCACTTTGGTGGCTGCTCCGCTTGAGCTTCATCTACACGAGTTGAATTGACAACAAGATTAGGGGAAAATCTTGTTTCTACGACTCGCGATACAGCTGGCCCTTGACAATGATGTCTTATTTCTGGTGGTTGCTCCCCTTGAGCTTTGCTTACACAAATTGCATCCATAACAAGAATTACCCACTTGTTAAGAACTCTGGGTAGCATCTAAGCAGTTTGATGGAGCTGGGAACTTTGGCTTTGATACCATTTGTCACGGGACGGGAGTTTCATCCCTCAAAAAGTTCTTGTGCGGCGCTCGACCATCCGTCATATCATCATTTGTTGCTAATCTGGATGATGAGCCAATCTTATTTTCCTTGACTTCCCATGTCTGTTTCGAGCCCCACATTCTCTTAAGAAGTGTCCTCTTGGCTTTGCCATGATCCCCCATACCTCTGAGAGGTTCAATATATCAATTGGTTTCGGCCTGCCTTGGCTTCATCAGGAAAGCGACATCAACTCTCAACTAGTTTGTCTACAGGACGCTAGACCCGCCTTCAGTTGTAACCCACACCCCAAACAAATCCTTTGTTGATGTCACTCATAAGTCAATATGCTCAAGTTAAACACCCCATAAAGCCCTCAACTCTTGGACCGTGACAACATGCATACTTTGCTCCTTGAATTTGTATTGGTGAACATAAAGTTCATCTTGCAATTCCTCAAAGATGTCTATCATACACAGACAAGGGTTTATTTATTGCATTGCATGGGTTCACCAACTTTCCATGTTGTGCAAATTGTTCTTATTCCTGTATCCATTTTATTCTTCTCCTTGTCTGCTGAGGTGTTGGAGTATGGTTTATGGGTTACATGTTGTATTGATTTTGGTCAGTGCATCAACAACAGTGTGAAGAACTAAAAGATAAATATTTATCACAGAATGCCTTGACTTCATCTGTCTTTACTGGACTATTATATATGCACAAGTCCAATTACAGTTGATATTCTTATGCCTAGCCTCATAGAGGAAAGGAAGAGGAGGAGGATGATGATGTTGTGGAAGAAGTGAGACTGGGAGATGGTTTATTATGGACATGACACTTGAAATGCAGTGATCCTTCTGAGTATAATAAATAAAAAAATTTTAGGGTGAATATAGTAAAGCAAAATCTCACTTTATTTGTAAATATATACGGTAGTTTGTTGAATAACTACAAAAATGAAAGAAAACATATAATTGTATTCCATTCATCATAAGTCAGGTGAAATTTACTGTTTTATTGTTTATATATATCTATAGCAGTGATGATGAGTGATTTCTTTAACTGTCTAGAAGGTCCATGTTACTTATGGGGGTGCACTATATATTCTTTTTCATCTTTTTTTAGGGATGTCATTTCTTAGATGCAGCTCTTATTGCTATAGTTAACCCTTGATAAATGAATATCCAATAAATTAAGAATCTCGATTGAATAATTTCTTTTGGTTCCGACTTAAGGCAACGTACTAAATTAATAATCTCGCTAAATGTATAACGTAATTTATAAAAAAAAATCCTTAAAACCCAGCAAAAATAAATTGATAGTTCATCAAATACATAAAAAATTGGGTTAATTACAAAAACATGACTTGTGTTTTGACTACTTTGCAAACACATGACCTGTGTTATCTTCTTTTATAATTAGGTGACCCGAGTTTCATATAAAAGTATCAATATTATTAATCACTATTAAAGAAAATATGTTAGCGTCTTATTGGTCTAAAAAAAATTTTAATAAAAACACATATCATGTTTTTGTAATTAACCCTAAAAAATTTCATATAAAGTTTATCATAAATTGTTTCCATACTACTATTCTTTTAAAATTTTATTCTTTGATAAAATTGAAGAGTATTATATTAATAAAATTTGTATTTTTATTTACTTAAAATATTTTGTAACCCTTTCTTTTCTAAAGCATTAACTTTGAAAACTTTTTTTCCTATGTATCCATCTATTATAATTTCCAAGATTTATCATAACTTTATAGTTTTTTGTGTTATAAAATCTATTATTTCTTCTATATTTATGCATTATGACTTTTGAAATTATAAATATATACCCTATATATGCATTTTTTCTATATTTATTTTCAGTTTTCATTAATAAGTTATATATAAAAAATTGAAAAAGAAAAACGTGCAAAAAATAAAAAAATTATTTTTAAATTAATAAATATTTATTTATTGATAAATTAATAAATTATTCATTTATCGATAAATAAACAATCTCTATAAAATAATATTTTTTATTGGTCCCAACTCTATTACGCCATAGAGGTTTTATTGTGTTAGTGTATCCTGGTATGGGTCCTGCCTTCTTGCCTAATCTACCCAATCATTGGACTCAGCTTAGACACTTTTTTATATGGGGTTGACTTGGGGGATATGTGCCGATAACTGCTTTGTGCCTACTTGCTGAGCACTTGGTAGTCTTCTTGCAATATGCTTGTGGCATTAATTTTTCAGTCCAAAGAATGTGAAACAATATCTAATGATGGTGTACTTGGTAGGTCTTCTTGCAATATGCTTGTGGCATCAATTTTTCAGTCCAAAGAATGTGAAGCAATATCTAAAGATGGTGTAGGTGTGCTTTCATATAAAGAGAGAGTTTGTATATGAGTTTTTAGTCTTTTATCCTATTAAGGTAAATTATAGAGACAACCTCTATATGGTTTAGATATTACAAAGACACCAAATTTGAAAACTCAATGTTTGCAACCTTTGATAGAGACATAGGTCCTACTGCTTTTGCTTAGTTGACAAAGAACTAT
The DNA here is from genome assembly GCA_024138025.1 of Combretum micranthum. NCBI lineage: Eukaryota > Viridiplantae > Streptophyta > Magnoliopsida > Myrtales > Combretaceae > Combretum > Combretum micranthum. The sequence goes on from JAMXBD010001542.1 coordinate 302,610, forward strand.
ATGAAAAGAATATTAACTCATTTATTTAGCTAACATAAACATATTGGACTCAAATTCTTCTAAGAAAGCAAATATACAATGAATAATTCGACTTGTTACATCGATTTGATAAAAAGTAATCGAGAAAAACAACTCAAGTAGGTGAAAGATGAATCTCAATTTCCGATTATTTCTCCTAAATTAAAATAAACAGATGATTTTACATTATTTCTATTTAGTTATCGCCCATCTAAGCAAGTAGTGCAAGTTGCATTTCTATTAAGGGGGTATAAGTGTTGAGCTTTTCAAATTTGGGGTGTTTCTATACTATCTAAAGTTTGTAAAGGGCAATTCTGCAATTCCCACCCCACCCCGCCCCCCACCTCCCTTTTTATATTTCATTTTTATTTTGAGTCCTTAATGTTTACTAACTTTTTCAAAAGACTCCCATCATGTTTGTTTAAAATCCTGTCCATCCTTACATATCAACTTTTGATTGGTCATAATGGTTAGTCTAATGAAAATATATTTAATCCAATAATATGATGAAAAGTACTGAAAATTAGAAAATGGAAATAAGGGCATGAACCACGCCACCAACCACCCCCAACCCCCCCCCCCCCCCCCCAAAAAAAAAAAAGAAAAAAAAGGCTGTAGATGTACTGAATATGTGCTTTTCGACCAAAAACAAAAAGAGGCTATAGATGCAATCAAACATGGATATAAAATGTATCTAGCATGTTTGCAGCATTTGGGATGCCAGAAAAGTGAAATGCATGTGAATACAAAAGAGTTTTTGACTTGAAATAGAATGAATTGCCTGTTGTTGTTTGCTGTACTTCTGTCTCACTCTGGTTGTCACTTTTCTATTGTAATTTTGACAGAATAGTTTTCCTTATTTCAGGTATGGGTTTTATGATGAGTGCTTGCGAAAATATGGAAATGCCAATGTCTGGAAGTATTTCACGGATTTGTTCGATTATCTTCCTCTTACTGCTCTTATTGAGTCTCAGGTTTGATTTATATATGTCATGAAATGAATAATTTGCACTTGTCATCGTTTTGATATCATTCTCATTAATATGTTATTTCTTTGTAGATCTTTTGTTTGCATGGAGGTCTATCACCATCTTTAGACACTTTAGATAATATCAGAGCCTTGGACCGGATACAGGAGGTAAGCACCTTTTATTTAATTTTTTTCCCCTTCCAATTTAACAGTGTGTGTCATTCCAAAGAAGAAAAATGCCTCTTGAAGGAGTTTTAAGGCATCCTCTCTGGGACCAGAGCAGAAATTCCCATAGGATTCAGTATGGGATGCTAAAAGATTGCTGGATTTAGGTTCTTTTAGCATTTGCATTTTTCAATGTGCAAGGAAGTTGCCGATTAAATGGCTTGCCATCATAAGATGGGGGTAGAAATAATCTTGTTAGAGAATTTTAGGTTTTATATTATTTTTATTTTTTGAAAATTTTTGTGCATGGTGTTAAAGCTGCAAGATGCTATATTGTCTTGTGAATCATGAGCCAAGGTCTGATAGAAGTTCCTTTAAGGGTTCTTTTTCAGCTATAATTCACAGGCCACTTCTTTTCTCTCTATCCCCCCCTCTTTCCCCCCATTTCGGTTTACATTTACCCTGATAATTAAATTTTTTCATCCTTATTAGATGTGATTGAATTTTTCTCTCTTCATTTCAGCAACTTTCTAATAGGAAGTAAATCATTTTTTTTCAAATATCCATTACAGCACACATTTTATAGATTCCACTTTCTCTGTGGTTGCATGATCTTGACATTTTGCCTTTATTTTTGAGATACAATTTAGCCTCCTGACTAATTTGCTTGGTTTAGGTTCCTCACGAAGGGCCTATGTGTGATCTCTTGTGGTCTGATCCCGATGATCGCTGTGGATGGGGAATATCGCCACGTGGAGCTGGCTATACATTTGGCCAGGATATTGCCACACATTTTAATCACACTAATGGCCTTTCTCTGATATCAAGAGCCCATCAGCTTGTCATGGAAGGGTATAATTGGTGTCAGGTTTGTATCATATAGCCAGAATACCTCTCCTCATTATATCCAGTTAATCATTTGGGAGCTTTTTAACAAGTGTTTCATCTTATCTCTAGGACAAGAATGTTGTCACTGTATTTAGTGCCCCTAATTACTGTTACCGCTGTGGGAATATGGCTGCAATTCTGGAGATCGGGGAGAACATGGAACAGAATTTCCTTCAGTTTGACCCTGCACCACGTCAAATTGAGCCTGACACGACAAGAAAGACTCCTGATTATTTCTTGTGATTTTGTCAGTTTGTAATTCTCTTTGTTTCAATGTCTGTAGATGTGTTTAAGATTGAGGACTTGGTTGTTAAAAGTCAAGGGTGATCAGCAACAGTGATTCTTTTATTTGGTGTTGATCTGCCTGCTGGCATCGATGTTCTCATGAACCCCATCAGAAGACTGATGAAAAACACCAATGCCCTGTTCATCCTGTATATTTGTTTTTTGTGAGGGAGCAGCATGTATTTGAACTGTCCTGTTTCTATATTGGACGAAGAAAGCAAATTTTTGGGACCATTTAAAGTTTATATTTTCATGCCCAATCTCTGCGCTCTCTTTGAAAGTTGGTCCGGATGTTGTTAGGGACCCGAGTTCCTTCCAGACACACATTTGTCCTTTCCATTTATGTTTTGGGGCTTCAATGGTGGTTAATGATTTTGCTTGATTTCTTCACCATGTTTATATTAAAAAGAAATCTTGCAGTTGCAGCATGCATTAGTTGGAGATTTGAAGCTTTTCTTGTGCATGTCTAATGTCTGAGATTCTTGTTTGCTTAGACCTGTTTTCACAGCTTGTGTTTGCTGGTCAATTAATGGTATGGTGAGGGGGGAGAGTAGGATTTATGTGTAATAACCTGAATTCTTTGTAAATACTTTGCAATTGAAAATACTTGCAGGCTGCAGTTTCTAATTGGGGTGATAAGAGTCCATGGTGTTTTAGTATAGCCTACAATATTGCCTACACCATAACATGTATCTTTTAACATGGTGTTTAAAATTTATGTTGCTCTGCATCATGTATCCTGCAGGGTTTGATATGCAACTTATAAGTTAATTTTTTTTAAGTAATTATTCTTAAAATTGATATACCTTCTAGACAGTTTAATGTATGTTTGTTTACTGGAATGATGATGATGATGATGATGATGATGATGATTATTACTATTTGCAGGTTTTACTGACATGTTTAGTAGCTGGTATCATTGTAGCACAGCAGCCGGTAACCGTTATTTATTATTATTATTATTATTATTATTATTATTATTATTATTTGCAGGTTTAAGTGACATGTTTAGTAGCTGGCATCATGGTAGCACAGCAGCTGGCAACCGTTAGCTTTAACTAAGTAAAATCTGGCTGCATGGGGAAGGGATGACTGATGCGGCTTTGGGGGTGGTTTTTTAACGAAAAGTTCCGGAAGCGAAGAGACGACGCCTTACTTTTTATTTTTTATTTTTATTTATTTTTTTTCTTTTGGAAATAATATCAAACATGAGGAGCCTAGAACGGACCTCCCAAATCCCACCGAAGATACGAAGGTCCTTGTCGTTGTTTGATCTGATGCACACTGCACCTTTACAGCATAAAAAGGAGATGCACTCATGTGGTCTTCCTCTCATCCCCCTCTAATAATTGTAGCATATGAATCTCACATGACTTCGGCCAAAAAAAAAAAAAAGGAGGAAGAACAAAGAGAGAGGGATCTCACATGATGGCCATCAAACTTCCGAACACATCATTTGATTTATAACACTCGACAACATCACTATGTTTGTATATAATTCTAACATTAATTTCTCAACAAGAGATGATTTATTCCACAAGAAGTGAAATTTTGAAGATCTTTTCTTTTTTTCTTTTAGCCATTGAAGTTTTGGAGATTAATATCATGCATTTTGCCCTTCGACTAGACTATTAGATTTCGCACTCATCTTACGTGTGCTTAAGAAATAGTAAATAATATAAAGCAGTTGTTTGATTATTTTCATAGATAAATATTTTTCGTAAAACTAACTTCTCCCATCCTTGGCTTTAGAAAAATCCATAATTATTTGATTCGATCGCATGCGAGATGGTATTATATTAAAAAAATAACTATAAAGTATTTTCCACCTGCAGCCAGATGTTCCCATGATTAACCTAAGTAACTCGCATTCAAATGATCCAAATATCAATAATAAGAAATTAAATTTATTTGAAGTCATTTAAAGCCAAGTGAAGTCGTATGGTAGCTCAAACAACCAAATTTTTTGAAAATTCCAATTTTGCTCCAAATCGAAAACCCGGATTTTTGAAAATTGAAAAAAAAAATCATAATAAAGTAAATTATAATTTAATTATGTTTCTAGATGAAAAATTCTGTAAGATATATCAAACAATCCAATTCAGAGCTCTATTTTCATAAAATTATGATTTTGTTCCTAATTGAGAATCACGATGAATTAAAAATTGAAATTTAATTAAAATAGACAAAATAAATTTAGTTGAGTAATTGAACCCATAATTTACATCTCAATAGGATTAAAAGCCTTAAACTAGTTAAATTGCCAAATTCCAGCGCAGGTACAACTGGATGGCCTAAATTGTACCATGTGGTACCATAAGACTAAAAGAACAAAACCTTGGACCTTGCTCACCCTCAAAATCCTAGATTGCAACCACCATTCCTTTTCTTTCTCTTATCTTTTCCTTTCCTTCATTTTTTCTTCATCAATACCTCCCTAAATCCCATGTAAAGTAAATTGTCTCTAAAATCCATCTTTTACATGATTAGGCTGGTACAATGTGAGATTAAATTAGAATTAATGTTTATTCTTTTTTTTTTTATTTAAAGGTAATGAAGAAGAAATGAACTATCAAGAAGTTCAAAAGTTGCAAAATTTGTAATATCCAAAACCAAGGTGAGAAAATCATACTAAAGTTGAATTCTAGCTTATTTTAGAACTTAATGGGCTCCCTTAATGACTATATTATCCTTGACTGGTACTTTAATGTTAGAAAATGGAGGAAATAAAGAGAGAGAAGCTAGTCAACGTTCAACTAAATTCTTAATAAGGTAAGGGCTTAAAATTTTAAAGTTTTAATAAGAGTTTTTGGTGTATTTAAGCTTGAAAACTAACATGGGTATATGGATACATATTTGGAGAAGCCAAAAATCAAGTTTAAGATGATTCTAGTTGTATTAAATTGAAGTTCTAGCTTAAGCAAGTTGTTGGACAATGAAGGTAAGCCACCAATCTATGCTTGGATGATGATTTTTGTTGTAATTTAGTTGAGTACAGCTATAAAGGCATGTTTGTAGGTTTTGGAAAAATTTAATTGCTGGAAATTTGAGGGTTTTTGTTTGAATAAAATTGGTGATTTAGTTATCGTATATGTAAACTCTTTTAGAAAAACAAGTGTGGGGATGATTATGTGAATTGTTGATATTGTAGGAGGCTTAGATGACCAGGAAATTCATTGTGGTTTGTTGGAAATTCTTAAAGGATCTATGGAATTAATGAACCAATTACGTATATGTGTAAATTATTAAGGGAATTATGAGTATTGAATGAATTATAATGTTAATAGGAACTTTGAAAATTGAAATTGAATAAAATTGTTGGATATGAGTACTTATGTGTGATGTGATTGCTATTGGGGAAGAAATGGGATCCTTAATTCTAAGACTTTTGTTAACCATGGGACATGGATGTTTAGACGGTTAATTATGATATAAGTATATAAGAAAAGTATAGTGATAAATGGGTATATGTAAGTAACATAGATTGTTAAATAGTGTAAAGCTGAGAATTTTGATGGAAAAACCTTATTCAATTGGAAGGTCAAAATGAGGTTGAAAATGATAGATAATAATGTATAATGTTGGGGAAAAATATCCCTTTAGGAAAACAATGGAAGGAATATCAATTTTGAGCTATAATTAGCTTATTTTGGTAAACCAGAAAGCTTATAATGAAATAATTTGTGGGCAAATATTTTAAATCATATCAGGTGGAAAATTAATGTTTCTATGATAATTTAGTTGTAGGAAAAATTAAATACGATTGTTGTATCTATGAGACTCAAGACTATTTGTCAATGAATTGTAATATGGAAAAATCTATGTAGCTAATAATAGATATGATTTGGTAACATTAAGAAAATGATATAATGGGGAAACTTTTTAAAAGTACTTATGTGATGATAAATTGCCCTTTGATTGGACCATGAGCATGTTAACACTTGATTATAGAAAACTGGCACATTTAGGTTATTATTTGGTTATTGAATTTGATGGAATCATTATAAAATGCTTGTTGGAAATGTTAAAGAATCTCATGCTCTATATGTTGAGAAATTTGAAATACATTTTGGATTCTAATCGTTATGCATCTTACACATATGAGTCTTTAGTCACAATTATGGTGTTATGACTAAATTGTTGACTGAGATGTGTTTTGAAAATGTGAGACTTATGAAATACTTAATAAATGTGAAAATTTCATATTTAAGAATTTGTATGAACTTAGGACCAACTTATCTTAATGACTACTGATAAGGGATATAATTGTTAAGAGAGGCATATAAAATTTTAGGAAAGGATATAATGAAAAATCTTTACTATAACCTCACTATGGACACTAGCATTTAATATAGTACCTTTAATTAAATAGATGATTGAAAAATGAGAAATGAATGAATTTAGGTCATAAAGCAGATAATGATCTTAATAACTAGCTCTCAATTGACTAAGACTTGGCTACCTCAAAATAAGATCATTAACGAGTCATTATACCTCAATCCCTAACAAACTTGAGCCTAAATAGTTGATTTAGAAAACTCAACATCGAAAAAGAATGACGAAGGAAACCTAGCAAATGATAATTATCAATAATCGGACTCGATGTATGTAAATGAGTTGAGCTTTCAATTTAGATCCATAACCAAATGGACCCTAACTTATTCAAATAATAAAAATGAATAAACAATAAGAATACTTCATTGCAGCAGTGTTCTAACACGAACATTTAAACCATGGATAGTTAAAATTCATCAAGTGTGGAAAAAAGAAAAGGGCTTCAAAACAATTATTATGTATGCGGTAAATGTGTGTTTCTTGCTAAGATAGAGTTAACAGTATGAATAAAACTTAGATTTGAGTTAATGAAACAAGCTTACCCTTAGGGCACTATGGAGCATAACGGTTTCACTGCACATATCATCTCCAAGTAATATGTGCAAAGCTTTTGTTAGCTAGATGGGTTTCTAACCAAGTATTAATTATGAAATCATGAAAATGTTCCATGATAAAATAGCAAGGCACCATTATCCGGATCATCAAATATTGGGAATCACTGTGCAAAACTTGTGAGTAGTTATTATAAGAAAAGCGAAGCAAGATTTTGAAGTCTAAAACATTCTAGGAAGATAATTCATGAAAAGGGAAGCTAGGCTCCACCTGAGTAAATATGTTTGGTCCAAGGCCCAAAAGTAAGAAAAGTATTAATAGGTTTTATATCATCCCAAATTTAATTAAAAAATATATATAACATTAACATAATCATTCTCTTAAGGTTCAAGGGTAAATAATTCCCTCCTCAACCGAATCACTCTCCATACTTGTCCATCCCAAACCCATGAAATCATAGTGGAGATCCACATATAAATCATTACTTGTGCCTAAAATAGTAAAACATGAGTGGTAAAGGCCTATACACAATAATCAATCACATACACACATGTTATGCATGCTTAAACTTATGTAACAAGCACAAGTTGCATTTAATTAAATTGTCAACTAGCAAATGAGTATTCTCAACGTACCGGAAATACCAACACATATAAGAGTACTCACGGATCCCGCCGAACAAAAGGGGGTAGCATTCCCTCAGTAGATCACACACCAAAGATGGGGGTTTGATAAGTCCCTAGAACCTTCCAGAAAAGAAAAGAGAGAAGTAGTATCGTACAAATCAAGTCCACACAAACAACCATTAATGAGCACAGTTCATTTTAGCATTTTATGGAAGGGTTCATACCCCCCATAACTACGTTACAACTTCGTTCTAGCTTTTAATTGATCATTTGGTTTTGAAATATCCCCTATTGACATCCTCATAAAATTGTGCTTAGGCTTACGACCTAGTTTGAGGGTAACACTTCTTAGGGTAAGCGGCTACACAGCAATGAACACTCAATTAGGTCAAGTTTAAAGTCTTAATTCGGATAGTATCATTATTACCCTAGCAAGCAACACACAATTATTGCGTACTTGATAATTAAAATGAGCCTCGAGTCTGTCTTCAAGCTCAGTGTCTGATTATCCTTGTTGCATCGTTCTTATGACACTCAATTTGATTATACTCCATCTAAGCGTGTCTTCTTTTAAAACAACAAGCTAGGGGAAACATTGTGAGGAACATGGGCTATGTTTCAATTGTGTTTCTCTTTATGTGGTGGTTAGAGGGAAACACTGGGTAGGTACACAAAGTCGTGTACAAGTATAATCACCCTAATTTTACATAACCCGATTATAATAATTATTAATATATATATAATCATAAAGAACTAAAGTAAACACACAAAAAATCACTCTAAATTTTTCCCAATTTAAATTTAAAGTATAAACAAATTAGAATAAAGAATCATTATCAATAAGACTTTAAAAATACAAAATATTTGAAATAAAGTAAATGAAAGAATAAAGAAAACTTGTCACGCCTCAAAAGGGAGCCTAGTAGGATTAATCTAAATCTATTATATCGCGTGTGCACTTGTAATATGAGAGCCATCATGTAAATCAGAGTGTACAAGACTCTATTTATTTATCAATATTTATCATATAAATGATATATTATATTACTGGATTTCAACTATGGAATCCGATTTTTCAATTTCTACTAAGATCGCAGAGAATCGGTATCCTCTACTAAATGGTGAAAATAGATTTCAAACTACAACTTACAAATTTCAATTATTATAAAATTTATCTAATTTACATTCTAAGTTTACCATATCCTATATCTCTATCTTCAATAGAGTTCGTTGGAGAAGCTCTCTTCACATATTTCTAGCCTAATCCCAGCTAGTATTAATCCTGCACAAAAATTGTTGGGGGGTGAGCAAACCACGAGCTCAATGAGATAACTTGACCAAACCACACATCAAACAATAACAAATAAGTATGATTACCAATCATATGCAATGTAACAATCACTCATATGCACATTACAAGCTTGGATGATCTGGAATCCAAAGCAAGATGGAGATTTACGCCCTCTTATTAGGGTTGAAGGAACACAATACTATGACCCACCTACGCAGGAGAGACTAAGTACACAGGAAAGCCACAATCTTTACTATAGTTATCTCTTTATGTTATTTATATTTTAGGCACTCAATTCTTATTTTAAGCCTTGGAAACTCTACTAAGTGTTAGTCATTTCATAGCGATACTATGGGCGACGTCCTTCATTACCAGTTAGTTCCCATGGAACCGACGAAACAAAAGTAATATCGCATAGAACTAATAGCCTCTTGCCTAGAAAAACCAAGCATTACTAGAGAATCGAAATACTAACACGTAGTATGCTGCCACATACTTAAATGCAGTTTATGCAAATCATGCGATGCATATCCATTTCATTTATAGTACCAGTAATTGTTAATAAAGTTTAAGGCGATCATACTATTTACAAACAAACATCAATATGTTTCATACAATATAATTATCACTTATATCATGATAATTTAGCATTCAATCATACACCACACATCATGCATTATCCCCAGTCCCACATGCATATCAATTGAATATATATTATTCCAAATGCAGCTATACTACAAGCATAAACAATGTGATTAAGTCAAACAACTCACCTGTGGTCCTCGCTAAATTGTTGTATAAGCTACCGGAAGTCCAGGAATTGATCTATTTTCCTATGAGAGGAAATAGTAGAGATTCATTATTGGATTGTTTCTATAAGAGAAGTCTTCTTAGAATCAAAGGCACTAATCTCAATCGTCGGATATTAGACCAAGCCTGTTATATTAATTATTGCATCGTTTAATAATTTAATTGAATCCTTATAGGTGCCTAATTATTCTATATCAGTATTTGATATGGTTTCTATTATTTGTATAAATCTTTTAAGGTTTTAGTCCCTATAGTAAAGAATATTTATCTGTTATTTGTTTTCATTTTGTTTCTCTTGATCTTAATTGCTATCTATATTTTTGTTTAAGGAGTTTGTCTTTTCCTTAAGTCCTACTGCTTTTAGTAGAAGATTTTTATTTATTAATTTTTTGCCTGTCAACCTTATCTGTCTCTTAAGTTAGTATTTTTTTATTTATTTGAGGGTATGTTCTAGTATCTATACCTTTCAAAAATTATTTTAGTAAAATTGTATGTTTATGGAGTTTAGATATATCAAATTTTTATTATACATCAATTTTATTTTTATTGCAAAACAAGCTAAGTTTAATAATGTGATATTACCAGTAATATTAGTTTTGAAATGTTAACATCAATATTAACAATAAATAAAGGCATAATAATAACAACAATTTCCATACTATTAGTAAATAATAATATTAGTGACAAAAATAATATTAGAATTGTTGATAATATAAATATAGTGACCTTAACGTAAATAATGACAATGTTAATAATCCTAATGATTCGTGATGAAAATATCAATAATATTGAATACTATAATCAGTAGTAATAATGCTAGTAATAATCATGATTATAGTAATAGGAATAACAGTAACATTAATATTGGTTTATTAAGAGTGAAAACTGAGTGAATTTCTATTTTGTGATTTCTCATTCATTTTAAATCTGATTTCGCTGTATAAATAGTTGATTTGATAGTATTCTTCGAGTACTTTCTAATAATGGAATTATTTTCAAGAAAAGAGACTTGTACAATTTTTAAATTTATGAAACACATGCACATATTTCAAGTGAATCATGATAACTGTAGTCAAAACTTGTTTTGATGATATTTAATTCATTTCTAGTCTGTTTTTGATGAATTAAATAGTCATTTCCATAGTATTTTCCGAGTACAATCCATTGATAGGGTTGTTTTCATTAAACAAGGTCATTAAGGGGGCAAAAAATGCAAGAACAGTCTGCTATTTTCATGTAAATCTGACATCATTGTTTCAATTTTTGTTTTTACGATATCTAATTAGTTTCTTATCCATTTTTAGCAAATAAATAGTCTGTAATCCCCTAAAATTTTCATAATTCTTAAAAAATAATCTAAGAAGTGTAACACCGAAACCAAAACCCCGAAAATCGACCCAAGTTAAAATCAAATTCTAAATTAGGTCTAACACGAAAATTCTTAGTCTTGAGAAAATGAGAACCCTCAAAACAAAATATAAAATACAACTATTGGTTGATTTGACATCTGCACACAAATCAAATCATCTATCCGATTCCTAACACGCAAATCAAGATGATATATCCAAATAACGCTCGATAATGAAATAATAAGATCTTAAATCCTTCGGTGAATTTTAGAATCAAAATTTTCGATTGTCACCAAAAGTCAAACTGAGTCAACCCATAACCCTAGACTTGGTTAAACGATCCAAAGAACTGAAAAATATTAAATGATCACAAATAAAATAAGATAAACCATAGACGTCGAACTAAAAATATAATACGGGCAAAATCAAAAACTTTATGATCTTACGAATAACTCAACAAAACCGAAAGTCAAACCGGAACCCTAAAAGTCAACAAAGCTTACAACAAACCTTAGTGTTTAAGATCCTGCAATCATGCACTCTTAAACCCTAAACAACGAAATGAAATAATTGTTGGTAATAGTTGGTAATAATATAAGGAAGCTTAAAAATATCAGATTCACAAAATTTTAATGTCCTTCGGATCCGAACGGGATTAGTTTTCGAAAACCATGCCCTAGTATACCAAACTGCAAAAATATTCAGTTAATACCAATAGACTTGTAAAAATTAAAGGAATCCACAAATATTAGTTTTAGAATTTTTTGGTAGCCAAAAATTACAGATATCGCATTTATCGCGTATTTTTATTACTACCGGTATTTTAATTGTCTAGTTTACTATTCACAGTACTTTTCTACTATTCATTACTATTCCTCTATCTCTACTTTTTCTACTACCTATTCTTACACCTACAGACCTATTTTTTACAATTTTCTTTTCCCATAAAAATTCTACACCATATTTACTAAACTTCTTTTACACTTTTCTTCTAAAATTAATTTTTAATCAAATTCTCTCTCCTTGCCTACTCTTGCCATCCACTTCTCTCTCTCTTCACTCTCCATTTATTTTCTTTTTCAATTAATTTAATTACATCTAATTTTCACTCAAAAATTCTACAAATACCTCCTTCTTTCTTCATTTTTTCACACAACTCATTATACTACCAAAACTCTCTCAAATTCTCTACACAAACACTCTCCACAAAATTTTCCTCTACCAAAACTCTCTTTCACCAAATACTTACAAAATTTCTCTCTATACACAATCCAATTACCATTTCTCAATAACCATATAACCATACATTCACTACTATCTTTATACCACATAAACATTTTAGGTAAAACTTCTACCAACTATTTAGTTTATCTATGTCATGTAACTTAACATGACTATAGTATTGTTTTGAAACCACATGAGTAGTAAAAACAACATGTTCATGTTTGGTTCTTACACATGAAAATCCTATTTTATTATCTTGATATTATATATGTTGTTATTATTCGTTATTATCATTGTTATTATTATGCTAACTTCTTATTCATATCTAACTATATATATTTATGTATTTATATATAATGTTTAGAGCATATAAGCTCACTTGTTATTTATTTAATTTCATGCCTTGCAATTTATTTATTTCATGTTATTTTTAAGACAAGTCTTTCTAGTCTTAGACTTGTCCATATTAAGTCAAAACAATCTTTTCTTTATTTTCTTTATTCTTTTTAAGATTAGTCTATTCTTAGTCCCAGGATGCCTTGATGAAGCTAAAGCTCCCAATACTTGACTGGGATGCCTTGATAAAGCTAAGGTTCCTAATACTTGATATTTTTATTATCTTGCTTATTATTATTTGTTCCTAGTATTTTCTCATGTTCTTATTATTTTACATGCTCATAATACTTACATCTATATAATGATATTGTCTAAACTAAATTTAAAAGTAGAATTTCTTTTTATTAAAGGAACTTAAAACTAAATTTTCTATTATGTTGCTTGTCATTAAATAATGGAGTTGTTATCAACAACATAGGAACAGAGTAATATAAGTTTTCTCAAATTACAATGATAGCTTCATCAAAGAAATATAAGAAATAATACTTTCTTTTTATATTATGGTAACCTAAGTTTTAGTAAAATAATTTGATAATATTCAAAGTTTTCACAAAAAGCTTAAGATTAAACTCTTTTTAACTTCATAACAAAACCAAGAAACAAACTAGTTTTTAAAGTTAAAATAAAATCAACCCATAAAGTTATAAACCTACTGAGGAAAACAATGATTTTCAAGTTTCTAAAGAAGGAACTTATTTTCGAAAAATATAAATATGATAAGATAAAAAACAAAGGATTTTATCAATAAAGAGGATTCCTTTCAAATAAAATTTGTAGAGGAAATAAAATACCAAGTTTTAGAAAACAAGAAATTATATTTTAAACAAGAAATATAAGAAGAAAAGACTCATTTTCTAAAACCATTCTAAATCCAAATTTATAAATAGGTTATTAACAACTTAATAGACTTTTGATAGCTTTGATTTTTTATCACTAGAAGTAAAAATTATAAAAGACCAAAGTTGAAGAAAAATTTACTTGTTTTGGAAAAAGGAATGAGGAAAATAAAATAAAAATATACTCATTTATAATAACATAGGAGAATATAAAGTTTCTTCAAAATACTTGAAAAGGAAATTTGTCAGGTTAAGTTTTAACAATTCAAAATGAATTGTTTTATGAAATAAATTGTTAAGACACTACCATTAGAATTTTTACATATAAAATGAGCTTATCTACATCGTAAAGGGATTTATCAATCATATATATATATATATATATATCTATATTTTTATTAAAGGATTTTTGAATGAAGGTGAGTTGGAAAATTGTTTTGCAAAATCTAGAAAAATTCGTTTTGGATCTGTACCCTATGGTTTCGGAACCCAAATGACCTTATATGACAAAGATAACCTTAGAAATGGATAGATATTTTTGAATAGGTAGAAAACGGTATATTATATGCGAAATTCTGAGTTAAAATGAGCAAGTTATGACCATTTTAACTTGAAATTTCATTCTATGTGATTTTGACGAACATGGTGAAATAGAATTAGAAAGTTTAAGTAGAATTTCTACGAACTACTCATCCCAAGTATTTCTTTTGTCTAGGTGACGAAGGATATGGATTACCCTTCCTGAGGATTTCTACGACTAAGAAGATTGCGAAATGGACGAGTGAGTTATTCCTCTTAATTTCGTTACCTTGGTTGTGCTTGTAAAGTAGTGGCATTAGTATGCTAAGAAAAGATAAAAATGGATATGTATGGGGAATTCGAGGATATATATATATATATATGTATTCTATGCTTATGTGTGAAATGAGAATTAAGAATATCGTAACTTCAAATTGCCTATTTAAGTGTTTTGTTTACTTACTTATATGATTACTTATTGCTTGCCAAATTGATTGATCACCCCTAATAAACCTTAATAAGGTTTGGCTTAAAAAAAAAAATAAAACACTCACGCATAGCATCCATCGAGTCACATCTTTTTGGGAAAGTTGCTACTCCTACGTGTAAAGTTGGATTGGTTGTTATCGTGGTGGGTCACGGGCCATGTTCCTTCCTAGAGAATCCAAATCGCCTGGGGAATGCAACTCTAGGTTTGGAGCCGAGTCAACCGAATGCTTTAGGTGGGGACTAGCAGTAGAAGGTCGCAGATCTTTAACACCGATTCCCTAACCTTCGATATGAAGGTGTAAATCCATTCTATATATAGTTTACGAATAACTATATATATTTGTGTAATCATGTGATTGTTGCATTGTATGCATAGCATATGTGTGAAAATTTAAATGAACTTGTTTGAAACCATGGTGCGAATGAAAAGGAATACCTCACTAAGCTAGTTGTAAGCTTATACCCCTATAGATTTTGTTGAAACAGGTATACCGGTGGCTTAAATCGAAGATCATGACATTAAGGAAGTCATGAAAGGATGTTAAACTTTTATCAAGGCTATGGGAACATAGGATGAAGTTATCTTGTAAGGTTCCTTATATGTAATGAATGCTATGTTAGTGTTTTGGAAATTTTAAGAAGTGTAATTATTTTGATTTGAAGACAATAGAGGGATATGCCCCTAAGAATTGTAATTTACCATGTTTATGCTTTATGATAAGTATTCTCTTTGTCTTGTTAATTAATTAATATCAATGTAAATTGCGCTACTCCGATGCATTTCCTTGGTTATGATGTATGCCTTTACATGATATGAAAGCCTTTGCGTGACTGAGGTAGTCATTCCTAAGATTTAGTATTGGATACGGCGGACTGTTATGTTTAGGGTACCCCTCGGGGCGTGACATAGTCGATTTCATAGGATTTTTCGTATACTTTCCATTATGGGGTCATTTTTGGCTTATAATAAACATATCAATATAGTTTATTAAATATATATACATATATATAATGCCTTCAATGGTTTATTTAGAAACGTTTAAGTAAGTTGATTATGATTTTGAGTTCTTCCTCTTTGGATCCGAATTCTAAGTTTCTTGTCTCTATTGTACTAGTTAGTTTTCTAGGATATTTAATACTACATGTAATATATTCCTATTATAGAACATGGATGATTTAAATTTGACAAATCATCAAATAATTATCTTTATTTACATAGCATAACCCAATATGTAAAAACTCATAGGCATCTTATCTCATGAAATTTCTTAGTTTTCTACATAATCAAATATAAGCTATAGGATAAAGGAGACATTACCTGTGTTGGATTGAGATATAGATGACAAACTTTTCTCCCTTTTAATGATCGAACCTAATATTTAGAAATAAGAAATAAATTTCTATTTGTTCTAAGAATAAACTAATTTGAAAAGCGGCTTTTCTTACCTTGTAGACTTGATTTCGTGACTTTGAATTGTTTTTAACTAAGTGAGGATTTTTTTTTGAAAGCTCACGGTGGATATGTGTTGTGTAATATTGTAGATTTGTTTGTGTTTTTTTTGTCATGTAAAGTAACATACGGTTGTGTTTCTAGTGGAAAAATGTGAATTTGTTCCCATATTCTTTGTCTGGGAAAGGAGCATCTCAAGCTTTAGGAAATAAAAGAAATGATGTTGGCCTTATTTATGGAGAAGGAAATGAAAGCTACAGTTTTTAAGTGCACAAGATTTAAGTTCTTTGTTTCTTATTATGTATATTAATATATACATATATATATAAGTTAGAATGGGATGGCTCTTGATAGGTATATGGACGAGATACTTCTGTACGACAGTTTAGCCAATTTGAAGCCAAGTTGTTTCATGCCAACTTGCAAGGAATCCTAAGGTCTGTTTTGATCTTATCTAATGCAATTTGTATGAAGTCAACAATTTGTTATTTATGTGTCATTTTAATAAGTTTCCATTGGAGGTTTTATTGGTCAAATGGTCAATTCTTATTGTCTTGGTGTACGAATTATAAGGCAACAAACGGTAGAGAAAAAAAGTAAATTTGTATTTATTTGGTCAAAATTTTATTTTGAATTTACAGTGCAAGAGGAAATAGGGCTGGCTTTTTGTAGTAAGTTGTTAGAAGCTTTGATCTTTCATTAAATGTTCTAAGGCATTTGGAGGCTCCTCATTAGCCAATAGGTCATTGTCCATTTGACTTTAATTGTACAATTTGCACAAATAAGAGAGGCAAGTGGTGTGAAGCATTCCAAGATTAAATGGCCAACTTTTCATCTCCCATTTCCCACCTATATTAATTATTGACATTTGTAACATGCCTATATATATTATAATATCTAAGGTTTCTCATATTTAACTAGACATATGATGAGAATCAGATGGCATCATATCATATTTAAGTTTATGTCTTTTTAGGATATTTATTATTTCCTTAGGGATATTTATTGTATTTATTAGGGATATATAAGTTTTTGTGTCTTTTCGGATTTCTTTTTATGTCTTTTCATATTTTCTTGTTTAATTGTCAAGTTTGTCTTTACATATTTCTAGGAGTCATTAATAGATTGTTTATTGTCAAGTTTGTCTTTACATATTCCTATGAGTCATTAATAGGTTATTTTTTCTTATTTATTGTAGCTTAGTTTTTAGGCTAATTAAAAGCCTATATAAATCTATGAGATGTAACATATATGACATATATCTTTGATAATGAAAATATGAGAGTTTCTTCTCTTTGAGTTCTGCAATGAACTTATTTATGAACTTATCGGGAGTTTCCCATGGCGTTCAACTCCTTTGACTTATCAATCGGTTTGCCATCACCGGTTGTGGCGTCTACCACTATACCAAGGTTCTTGCCTCCATATAGGCAATGGGTCGCGGTTTCCACCAGGTTTCTTAGACGACCTTGGGGTTCAATTCCATTTGACGAACGTTGGGTCTTAGGTTTAATATACCTAAGGTTTTCCGTATCACTATATGCGTATTTATATATCATTTATATAATGATTTTATCTCTAAAAATTTATATAAAGTCTCTACAAATTTTCTAGATCAACTACAAGTTCAATTTCGATTTTTTACATGATTAAATAGTTTTAAAGTTTTATTTTATGCAATTAAGGTATTTTGACCCGATAGGCTAAATTAAAATTTTAGCACCTATAGACTCCAAATTTCCTAACTAAATTTATGGTACAATCCAAATATTTATCTGAATTTTGGATAATTAGTTACGGATCTATTTTTATTCTTATCACGTATTTATAATACTAGCGGTTTATATTTTATTTATCATTTTATAGCCAATACGTTCTACAAACAGGTTGTCCTTTATTGTTTTTTTTTTTAAATGAAGAGCTTGATCCACTGAAAAAGATTTTATTTTTCAAAAGCGAATTCTCCAGTAAGTGTACTGATCGAATCAAGTAGTAAAAGGGTGAGCGAGTATCGTTCCCACAAGGAAAGTTTAAGTACTACTCTGTAATTAGTTCAAATTAATATTTAGGCAAATGAATTAAGATGGATAGTTTGAAGAATACTACTATATCTACAATCTAATTATGCTTTAATCTACTAAGATATTCTTAATCACAGAAACTTATAAGACAATAGAGTGGGAACTAAGATCAAATCCGATTTTTTTTTTTTTTTTTACTAATCAAGTTGAGAACAAGTTATATTGACTATTAGAATTTCTTGCATATTCAAGTGGAACTATCAAGATTAAAACTTCTTTGTGAAGTTCTAGAAAATCTTTTTAACCTTAAAACAATCCAGTAGCTTCTGCTACTCGAATTATCAAAGGAATCAAAATTACAATTAAGAATTTTCCCAATTCATTTATTGTCTAATACATTAAATTGAGTTTCTCCTAATTCCTTAGTAAGAATCCAACTTAATTACATCGCATTTAACACATGGATAGTTCCTTAATCAGATATAGTAACTCAACTTTTGCATTTTGTTATTATATCATAATTAATGCATTCCAGTGAAATCAGATTTCTCTTTCGAATAATCTCTAATTCTAATTAACCAAAAATTTTCCAAATACAAAGATAATTATAGGAAAACAACATGAATTTTACAAAGTTCTAACAGTCATATAACAGATCTCAACCATCGTTTTAGCAAATCTCAGATTTAATCACATTCCCACAATTAAAATTTAGCAAATCATGGATTTATGAACAAAGAACAAATTAATTATATGAACTAAACTCATTATGACACAGTACAATATTTTTAGAAAATGTAAACAAGTAAACTTGAATGAAGAAGACAATCTAACCATGCAATTTAGTTCATAATGAATGATCCACACCACAATACTTGAAATTCAAAAGAAATTAACAACTTTGTTTGAGTTTGGATCTCGGGTTTTTTAGCTAAAAACGCTATATTTCTCTCTATTCTAAGAACATATGAAACTGTCGGGACCATCTCCTCCTCTTTTCTCTCTCTCTACTCTATGTTTTTAAATACATGACAGTAACACATTTTCAACTGCCAAAAAGGAACATCGGCAGTTTCTGATTTTACATCGGCGTTGTAAAGAACATCGTTAAAGAATTTGAATTTGAGTAAGTGAACACCACCACATATGCTGGCGGCGTTGGATTCATCTTTGCTGGCATAAACACAAATTGTAGAAGCCGGTCTTCCTTGACGAACACTGGCATCGTTCAATCTAGTGTTAAGAGTTTTCCCACTATGATGACCGATGCCTCTTTGGACGCTGGCGGCGTTGCCTTCAGATTTGCTGGCATACGTGTTCTTCAACAGAGTAGGGCACTATTGAACACTCGAATGCTGGAGTTGATTCATTTTGATGACTATTTGCTCTGTTCTTTCATTGAATCCTTGCTCACAAATTTTAAAAACATCTATGATCTGATTCAGCACAAATAAACAAATTAAAGTACCAACTCTTCCATTTTTACAAAGATTCAAACAATTTAATACCAAAATGAGAGATGAAAAGTGTATAAATATTGAGTTTATCAACTTCCCCACACTTGAACTTTTGCTTGTCCTCAAGCAAAACAATTCAATTCAAACTTGAAATCTGAAATATAACACATACATTTCTTTCTTTAACTCCACGACTTGCATTTCAGTGCCTATAGCTCAAACCAAACTATTCTATGTGATAAGCTTACTTTAATCAAAATTAAATAGCAAATTTGAACTAAACAAACTTTAATCTTAATGTTTAACTTAAGCTTTTTCTATCCAAAAGTAAACACATAGTCCAAAAAGGAAAAATACCTATTTAAACTTCTCTAGGTTTTTACCCAAAATTCAATCCTAGCAACACAAAATAAAAGCATTTGGTATCTACCTTTTCCCTAGATTTTTCCTTATTCAAAGTCTTTCTTTTTTTTTTTTACAATATTCAGAGGGGGAGGCTTTTGCCTCTATCTTATCATTTCCTCTGGACGGGGGTGTAGCCCGCTTCTTTTCATCTCATTTTCCTTCCCACACTTCTTATTAAAGTGAGTTCCTAGAGTCGGCACATCACGGATTCATCACCCAAGTGGCTAGGTTTTAAAGGGACGCCTACGAACTCTCCCTCACTCTAACAAAAATTTAGAAACTCATGACTCAATACTCATGACTCAATTACTCATGACTCAATTACATGAGTCAATTGAGTAAGGACTATGTTTGTTTTTATTTTTTAATTGAATACTCCTAAATTAAGACTCTTGTAAATCCCTGAAATTTTTGGATTCGAATTATAGTTTAAACCCTAAATCAAGTCAACCGGATTTCCAGAGTCAACCAAACCCTAGTGTACCGTAACCGCTTAAGTCCGGCATTGCCGTTTTCTCAAGCCCTAGAAATGAAGTTGGGAAAATTAGTTGTAATAGTTCGTAATAGCTATAGGTTTATAAAAAATCAGATTGAAGAATTTCGAGTGTCCTTTGAACCCGATCGGACATTTCTTGAAAACGTACCCGGAAGCCCGGAATAGGAAAATTATTCCGAATATACCGTTAGACTCGTAAAAATATAAGATTTCCAAAATATCAATTTCGTAATTTTTCGGTAGCTAGAAATTATCAGATATCGCTTTATACGCGTACTTTCTTACTACCGGTATTTAATTGTCATGTCTACTTTTACATTACACTATTTTCTACTATTCTACACTATTCATCTATCTCTACTTTTTCTTACAACCTATTCTTACAAACCATACACCTACTTCTTACACATTTTCATTTCCAATACAACTTCACATCTTTCATTTCTCTCTTTTAATTAACAAAATAACAAAAAAATAAATTTCTCTCCTCCCCACATACACAAATGGCGCCGGCCCTCTCTCTCTCCATGCTCAATTTGTTTTAATTTCCAATTATTTAATTAACACAATTTATCTCCCACATTTTTCTATAAATACCCCCATACCTTCACTTCTTTCACACCTCTTCTTCTCTAAAGTTACTCTACAAAAATTTCTCTCCAATTTCTCTCAAGAGTTCTTTCAAGAAGTCTTATTAGTTTAGCTTCCTTTAGGTAAGAAATTTCTCAAGAATTCTTCATGTTCATCTACTTAGTATGAGCTTAGTGTGTGTTTTCTAAAACCATGAAGGTTAAGAAAGCAACATTAGGTTCATGCTTTGTTTTTGTTCATAAACATAATTCCTCTATGTTCATTTGTTTTCTTTTATGTTCTTTACTATCTAATATATCTATATACCTATATTATTTAGAGCATATAAGCTCATTGTCTTATAATTTATTTATCTTTCATGCAATTTATTTACTTCATTGCAATTTATTTAATTTCAAGTTGATTTAAGACTAGTCATTCTAGTCTTAGACTTGTCCTCATCAAGTCAAAACAATTCTTTTCTTTCCTTTTTCGGACTAGTCTTTCTTAGTCCCGGGGTACCTTGATAAAGCTAAGGTCCCAATACTTGATTTATTTTATTATTAAGCTTTCAAGTTATTATTTTACTTTTATTTCTATAGCTTATGATTCATATTCATGCATGAATATAATGTTTTTGTCTCAACAAAATAAATGAGAAAGTGTTTTCTTGAATTAAAGATTCTTTCTAAAACTAAAGGTTCTTGTTAAATAAAAATAGGAAATAGATTTCCTAAAAACTCATGAACATACTTGGAAAATGATTTTCTTACATAAACAAAAGGTTTATGAAAACTCACCTTTCATCAAGAAATACTCTTTTGGAATCGTTACAAGAACAAAAAATTATCATTTTATTACTTTTCGAATCCAAGTTTTGAAAATAAAACCATACCTTAAGAATTTAAAGAAAGATTAAAATTAGAAAAAGAATATTCATCTCAATAAACTCAAGATCTTTCAAAAGTAAAATAAATATTCAATAGAATCTCAAGTTCAAAGTCTTTTAAATCTTACTTTTTGAAAGTTGAGACAACTTCATTTACTTCATACATTTGTTATGAGTCATTACATATATATATCTTTCAAAAGTTTACAAAATAAGTTGAAATATTTATCTTTTCAAATGAGCTTTGTTTACAAGAAGGTAAACAAGTTTTTTTTTTCAAATTCGTGGCAAATTTAGTCACTGCCTTTTCGGGACCCAGACGACTTAATTTTATGAAATAAGTTTAGAAATGCGTAGATCTTTCCGAGTAGGTAGAAAACTATATATTATACGCGAAATTCCGAGTTAAAATGAGCAAGTTATGACCATTTTTAAGTTGGAATTTCCCTTATACGATTTTACCATGATTTTAAGAAAAGATTAGAATCTTCAAGGATAGAATTTCATGAAATACTCATTTTGGGTATTCTCTTGATTAATCACGAGAAATTTCGTATCCAGATTACTACGATTAAGTGAAATTCCGAACGACTCATCCATTTCAAAAGGTGTCATCATGCCGATGAGTTACTTCCCGTAATTTTCTACTCTCGATGTGCTTTAAAATTAGTTGCACTAGAATTTAGGCAAAATCAAAAGGAAGTGTATGATAATGTTGAAAGAATACTAAATATCAAACTCGATTTGTTTATAAAAAGTTGTATGTGCATTAATATCTTGAAGTGTTTGAAATTGGTTGATCACTGAAAGAAGTTAAATGTAACTACTAGACTTTAATTAAAGAAATTATTCATGCACTTCATATGTTGAGTCACATTGCATTCACTACTATACAATTGGTGGGACAAGTGTATAATATGGTAGTAGACATAACCGGTATATCATGTAAGTGGCGAGTAGGAGCCAGTAAGAACTACTTAAATTGGTGGCTAGTAGAGCCTGTAATAACTACAAGTTTTTGATGGCGTATAGGAGCCGTAAATCTATAAAAGTGTTTTTAAAAGTGGTGGCTGTAATTGGCCTGAATACCCAACCCCGAATGAAGGCGTAATTCATTCAACATATGATTCCCAAAGTCATATGTCTTGTATGCTCACAGTGGTTGTTGCATTTCATACGTTTGAATAATAAACTTGATTGATAATTTACATTCGAGTATGAATTTTGGGATTTAGTCACTAAGCCCATAAGCTTACACCCCTATAGATATTTGTATTCTCAAACACCTATTTTGGGCCCGAGGTCTTCCCGTATCCGTGTACGTTTATATGAACTTTTGAGAAATCACTCGAAGACTTAGATTAGAATTCCTTTGAAATCTTAATGTAGTATTTTGGATGTTATGAAGTTTATCTCGATCCTTGGAATTAGCGTGGGTATGCCCTAAAATTATGTATAGACCTTGGTTATTAATGATATGATATTTTTATTTCTGGATCCTTGTATGTTTATCTTTACTTCTTAAACTATGCTTCCCAAAAGCGTCTCCTATTACCGTGTTAGACGCCTTACATATAATACTAAGGCTTCGCATGACTAAGGTAGCCATTCTTAAGCCTTGTATTATATGTGGCGGACTGCCACGTTTAGGTACCCTTCGGCGTGACAACTCTTCATCAAGGACCACTTAATTAAAAGTTTCATCTACCTTTTTCACCAAGTGTTAAAAGGACTTCATAAAAGCTAAAATTCCCTAGAAGCAAACTTATTTATTTTTACAGTAGGACTCGACTCGAAACTTTCAGACATTCTAATTCCAAGCTAAACAAAAGGTAAATTTGTTTCTTGAAGATTTATCTACTTAATTTTAATAAGTAACCAATCGCATTAGCCAGTGAGTAAGACATCTAAGCAAGTCATTTTATCCTTTACAGATTTCTCCAAAACAAAAATTTAGCCTTAATTTTCTGCCATATCATTCTTTTAAGGACAAAAGTTGCAAATGTGAGTTAACAACTGACTTCATATGTCATAAGTATTCAAAAATTTCAACATACATAAGAAATTAGGATACACTTTCATCTCTTGTTTTTCATCCCCCTCCCCACTTCAACATCAAACAGTGCCCTCACTGTTGTCATACTAACAAACTTGAAAAAAAAAAACAAAAATTAGATCATTGGTACTTCCCTGATTTCCACTTCCACATCGAATTTGATTTAGCAACATTTATAGATGAAGCTGTTGACATTCCTATGCTATTTAACAAAGAAAACACAAACATAGACAATAATATTACAGATCATCCTCGGTCAATAAAGTCTACCCAATAGTGGGTACTTGAATACATGCCTAGACAGAATGGAAGCAAAAACATAGAAAGCAAAATAAACTAGTAGGATCTAGTTTTCGGGTTCTGTACTGGACTCGCTTTCCTCTGATGACGTGGAATACTTCATCTCTGCTGTTGCTGTAGGATTTAAACAAAGATTGCTGATTTGAACATGCAAACAACGTGCTTCTAAATTTTTTTTCTTCTTTTTCTTCTGTTTAAAATTTTCATTCAACTCTCTCACTTCATACTCTAATTTTTCCAGATATAACCAAATATTTGATATTTTCATTTTATAATTTGTTAAGAACAATAAAATGATTATTCCCAATCGGATTAATAATTCTTATGTTTATAAATTATTTTGTAAATTATTTAATAATTTATTTTGTAAATTATTTTATAATTTATTATTATCCCTAATAAGATTAGGACTAAAGTTATTATTCGCATGAATATAGACTTTAGTATAAATAGAACATAAGACGCTCTCCTATTTAATGACATGTATTCAAAAGAAATTTTCGAAACCCTAGAGAGAGTGTGAGAAATTCGTATCTCTAGGAGCCCCTTTGAAACCAAATCTAGAAGCGTTCTAGATTGTGCTAGCACGCAAGAGGAGAATCCAAATCAAGTCATTCTCGTGTGGATACTGTAGAGGTCATTCGCAACGTGGCAACGTCTACAGATCCGTATCATCAAATAGTTTTTGAAATTGAAAAAGGTATTAAAACTTGAACTTTTATTTTCGTTTTTGTATCTAATCAAAAACACATGGATACTGGAATTAGGGTTTTAATTTTAAAGAAAAAATTCCGCTGCAAACTGATAATAGAACCCAACAGTAACTATTGTTGTAAGCAAACTCGATGAGGGTATATGGTTGTCCCAGTTCCCCTAAATTCCAAAACACAGGCTCTTAACATGTTTCCAAGGTTGTCCGCTAAACTGTCCATCTGTCCGAGGGTGGTATGCAGTACTGAAGTGTGACTTTGTACCCAAACTCTTCTGTAGACTTGTCCAAAACTTGGACACAAATCTCGGGTCCCTATCTGAAATGATTCCTACTAGCATGCCGTGTAGTCGCACAATCTCTCGAATGTAGATCTTAGCCAACTTTTCCATTGAATAAGTCATGTTTATAGGTAGGAAGTGCATTGACTAGTTAACCGATCCACTATTACCCATACTACATCACAGCCCAAGAAGTCTTAGAAAACCACACACAAAGTCCATGGATATCTGATCCCACTTCCATTCAGGGATGGGTAAAGATTTAATAATCCTCCTGGCCTTTGGTGTTCCATTTAACTTATTGGCAAACGGGCACTTCATTACATAATCCGCTATATCTTTTCATGCCATTCCACCAATAGTGGCTTTTCAAATCCTGGTACATCTTGGTACCTCCAAGATGCATAGTGTAACCAGAGTTGTGGGCTTCACTCATTATCTCTTTTCTTAGTTCCCCATCTTCGGGTACACACAATCTGCCCTTCATTTTGACCACATCTTCGTCATCTATCGCAAAGTCCAAGTATTTTCCTTCTTGAGTTTCCTTTTTAATCCTTTGTATTACTTCATCATACCTTTGAGCTTCTTTGATCCTTTCAATCAAGGTCGGTTCCAATACAAATTAGCTATTTCAAGCTTTGCACTTTGGTCTATAAACTCGACTCTTAACTTCTCAAAATCTCTGATTAGATCTCTATGACTTTGATTAAAGCTACTCTCCATAATTTTTCCGACTTAAGCCATCTGCAACTGCATTAACTTTCCCTGGACAGTAATTTATTCCTAAATCATAGTCCTTTATCAGTTCCAACCATCTTCTTTGCCTCATATTTAATTCCTTCTGTGTGAATAAATACTTAAGACTTTTGTGACTCGTGTATACTTCACACCTTTGCCCATACAAATAATGTCTCCAAAGTTTTAAGGTAAAGACAACTGCGGCCAATTCCAGATCATGCGCAGGATAGTTCTGCATAAGGTCTTAACTGTCGAGAGGCATAGGCAATAACCTTTCCTTCTTGCATTAGTACACATCCAAGGCCATTCCTTGAAGCGAAACTATGCACCGTATAAGATTTATCTGGGTCTGGCAGAACTAAGATTGTGCCAATACCAATCGTTGTTTCAACTCTTGAAAACTCTATTCTCGTTTATCCATCTAAACAAACTTTTTGCTCTTTTGTGTCAACTGAGTCAGAGGCTTAGCTATCTTTGAAAAATCCTTCACAAACTTGTAATAATAGCTAGCCAATCCTATGAAACTCTTCACTTCAGTAACTGTTTGTGGCTGTTTCCACTCCACTACAGTCTTAATCTTTTTGGGTCAACTGATATCCCTTCTCTTGTTATAACATGTCCAAGAAAAGATATTCTATCCAACTAAAAGTCACATTTGGATAATTTGGCGTACAACTTGTTTTCTTTCAAAGTTTGTAACGCCATCCGAAGATGTTCCTCATGTTGTTCCTTATTCTTGGAGTATATCAAAATATCATCTATGAAGACGATTACACGCTTATCCAGAAGTGGCTTGTAGACCCTGTTCATAGGATCCATAAATGCAGCTGGTGCATTGGTCAGTACAAATGACATCACTAGAAATTCGTAATGTCCATAACGGGTACGAAAAGTCGTCTTTAGTACATCCTCAGGCTTTATTCTTAGTTGATGATCCTAAGCGCAAATCAATGCGTGAGAACACACACGCTCCTTGGAGTTGATCAAACAAATCATCAATCCTCGGTAAGGGGTATCGATTCTTGACCGTAACCTTATTTAGCTCACAATAATCGATACATAATCTCATAGATCCGTCCTTCTTCTTTACAAAGAGGACACGTGCACCCCATGGCGACACACTTGGTCTTATGAATTTCTGATCTA
The DNA here is from genome assembly GCA_024138025.1 of Combretum micranthum. Classification (NCBI taxonomy): domain Eukaryota; kingdom Viridiplantae; phylum Streptophyta; class Magnoliopsida; order Myrtales; family Combretaceae; genus Combretum; species Combretum micranthum. Next base: position 329,881 of record JAMXBD010001542.1, read on the forward strand.
AGAGTTTCTGCAATTGGGTCTTTTGCTCCTTTAACTCATCTAGTGCCATCTGTTATGGTGCCTTAGATATTGGTTCGGTATCTGGAGCCAAAATAATTTCAAAGTCAATTTCTCTTTTCGGTGGTAACCCAGGTAATATTTCTGGAAACACATCCAAATACTCATTTACCACTGGTATATCCTTTTCCTTTTGAGTTTCCTCCTCATCCAAAATACCTTCGATAGGCACTATCTCTTCATCTTCCATCATTAATTCAAAAGAATTCAACCCAAGTTTTCTTAGAACTATAGTTTCTCCCATGAACTCCACTCTTTTTCCTGATTGATCATTGAAGTTCACCATCCTCTTTTGGCAATCTACTATAGCTTTAACCTTTCTTAACCAGTTCATACCAAGTATAACTTCGTACTTATTCATCTCCAATACTATCAAATTACTTATGGAGCGATGCCTTTGGATCTCCAATGGACAGTCCCTTAATACTTCCCGAGTTGACACAACACTTCCTATGGATGTCTTAATCCTCAGGCTAGCGGTAGTTATGGCTATGGGTAATCCAAGTCGCCCAACCAAACTAGTGGTGACAAACGAGTGGGTCGCTCCCATGTCAAACAAAACATAAGCCCTAATTTCATTCACCCGTATGTGCCCTATGGTTAACAAACATCCATCACTACTCTATCTCAAAACACACTCACTACTACCTATTCGGAGGTTTTAGATTCCAGCTTTCCCTTTTCACAAGTTTTAATTCCTTAAAAGAAAACTGTTAAATAAAGAACTTTTAACTTAAGAGGATTTTGCGACTAACCTGTCACTAGGCTGCTATCCATACCGTCTCCTTGGTCTAGGGCGACCAACTCCACATCCTCATCATCATCCTCCTCAACCATCCACTGGCCCTCAAAATTGTAAAGTCTCATTCCATGCATAGCTGATGCTGCACAGCTTCCACTTTTACTCCCGAATCTCATAGTGTTGGCATTGCTCGAAGTCCCAACAGGTTGAGTGGCCACACTTTTCCTTTGCGAGCATTCAAAAGCCAAGTGCCCTTTTTCTTTACAGATAAAGCAAGTCACGGCCATTTTCTTTGGACATGTGTCACGCCCCAAAGAGTACCCTACACGTGACAGTCCGCCACACTCAATGTTTAAACTCAAGTAAGGCAACCTTAGTCTTCCCATGAGTTTGAACATTGGGTGTAAGGCTCACACTCAACATACAGACCATGCTTTGCTTCGTAGTAGTTTAAGGAGACATACATAGCAACAAGAATATAAATCATAACCGTCTCATATAGAACCATTCTATTACATAAACTAGGGGGCATACCCCAGTTAACAACGTCAAGAGATCTCAGGCTCACAAAATCCCTTGTATTATTCCTCAAACAATGATTTAGGAGACATGATTGGAAGTCCGCGACTACTTTTATATCCCAGCCTCAACAAAATGTGCCTCAATATGTAAGAACTGTACCTGATGTTCTCAGCTCCTCGAGGATAGCCATAAGTATTCATACTCCAATAGGAAACTATTGGGGTATAAGCTACACTAGCTTAGTGAGTGAACACTTCTATATTACAATTAAGACATAACATTCAAGCAAGTGATTACTCAATCAAGTGAAATGCATCAAACAAGTGAACTTAGCAAACATATGACCAGTCGGAAATCATATGTGGATGGACTTGCGCCCTCCATCTCGGATTAGCAGATTAACGAATCATGCGGTACGACGCCGTTTAAGCTCACGATCAATCGAACAATATTTCGTTTTATGGATCACGATTAACCAACAAATTCGTTTTATGGATCACGAAAAACCAACATATTCGTTTTATGGATCACGAAAAACCAACAAATGCTAATGCTCCATCCTCATCGTGATATGAATGAGTTCAAATTTATATTGAATGTTTAATAATCGATTAATCCAATTCTTTTAGGTGACCAAGCAATATTCGCAGACAATCAATTCTAGCTCCCTCTATACAAGTAATAACTTATCACCCGGCTTCGATAATCTTTAAGTTCAACTTCATATATCAACAGCAGACAATTATAATTCCCAACTAACCCCATCATGCATAATCATTCTTTTTATCTTTACTTAGCAGCTAGTGCAACTATTATTACAATCATAAGCAATAATTGAAATCGGAAGTGATACTCACTTGGCCATGGTACGCCGGTCTCTTAGTAATAATAGTCGGGTGGTAGGGTAGTATCGTCGTTCTCGGGATCACCTACCAAATAAAAATAACCTAATGAGAATCTCATCACTTAACTAGTTCAAACTATACATCTAAACTAAACAAAATCGTGATTCTCGCTATTTGCGGAAGTTCTAACTTAAAACGGCTCATAACTTAGTCATTTTAACTCGGAATTTCGAAAATTTTATATCGATCTCTATCTACTTCAAAAGATATATCTATTTCTATTATTAATTCCAAGTTTTGAAAACATTTTAGGTCACGGAACAGAGGGATCAGATCTATTCTGTAACTTTCTCATTTCCGAAAAATTGTTTTGCATTTAATAAAAATGTTTCTAGTTGATGATTCATGTATAGATAAAATATGAATGAATTCCTAATATGAATGACATGTAATGAGTTCAATATATGCATGATCTTGATGATTTTTGATAATGAAACTTTTAAGAACTCCTAATTATTACAAGACTCCACAATAGTCACTTCTTAAAAATCCATTTTTTTAATTTTGCATCTCCTAGTGTTTTAGGATTTTGTTCTTAGAATTTACTGCTATCTAAATAAAAATGAGTCTTCATCATCTATACTATCCAAGACCTTCATTTCTACATAGAAATTCACATTTTTCACTTTGCAAGTATATTTTTAATTAAGTTTTTCACAAAAATCCGAATTTTGGAAAATTTCATTTCTTGCATATTTTCTATGAGAAAACTTGTTTAATGCATCAAAATTTAAAGCTTTACTATATCTATTGTCACACCCCATAGGGTTTCCTAAACGTAACAGTCCGCCACATACTAAACAAGACTCTCAAATTCCCTATAGCCCTTCGGGAGTCTTATAAAGATGTAAAGCGTTCATTTACGACAATAGAATACTTCAACAAATGGAGTTAAACAGTTTAACGTGGCATTCATTAGCCATAGATAATAAACCAAAACGCATAATTATACTTTACAAAATCTAAGGGCATTCCCCCGCAAAATAATATCAAGTCCATTACAGTCATCCAGAGTCCTTTAGTTTCCAACGGAAGTCTATACAAAAAGAATGAAGTAAACTTCTATGGGAAACTCCTATCTCCGGTACCTGTGCTGTGGCTTGCCTCGGTCTAAGCCAGATAAACTCATGCTGCAATAAGTAGAAATTATGGGGCGTAAGCTAACTAGCTTAGTGAGTAATAACTTCCAGAACACAATTAAGTAAAATTCATTCAAACAAGTTTTTATTCAAGCAAGTGTATGCATCAGACAAATGAGTTCAACAAACATATGACCAACTGGAAATCATATGTGGATGGACTTACGCCTCCATCCCGGTTAGCAGATTAACTAATCCTGCGGTACGACGCCGTTTAAGCTTACGGTCAACTAACAATATTTCGTTTTATGGATCACGATTAACCAACAAATTCGTTTTATGGATCACGATTAACCAACATATTCGTTTTATGGATCACGAAAAACCAACCAATGCGAATGCTCCATCTCCATCCCCATCGTGATATGAATGAATCCAATTACAATTGAAGTCGGATATTCATTAGTTCAATTCTTTTAGGTGACCAACAAGTATTCACAGACATTCAATATAAGATACTAGCTAATCAGTCAATAGCTTAATACTTGGTTTCGATATTTCTTAGTTCTATTCACACATCAACAGCAGATAACTATATAATTCCCATATACCCCAACATGCATATCCATTTTATCTTTGCCTACACCACTAGTGCCACTACAATACAATCACAACATTAATTGAGAGTGGAAGTAAAACTCACTCGGCCATTGGACGCCGGTCTTTCTAGTAGTAATAATCGGGCGGTAAGGTGTCGTCCTGCTTGGATCACCTACCAAGTAAGAATAATCCTAATGAGATTCTCATCATGTAACTAATTCAAGCTATGCATCTAAACTAGATGAATTCGGAATTCTCGCTATTTGCGGAAGCTCCAACTTAAAACGGCCATAACTTGGTCATTTTAACTCGGAATTTCGCAAATTTTATATCAATCTCTATCTACTTCAAAAGATCTATCTATTTATAGTATTATTTTCAAGTTTTGAAAGTAGTAAGGCCACGGAACAGTAGGATCAGTTCTGTTCTGCCCCTTTCTCAAATCCGAAAATTTGTTTTGCTTTTGATGAGAAATGTTCCTAGTTGATGATTCATGGATGAATGGTATAGGAATGAATTACTAACATGAATGCCATGTAATGAACTCAATATATGTATGGTCATGATGATTTTTATAAGCCCTTAGGAACTCCTAATTGTTACATCTTGTGATGGCTTGATATTCTTGTTCATGTGTTTTCATGTCCCTAGCATGAGCTCATTGGGATTAAATGAGAAAACACACAAGATATAGCTTTGCCATTACAAGATTAAGAAGAAACAAAGCAGGAGAAAAGAGGAGAAAACAAGTTGGAAATGTGAGAGGAAGGGGGAGAGGGGGCTCACGGCACAAGGGAGGAGAGAAAGAGGGTTCTTCTTCTTTAATAAAATTTGAAATAAGTGAAATGAAGAGAGAGAGAGAAAAATGTGTTTATATATGTGTAAATTAGGGTTTGTTAATGAATAAAAATTGTAAAAATAAATCAAATGAGGGAAAAAAAACAAGGTGGGGCGCCGGCCATCTAGTGTGTGTGTGTGTTTTGAAAATTTGATATTTTAATTTAGTAAATTAAAATGTAATAAATGTGATAATTATTTAAGAGACAAAATTTCTTGGAAAAGAAAATTGAAATGAGTAGTTGTAAGGATGTAAGAATAGGGTATGGGTAGTGTGTAGTGTAGGTTGTACTTGTGAATAGTAGACAAGACATCTACTTTACCGGTTGTAACAAAACACGGAAAAGCTATAATTGTAATTTTTATAGCTCGGAAAATTATAAAATTGATATTTTTGGAATCCTTATAAAATTACGGTTCTAATGAATATTCCGAAACATTTTTCTGAATCCGTGGTCCGGGGCACGCTTTTCCGTAATTAAGCTCGGGAAGGCCCGGAAGTGAAAAATTTCCGAATTTAAAACTTTCAAAGGTCTAAAATATACTTTAGAACAATAATTCAACTTCATTTACTTTATAAAATTTCTTTTATTATGAAACCGAAGGAAAGCAGGATTTAGGGTTCCTAGGCTTCTCTCACTAGACTCAAACTGGACCGGATTAGGGTTTTGCTTCCAATTCCCGGGGTTTCTTAACTACTACGAATACCGGGGTTTACATCTATTGTCTAAGGACTTCATTTAACACATAAAAACATGCAATTTGAGCTCAAATACTAGGTGATTACATATGCATCACCTCAAATTACGAATTTGACAAGTTGATCACTAACTCAAAATTTCCCATCTTAATTCCACTACTTGTTTTACACCTTACTCATGCCTAAACTCATTTCAACTTGTAAAAATCATTCCTTAGAGGTACCTATTACATATACCTTTTATTTTTCATGTAAAATATGAGTTTTAAAGTGGTTTCAAGGGTTTTTAAAATAGGTCTTGAAGTTCATCCGAATTTTCCACTGGACATTTTTAACAAAAATCTTTTCTTTTCAAGTTCCTTGTCTTATATTCATAAAGATCTATCATCTAACACATTTATATATATGCAAGGTGTCACGCCCCGAAGGGTACCCTAAACGTGGCAGTTCGCCGTGCACACTATTAAAGTCTAAGAATGACCACCTCAGTCACGCGAAGGCTTCCCTACTATGTACAAGGCGTCTAACACATAGAGGAGACACATCGGACTGATACATTTTATGTTGATACAATTGAGTAACAATGTAAAGGAAATACAAATTTACTATACTTCAGGTACAAACCACTATACTTCATATATGAATCACTATACTTCAAAATACAAATCATTCAACTTCCATTTCAATTCATCAAAAGATTCAACTACATAAAACTATTACAAGGCAAATCATAAAACCTAGTTGATAACTTCAAACATTTGCATTCTTGCCGAAATCCCGGAGTCATTCCCGGCTCCAACCAATTCGGTCCCCACTTTGCATTCTTGAAATAACCTGCTCATTTAAACAACTATTGGGGTATAAGCTACACTAGCTTAGTGAGTGAAAACTTCCAGGATTACATTTATAACACGTCATACAATCAAGTGATTAGTCAGACAAGTGATATGCATCAAACTCGTGAATTCAACAAACATATGACCTGCCGGAAATCATATGTGGATGGACTTGCGCCCTCCATCCCGGGTTAGCAAATTAACGAATCCTGCGGTACGACTAAGACCGTTTTAGCTTACGGACAACTATAAACTATAAAATCGTTTAAGGTACAACGATAAACCAACAAATGCTAATGCTCCATCCCCATCGTGTATGAATGAGTTCAATTTCATCTTCAATTCCGAATAATCTATTATACCAGTTCTTTTAAGTGATCAGTCAATAATCGCAGACAATCAATTCTAATTCATCTATACAAGCAATAGTTAATCACTTGGCTTCGATATTCTTACATTCCATTTCTCATTTCAACAACAAGCATACATAGTTCCCATTCGTCCTCATCATGCATATCCATTTCATCTTTACCAAATATCTAGTGCAACTATTATTACAATCACATAAAATAAATGAAATCGGAAGTAATACTCACCCAGCCATTGGATCGCCGGTCTTCTAGTACAAGCAACCCGGTGGTAAGGAATCGTCGATATCGGGGTCACCTAAAAAGGAAGAAATACTCTAATAAGTATTTCATCACTTAACTAATCCAAACTATCTTATACAAACTATCAAATTCGTAATTCTTATCCTAAGCGGGAATTCCAACTTAAAACGGCCATAACTTGGTCATTTTAACTATGAATTTCGCAAATTATATCGATTTCTATCTAATTTGAAAGATCTATCTATTTCTAATATTATTTTCAAGTTTTGAAAACTTTGAAGATTCGAAAAGTTTGGATCAGATTAGGCCAGCAACAATTTCAATTTCCGAAAAATAGTTTTGTAAATGTTTGAAATGTTCCTACTGTATAACTTAACTATACATGCAATATGAGTGATTTCCTAACATGAATGACATGAGATGAGCCTATTGCATGCATGATTTTGATGATTTTGCTAAAAGGAAATTTTATAACTTTTTATTTTGCAAGACCATAATGACAACTCACTTATGAAAAATCTAGTTTTCTAACTTTTATCATTTCCATTTGTTTTGGATTTGTTACTTAAGAAAATATAATTATTTTTGTCAAAATTGAGTCTTCATTATATATACTACTTATGACCTTCATTTCATCATAAAAATTTCCATTTTACACTTGGTAAACATGTTTTCAAGTGGGGTTGATTCCAAAATCCGAATTTGGTAAAAATTGGTTTTTGAGTGATTCCTTTAAGTATAAATCATTTGATATTTAGAAAATTAAGGCTCAATCATACATAACCACTAAGGACTTCATTCTTACACAAATATTTGCATTTTACACTTTGCAAATATGTTTTTAAACAAGCTTTTCATAAAAATCCGAATTTTGGAAATTTTCGTTTCTTGCATAATTCTTATGAGAAAACTTGTTTAATGCATCAAAATTTGAAGCTTTACTATATCTATTGTCTAAGGACTTCATTTAACACATAAAACTTGCAATTTGAGTTCAAATACTAAGTGATTACTCATGCATCATCTCAAATTACGAATTTGACAATTTGATCACTAACTCAAAATTTTTCATTTTAATTCCATTACTTGTTTTACACATTACTCATGCCTAAACTCATTTTAAATTGTAAAAATCATTACTTAATGATACCTATTACCTATATACTTCATTTTTCATATGAAACATGAGTTTCGGAGTTGATAAATGGGTTTTAAAAATTGGTCTTGGTTGGGATCCGAATTTAGAAAATTTATTTTTGGTCATATCTTTTGATAAAATCTATCTAAGCTTATGAAAATCCATTCGTCACATATCCTATCCTAAGAGCCTTTCATTTCTTAAATAAAATCTTCGTTTTTGAGTTGGAAAACATGTTTTTAAAATAGGCCTTGGCCAAAATCCGAAAATAGAATTTTTATTTTGAAAATAACTTTTGGAAATCACTTTTGATTCTTGTAAAAAGAAGTCTTGATGATATACATATATTAAGCCTTCATTTTCTTAAGTAAAAATTACATTTTGACACTTGGAAAGTGGTTTTTAAATGGGGGTCTTTCCAAAATACGAATTTCACAATTTTGTTTGAGTTCATAACTAAGATCTATACTTAATATGAATATAAACATAAAACAAATGCATGGTAATAAGCTATAAACATCATGGATCTAAACTTTACTTATCAAAATCTTTCATTTATGGTATCTATACCCTAAGCCCTTCATTTTAAATGAAAAATATACATTTTGAAGTTGAAAAACCACTTTTCTAAATATGGTTCCATTTTCATCCAAATTTTCAAAAGTTGTTTTTGTTGAAAATAAAATAGATCTTGAGTTTCCTACAACTTCCTACCATCATCATGCTATCACAAGTTATCCATGAACATAAAACAAAGTCTAATGCATTTTATGAACTCAAAACTCTAGATCTAGTTTTCTAAACTAGTTTTAAATGCATGAATCACTAAGATGGACATGTGGATGATAGATCTATGCATAAATCATAAGAAATAACAAATATAACAACCTAAATAACAAGATCTATGGCATAAACGAAAATCAAAGCTATAAAAAGTTAGATCTACAAAATATAATAACTTTAAACAAGAAAATAATCATGATACAAGATAATAATAATGGGGAAGAGGAGTGTTTCATTTTTGGCATCATCATCCTAAGCTTTTAAGCTTATGGAAAGTCATTTGATGCATGAAACCTTTATTACACTTTACCTATATCACCTATGGAAGCTTTGAGAAGAAGATTTGCTTAAAAATCTTAAAGAAATATGTGTGGAAGCTTAAGAATGGAATGGGGGCAGCTTGATTATTGTAAGAAACAAAACAAAAATGAAGAAGAAAAGAGAGGAAAAAGAGAGAGAAAAAGCTAAGGAATAAAAAGGGAAGAAGGAGTAAATGAAGGAGAGAGAAGAAAATGAGTGTATTAAATGTGTTTTCATTAATTGAAAGGGAAAAAAAAATAAGACAAGCAAAAAATGGGGGAGGGGCTGGCGTGAATTAGAGAGAGAGGAGAGAGAGTGTTTTGTTGAAATTTGACTCAAAATTGAATTGTATAATTAATATGTAATGTAACTTTCTTAAGAAGGAGTGGAAAAATAATTAATTTGGTCAAAATGGAGTAAATAAAGGACAATGGTAGCCATAAAGAAGGGTCAAAATCTGCCATGAAGTGTGGGTTAATGTGTAGAAAGATTGAAGTGAAAAGGAAGTGATATGTGTAAGGTGTACTTGAAGGTATGGGTTGTAAAAGTACTTTATTAATAAAATAAATTAAAATAAAATAAAATTAGAAAATTTATTCCAAATATTTGTTGCAGATTTTTCATATTTAAAATTAAATAATTATTTGAATTATTTTAGTAATTTAACAAATATGTTACCGATATGATCAAAATATGCGAATATGGATTATAAATGATATTTTTATAACCCGAAAAATTATAAAAAATTATTTTATGAAAATAAAAATATTTTTAAAATATTTTTCAATTATTAAATTAATTTATTTTATTTTTACTATCGGGTCTTAAACATAATCTGATCTCGTAAATACCCGAAACGAACTAAATTTTAGAAAAACAAAATTTTCTATAACATATAAAATATTTATCTAAAATATAAGACTTTATAAGAATAATAAAATTTTGTAATGAAATAAAAATGAATAGTGCAAAAGACTAATCAATTACCGGTAATGATGCAAATACAATAAAAATGTTTAATAGTAACTTTTATAACCTGAAAAATTATATAACTGATATATTTAGAAATCTTATGAAATTACGAGTCTAACAGTACTATTGGTATATTTTTGATATCTCGAGCCCCGGGACACGCTTTTCTAAGTTTGTATCCGAACGGGTTCAAAATAGATCAAAAATTTACCAATCTGATATTTTTAAACAAACTCATATTACTATGAGCTATCCTACATATTTAAACTACATCTCGCTACTAAGGTTAGGGGCGCTAGATTGTCGGACTTACACTATTGTATTCCGGTTAGGGTTTCCGAGTGATTTTTCGGTTTAGGCCTTTTCCAATTTGGAAACTGATATTTATGTTTATACAACATATTTAATTTGAGAAATTTATTTTAAATTTTATTTTTGTAAGTATTTAATATCTTTTAACGTTTTCGGAATTTTTGAATTGGGTTTCATTTCCGAAAGTTAATCATTATTTACTTTTTAATAATTCGTTTTTGGGATCTATATTACCCGATTTTATAAATCGGTCACGTATGGAATTTGTCGTACGTAGTGGTTTTGGAATTATAGTAGTTGAGTTCTTACTTTGTTTTTGAGAAATCTTATTTTTCCCAAGATTTGGAAATTTTTTCAAATTCGTTCGTGATTTAAGACTAGTTGAAATTCGGTTTTAATTTGGAGTGATTTTAGAGTTTATTTTCGAAGTTCATCTTAAAATTATTTATTGAAATTTTCTGGGGCTTACACAAGGCTAAGCCTTTATGATCATTAATGCATGAAAACACAAAATATTCACATGAACATAAATGTCAAGAAAAATAGAATGTCTAAACACTAGATCTACAACTTATAGTGCATAAACATGAGTCTAAAGACATGAACATAAATTTTTCATGCAAGATCCCTACTTTTAAATGCATGAACATAATATTATTTCAACAAAAACCTATTAAACACAAGATCTACTTCTTGTGATGGCTTGATATTCTTGTATTAGTATTTTCCGTCCCTAGCATTTGGTCCTTGGGATTTAAGGTGGAAAACACACAAGAATGGTCTGCCATTACAAGATCATGTAATAACAAGGCTTGGAATCATCATTTAAATGAAGATTTGGAGGAGAAAAGAAGAGGATGAGCTTGTGAGTGTGTGTGTGGTTTGTAGTGTCACGGCACAAAGAAGGAGAGGGAGAATTTTGCTTCTTTGTAAAATTTTGAATGAGTAAAAATGAGGAGAGAGAGAGAAAATGAGCTTATATTAAAGGAATTAGGGTTTAATTGAAATAAAAGAAGTAAAAATAAAACAAAATAGAGGGAAATGGGGAGGGTGCGCCGGCCACCTAGAGGGAAAAGAGAGGGAGTGAATTTGTTTTGTTTGAATTTGTAATTTAAGTAATAAAATGTAATATATGTAATAATTTAATAAGAACAAAATTTCTTGGAAAAAAAATATAATGATAGTTGTAAGGATGTAAGAATAGGTATGGGTAGTGTGTAGTTAGGTTGTACTTGTGAATAGTGTAAATAATAGACAAGATATCTACTTTAACCGTAGTAAAGAAAATACGGGAAAAAGGCTATAACTGTAATTTTTATAGCTTGGAAAATTATAAAACTTACATTTTTGAAATCCTTATAAAATTTCGTTCTAATGAGTATTCCGGAATATTTTTCTGAGTTTATGGTCCCGGGCTCGTTTTTCCGTAATTGAGCTCGGAAGGCGTGGAATGGAAATTTTTCCGAAATTATAACTTTTTAAGGTTTGGAATATACCTTAAAACAATAATTCACATTAATTTATTTTATAAAATTCTTTTATTATGAAACCAAAGGAAAGCCGGATTTAGGGTTCCTAAGCTTCTCTCACTAAGCTTGAACTAGACTGATTTAGGTTTCGTTCTTTGGTTTTCTAAGTTTATTCAATTACTAGGAAACTGGGGTATACATTATAAGATAATAATTGTATAATGAATAATAATAAATAGTACCAAATGACTAGCTAATTACCGGTAGTAATGAAATACAAAAAAAATCGCAAAATCAGGTAATTCTAGTTATCGAAAATTTATAAAACTAATATTTTAGAGATCCTTAAAAAATGAGGCTAACGACATTAATAACATATTTTTAATATTTCGAATCTCGAGGCATGCTTTTCGAGGTCTATACCTGACCGGGTTGGAATAGATTGAAAATTCGTTAATCTCATCTTTTAGAGCATCTTAGACTTAATATGAACCAACTACTCCTTTGTCTCTTATTCCGACTCTTTGGTTTAGGAATATGTTATTGGATCTAGTCTACGGGGTTTCTGGGAGTTTCGTGAATTTAGGTTTTCGGTTAACTTTCCGATTTATACCTTTACCAATTTGGCAACTGATTTATATTTATACAACATATCTGATTTGAGAAATTTATTTTAAGTTTGATTTTTATAAGTATTCAATATCTCTCAAGTTTTCGAAATTCTTTGGATTGAGTTTTATTTCCGGAGGTTAATCATTATTTACTTTTAATAATTTGTTTTGGGCTCTATATCACCCGATTTTAAGTTGGAGTTAACTATAGAGTTTGTCGTGCGTAGCGGTTTTGGAATTGAAGTATTTTGAGTTCCTATTTTATTTTTAAGGATTCTTATTTTTGTCACGATTTGGAATTTCTAGATTCGTTCTGAATTTGGGACTTATCGAAGTTCGATTTTAATCAAAAGTGATTTTAGGGTTTATTTTCGAAGTTTATCTTAGAATTATTTACTAAAATTTTCTGGGGCTTACAACATGCGTAGACCATGTGGCCAGACTTGCCACAATAGTAAAACACTTATTCCTCAGCTGCGGACACTGCCTAGGGTAATGGGCCTCTTTGCACTTCCAGCAAGTGTACTACCTATAACTGATTCGGTATCCCACTAGCATTGTCCTTAAATCTATGGTATAGCTTGTACCTTTTTCCCTTAAACCCTGACTCGAGGCATCGAACGGGCTCCTCCCAAACACTCTTTTGTCAGGTTCTGGTATTTTCTCTTGCTCTTCAATCACTCGAGCCTTTTCTACCAACTTCGGGTAGGTTCTCATTCTAAATTCTTCTAGTTTAATCCTTAGATCCTCCTCCAAACCTCCCAAAATACCTGTTTCTTCAGCTTCTCTCGCTATCTCTGAAGATTTGGGAGCATTTGTAACAGATGGGTGATCTCAGTCTCATATTGTTCCACAGTACACCTCTTGCTTGACATACAGAAGTCGGCATTGTATTTCACTCTTAAACTGGAGGGAAAATTATTTTCCAAGATTCCGATGAAACGACTCCCATGTACTGGTGGAGTAAACTTCTTCTTTTAGAGTCCCACCAGACTCTTGCATTGTACCTTAACATATTGTCCCATATTCCAACTGCAAATATGGTGGAGTCTCATTAGCCGCAAAGGAGCACTCAATCTGTCCAATCAGTCTTTGGCTTCATCAGGTTTGCCGAAAGCCCCATCAAAATACCGGTTGCTCTTATAAAGTCCTTGTCATGCCCAAAAGGTACCCTAAACATGGCAGTCCCCCATACACAATATTAAACCTAGGAATGACCGTCTTAGTCAGCGAATGCTTCATACTATATACAGGCGTCTAACACATGGAGGAGACACATTAGAGTAATACATTTTATTGGTACCACTTAAGTAACAATGTAAAGGAAATACACTTCACTATACTTCAATACAATTCATCAAAATTTCACTACATAAAACTATTACAAAGCAATCATAAAACCTAGCTAATAGCTTCAAGTATTCATACTTCCCACGAATCCGAAGTCATATCGCTCCAACCATCTCGGTCCCCACTTAGCATTCTTAGATAATCTGATCAAACATCTATTGGGGTATAACTACACTAGCTTAGTGAAATTCCCTTAATCCGTACCATAACAAGCAAGTTATAAATCAACCATATGCTATACATGAACAAACCATGAACAAACAATTATGTATGGTATCCGGAACCCACACACAGAGGATTTATGCCTCCGTATCTTGGGTTAGGGATGGTATTTGAAGTCTACACGACCGCTGCTATCCCAAGCCCTCGGGCTCATAACACTCGACTCGGCTAGGCTCACCATGGAAAGCATCCCCCGATGCGCCTTAGTTCCCTATGAATGACCTAGCACCGAGTCTCTTATCCAAACGTGGCAGTCCGCCGTACATAATATTAAAGCCTAAGAATGACCACCTCAGTCACGCGAACTTCCATACTATGTACAAGGCGTCTAACACATAAAGGAGACACATCGGAATGATACATTTTATGTTGATACAATTGAGTAACAATGTAAAGGAAAATAAAATCCACTATACTTTCGATACAAACCACTATACTTCAAAATAAAAATCATTCAACTTCAATTACATTCATCCACAAACTTCCCTACATAAACTATTACAAGACAAATTATATAACTAGCGATAACTTCAACATTCTATTTCTTGTCGGAGTCCCGAAGCCATTCTCGGCTTCAACCATCCGGTCCCTACTTTGCATTCTTGAGATAACCTGTTCATTTAAACAACTATTGGGGTATAAGCTACACTAGCTTAGTGAGAATTCCCTTAGTTCCGTACCAAAACAAGCAAGCATTAATCAATCATATGTTATGCATGAACAAACACGTGAGCAAGCACTTATGCATAGGTATCCGGAACCCACACATAACGGATTTACCCCTCCGTATCTTGGGTTAGGGATGGTATTGAAGTCTACACGACCACTGCTAGTCCCCAAGCCCTCAGCTCATAGCACTCGCCTCGGCTAGGCTCACACATGGAATGCATCCCCATGCGCCTTATTTCCTATGAATGAGCTCTGATCCCGGGTCTCATTATCCAAATGAGTCCTCGGACCATACGATCGACCTGCGTAGGAGTAGCACGCTACTACAATGTTTGATGTGATGCATGATCAATTTAATTTTTGATTAGGTCAAAATATTCATACATTCTTAGAGTGACCAATCAATATCACACACATAACAGAAATAATATGAACAGTGCAGTTATCCAATCGAATCGTGGTTTCGATATGCTTTAGTATTCTTTAGCATACATTCATCACAGTCTCATCATATATCCATCCCCATTCATATCGATTTTTATATTGTTCCTATAA